>OZ005744.1:53536327-54136327 GCA_963930735.1 Dioctria linearis
CACTCTGCGGCACGCAGTGTAGCTGGTGCAATTTTGAATTTGAAAAAAAAAACACTTAGTCTACATACTCATAGCTAGTGAAGTAGACGCAAAAAGCGGTAATCATTTGTTAATAAATAATGTCTAAATATACGTATCGAAAATCCCGTACGTATTTCACTTCAAAATGTTATTTTAAAGATATTGTTAAAAATACAAATGAAGAGAATGAAAATTGGTGGAGTTATGCTGCGTGCCGTTTTGAAAAGTCCTGTTTCGAGAAAAACAGATAGATATAAAACTTTATGCCTCATATTCTAAAAGGTTCAACGCATCTTTTAAGCCAATAAAAAAAATTATTTTCTGAAAAATTTGCAGTGGTGTTACCTCTTAATAACTACTCCACACAAATCTAGGAGTTGTGCTTTAATAGCTACTCCATAGGAGTTATGCTTCAATAGCTACTCCACTTGATCTACTAAAGAAGCTCCCTGGAAGAATTGAAGCAGTACTAAAACCAGAAACAACAACGAATTAAATTAAACGGTTTCCTCGCAAAGAAACCACAACGTCACTAAGACAAAAAAAAGATGAATACGATATAATGCTCATAGCTAGTTATTCGATCTCAATGACGGTAACTTTCATGGGCAGAAGCTCTTCCAAGCAAAGGTAAATGTAACTAAGATAATCAAAACAACCTAACCGTAACTAAGATCGAAGCTATAATCTAATAATAATAGCTAAATTTAGGCACGATAGCTAAAATTATTCAAAGATGACTAGGATGTAATCGAATCGATATAATGATATCGAGATACACACGATCTCTTAATAGCATACTATAGGTGAAAGGTAATACTGTGCTAACTAGCATAGGATATGCTCCCCGGAAGAAACACAGCAGGACCTAAGTTAATCTAAATATAACTGCTATAAAAACTATATCAACTTATATGAACTAGATTGAGACATGATACCAAAATAATCCAAAGGTTACATTACTTTCCAAACTGGCGTAGTACAATTTTTTTCATTGCAGTCAGTTAAAGTTGGGTGAAATATTAATTTTCTATTCTTGGTTCGGCAAAATGTGACATTTTCTTCCAAGCTGGAACAGTTGGCTTAGAATTTAAAACAACAGGTTACGTAAGCGCTCTTCGGGATTACATAAGAAAAATAAAATTGAAAAAAAGCAAAGATTTGTAGCAAGAGGAGCTAAAAAACCATCACAGCGTGTACATTTTCTAGAAAACAAAAGCAATGTATATAATTTGAAAAATACATGACTTAGGTATTTTATATTTTTCTGGTAATCGTTATGATTTGGTCTATCACCCGCTTCCGGCTTGACGTCCACTTACGGGACACCCTGTATATATTGATTCCTTTCGCTCACTTTACTTACCTATTTACAAGTTTTCTGACAAACTATTACAAATTTCGCCTCTCATCCCTTCACAATAAAGCTAGCAAGGCACTTAAGCTAGGCTAGACCCTGTTCAAACCAACATTAAATAGCCACCTGGAAGTAAAATAGTTTAAAAGATTCTAATTCCAAGTATTTATAATCATTGAAAATAGGTTGGGAACGAAACGATGTGTACCTACCCACAACCACATCGATAAGGCAGTTTTAGTGGAGATAACAATGGGCACATCATGGCTACATTCCACATAAACAAATCCGGGACACAATCCAATGACAGGAAAGTAACTTGTCTTAGATAATATTACGCATATCAAATGGAATTAGATTCAGTCATCTGTACATTTAAATGTATCTTTAAAATTGGAAATTAGCAATAGTGTACTAGGTATCATATTGTATAATTATAAGCCTAATAACATTAGCTAGGCAAAATCAGGAACGGCAACAAAACTGCTCAAAATTCCAATTGCTTCACACAGCTGCTAGGGTCAATGTACTCTTCTGACCTATGCACAGCTGCTAAGGTCAACGAATTTTTCTCTTGCTACCTGCACAGCCGCTAAGGTCAATGTACTTTGCTTGCTATGTGCAAGGTAAAATAATTTGTTGGTGCCGTGCGCAATTCAGAGGCAATATAACTCGCAGGCCAACTTAAATCTTTCTCTTTTCGCATCCAGCTTTCATAGATTGCACATCATTTGGAAATCGACTTGGCTGGTGGTAATAAAATAGAATTATTAACAAATTAACTTTATCTTGGGTATCGACTGATATAAAGATATTTATTCTGGGTCTCGACTGGAATAAATTTTACTAACTTAACAACTGTTATGGAACTATAGTTAGTGATTTTCTTTGGGACGTAAAGTTCCGACTGCCAGCATGAGCTGACAGATCACTTGACGGACATCGTTTGCTGCAGGGCGGCACGCTAGTTCGGCTCAGCTATTGGCGGAGAGTGTGGGGAGGTTCTACCAAAAAACCTGCCGCTGCCGTCAGCCATAATCAAAAAAATTGCGTGCCTATCAACACAACCGGCAAACACTCGGTCCTAAAGGGACCCTTACGTCACTTACCTGCACACCTTGTGGAAGGCGCAGATGTTTTGCCTTCTTTGCTGGCCCCATCCTCCCATCTGACTCTGAGCGGCATAATTATTCAGAGTCCCTAATTGACCAGTAACAGAGAGAGAGAGAGAGAGGGAGACTAGGCGAACCTAGACGACCTTCATCCTATGTGAGAGGGCTCCAGGATAGTAAAGGAAGAATTAAAACTTTCAAAATTTCATAATTGCGTTATAATTTTAGTGTATTCAAAGGGAACATACTATAACTTAAATATCATTACTTTAAGATTAGACCATACATTAATGAAATTAAGATCTTTGCTACAAAGCCCTTAATAGTAAAATATTAAAAAGGGAAAACAATTTAAATGAAATGTGGTAATATCAACAAATCAATAGTTTTCATCTTAAACAACTTCTTCATTCACTACATAATTATAAGTCATTATCTATTTTGCATTGATTTCTGGCATTTCTAACTACTGTAGATAAATGTATTGAAGTCATGCCAGAGGATTGAAAATAAGATTTTGCAGAAACAAAAACAAAAATTTTAATAACCAGTTATTTATGTATAATAAAATTTGTCAACAACAAAAAAATGGGCTTTGAATTTCCATTTAAAAGTAAGTTCCTGAAGGCTGAATCACAGACCATGAGATAAATTTCTTGATGTCTTTTTACTGAATATAAAGATATTATTTTCGTTAATGGGGATTTCTAGATTCTAAAAAAACTTCCAGTGGTATTTAATATTAAATCCGATTTTCTAGTTACGTCGATAATTCTGATGAAAATAAAAATTTCTTTAAAAGATACTTTTCTTTTGTGTAATTAGGAATGACACCTCTACGTAACAAAAGTATTTTTAAATTCTTACAAAAGTTGAAGAATTTGAATAATTAAGATAGGAGCTTGTACTTTACAAAACAATATTATTTTACACTTAATCTCTAACTAATTTCCTTCAAAAACTTCACTTTGCAATAATTTAGTGATTGAAGGTTGTTATTTCCCTCATACTTCAGGCCTACTATGTATATGCATATCTTCGAGTTCAAAACTATACACTTAAATCTAATTAGAAAAATTGCTTTTGATCTAATTTTCCGTTCGGTACTTTCGGTATTGTGTAGTATTCAACAAATTAACTATAGCTAGTTATATATAAAGCATTAAATCAAAAAAATTCAGAAAGGCGTAGGTAAGTATACCATGACATATATATGTGCAAGTATGCTTTAAATTGAAACTGTAAATATATGAAAAAATATCAATAACGAAAAAGTGCTACAGTGCAAGTCGCTACAAAAGTCGGAGTATATACATGTGTCAAAGGAAATGTGCGATATATCAATAATACTCACAGTTAAAATTCCACGGCCTGATGAAGCGCTTCAGCATCCGCCATCTAGTTAAAAATTAAATTAGAATTTAATGCTTCGACTTGCTATCTGTAGCCTCTATCACAAACTAATTTGTTGAGTTGAAATAATATTGCCCAGCGGCACTTGTATCTACACTTATATCTTGAAAGAAATTTAATAAGAAAGTGCGGAACGTAATTATAATAAAAATTAATACGTAAAACAATTTACAAATTCATTTTATAGTTGACGACTGTATCTACTTTGTGCAATCCCGTCGAAAACGCTCTCAACTGAACTGCTTGACTATTTTGTATGAAAACAGCTTCAGTTTCGTTCCACGATACAGGCACTTTGCATTCTCGCAATGTGTGGATGAGTATATCCAAAGTACAAATGCAATCTAAAGGTGGCAAATAGCTAACAGTTGCAGAGATTTGTCTCATTACATCCCGAATCTCCTATTGGATACGCTTCTACTCCTTATTAGATATTGGATTCTTCGGATCACCAGAACTGTTGTCGCCCGGTTCTGTCTGCACTTTAAAATCCCACCACTCCAGAACTTCTTTGGTGTGAACATGTGTAATAATCATGAATATTTTCTCAAGAACAATTTTAGACAATCATTCTTGAACTTGAGAGAGTACGTTTTTCAAGAATTCTTCGATTTTACTATCCTTTGACATTAAAATTGCTAATACATATTGCTGCGTGTTCACAAAACGCTCAGGAGGATATATTCCCCTTTGAAAAAGTATTGAGTTTATACCATATTTTAATTATTCCGCCACTATAACTGTATTAAATCAGCACTATGTTGAAACTCTTGTGGGGCATATGAAGTTTTACTTTCTGAATTGAAATTCGCAAACCATGCTTTGAATCTTCCAGCAAAATTTAAACTTTTAACACGATCACGAAACTGTTTTCCTTTTTTTTTTATTTTTTTTATTATATCCTATATATCGGTGGCAAATCCAATAAATAATCCAGAGATCAAATAGCGTGGTGTATTAGCAACGCTGACGGATATTTTTTTTCCGTAAATTATCCTTAGGCCAACAATAATGTTCAGCACCCTTTGTAAATTCCTAAAGTATTTATTTTATCTAATTTGACCTAGCGAGATTTATACGAAACTATTACCTTTTTGGGCAAGATGTCGATGAGAATTTTCGATGATTAATTTCTTCTGGATTTCTTTCACGCGCGTACCTTTCGAAAAGTCAGACAGATTGATTGCCTTCTTCTTCTTTTTCCACCTCAGCATGTCATACTGAACTTGAAGAAACGCATCTCTCTCGGTCGGGGTGCGTTTTAATTTTATGCTTGTCGCGGCCGGCTTACACGCTTGCTTCAGATTTTTGTGTAGCATATTGCTATATGCAATATGTTACGACCATAGCACAACTTAATGTCGACTGAGATAAAGATAGTTATTCTGGGTAACGAGTAGAATAACACATACTAACTCCAACCTTTATCTTGGGTATCGACTGAGATAAAGATAGTTATGCTGGGTATCTACTAGAATAACACAAACTAAGTCAAACCTTTATCTTGGGTCTCTACTGAGATAAAGATAGTTATTCCTGGTAGCTACTAGAATAACACACAAAAAGACATTTATTCTGTGTGCCGACTAAAATAAATACTACTAATACAACTTTGCTTGGGTCTCGACTGAAATAAAGTATCTTGCTCCGGGGAACGACCAGAACAAAATCAGTAGTAACACATAAACTTTGTTTTGGGTCCCGACTGAAACAATGTACCTTGTACCGGGGGCACGACTAGAACAAGATAACCACTAACTATCTTTATACCGACGCCATAAAGTCGATTCCACAGTTTAAATTAGTGAGTACATTTTTTTGACTGATCATATACTATATTTCATACTGATTATTATATATATATATATATATATATATATTATATATTATATATTATATATAGTGCCACTTCTCAAAGTTGTCTCAGCTTTGACAGTATTAATTGAAATTAGAGACATAAGTGAAACTAGTGAGTAAGCGACTTTATTGAATCAATTTACATAATTGAAGTTTAGTTGTCAAGTGACGTTATCCAAATAAAGTGTATCTAATATAAGTGAAATTGAGTTCTATTAAATTTAGTTATAGTTGGAATTTTGTGCATAAGTTTGACATGTGTGTCCAATAAAGCGCTGACTTTAAAATATTCCCCGGCGATCTTATTTACAGTCCACATCCTTATTTATATTTTTCTTAAGTGTTCTCATTGGGCAGAACAGACTCCTACTAGCTAACCTTAACAATAACTTATGCAATTTATCGTAAATACTCCAATGCGATTATATAGTGTCATGTATAGATTAAATGCTAATAGTATCATACAAACAAACAGAAAACAATTAAGTAACAATCAATGAGAAAAAACTTACTTAGGTGCGGATATACTACCCTCGCGGAGAATTCCCATGCTGGAATAGACTGGAGCTGGTGAGGTGCACCCTTCGATGTACTTCGCGTGCCAAACTGGATTAGCTGCTTTGCATTTGTGGGCACATTGACCTCTTTTTTATTTGAAACCTTTTCACCTCTTTGGGTGCTTTCGGGTATACCCTGACGTCTTACTTCCTAACCTTCGCCTGCAGTTATACTATTTTGAGAGATGAAAGGACTAAACCACTTTAAATGAACGTCTATGCCGAGGTAAGTAAAGATAGGTGTGCACCAATTATTATTTCCACGCTGCGTTAGTTACGATTTCTTCCAGGGAATCCAATTTATATATATATATATATATATATATATATATATATTTTTTTTTATTTACACATATATGTATATATATATTTACACATATATGTATATGTATGCGCACATCACTTTTTCGTTTCTTTTATTTGTTACCACCAGATTAATTTAGTTTTGTTCTTTCAGGAAAATCGCATTCATATGTCCACGCGATGGAGTTACTACGAATACAGTAATTATGTATGACTAATAATTCTCATCAAAATGATCCTAATTTCCTGTTTTCAGGAAAATTGAAGATATATTTGCACAAAATAGAGTTACTACGAAATAAGTAATTAATTTTCACCAAAATAATTCTTATCTCATCTTTTCCGGAAAATCGAAGATATGTGTGCACAAAATAGAGTTACCACGAAGTAAGTAAATATGTATGTACGTAACACTAATAATTTTCATCAAAATAATTCCACTGTCCTCTTTTCAGGACAAAAAAAAACAATCGAAGATATATGTGCACAAAATCGAATTATTTGCCTTTTCCGAAAAAAATCGAAGATATTAAGCACAAAAATAGAGTTACTGCGAAATAAGGAAATATACATCTATGTATATATACTATATGTATCACTCATAATATGCACCAAAATAATTCTAGTTTCATCTTTTCAGGAAAATCGAAGAAATAAGCACATAAATAGAGTTACTGCGAAGTAAGTAAATATACATCTATGTATATACATATGTATCACTGATAATTTGCAACAAAATAATTCTAATTTCATCTTATCAGGAAAATCGAAGATATAAGTGCACAAAGTAGAATTACAATGATGTAAGTATATATATATATAGGTATCACTAAATTTTTCACGAAAATAATTCGAATTTCATCATTTCAGGAAAATGTAAGATATAAGTGCACAAAATAGAGTTACTACGAGGTAAGTAAATATATATTGTTCAGCGAACCTGAAAGAAAGGAGAGAAAGTCAGTATAGATTCCTAAATGCAGATACATAAAAAAATTACCTCTACTTGGAGTCTTCACAGGTAGCAAAGATTCCAATGAAGATCTGAAATGAAATACAGAAATGGATTAGTAATAAAATTAAAGAGGAATTTTATTTACTTATCTTCAAAAACAGCTGCGGAATTAAAATCACTAGTTGACACCACACAAGAGTGTCTACAGCAACTGAAGGGTTTGCAAGTTGATACTGCGACATGGGATCTATTACTTGTTTATTTAATAGTATAGAAGTTGCCTTTCGCAAATGTGGGAAGAAAACCAAGGACCGTCTCAAGAGCTGCCAACATATGAGCAATTACTCACATTCTTGGATATAATATTGAAAATAATAGGAGCAATTTCAGGCACGTTGGCAGCCAAGTCAAGTCAAGAAAAATGTCACTCAAAACCGACTACAACAAAAGCATTACGTACAATCAATTCAGTGAAATGCGCAGCATGTAATGGAGACCATCTACTTCAAAATTGCACAAAATTCCAAAAGATCGATTTACAAGGCAGAAAGAAGTTCATAAAAGCAAATGGACTTTGCTACAACTGCTTTACAGGGGAATTCACTTAGGAATTATTCCAGTAGGTATCGATGCTTTAGATACAAACAAATTCATCATACATCGATACAAGAGAATGCTAAAGCAAACAATTTACATCCAAGTTTTATAGTCGTAGCATACGGCATGTAGCAGTATGCTATACTGAGACTAGAGACTCCATGTACACTCGGCCTACTGTTTGCTATATGGATGGAGAGCCAGGCGCGCTGAACGCACCCGAAAGAAATGGAAGAAGAAGACTTCTGTCGGGCGGGCTGTCATCGAGATGTGATGTGAGAAAACCAAAATGAAGGAAAGTTGTTTCTGAAAATTAAAAAGTTGGTCCGGACAAAAGTAAATTGCTGATAGAAAAATTAGTTAGTCTAACAACCAGCGGATAACAAATAACCAAGAAAAGTTAATTTAGATTGGTTATAAAAGAGGATGTCCTAAATAAAAGCTGAAGACCAGAAAGACATCGGCGTAAGAAGCAAATTATCCGAAGTGTTGCAGTACGATAAAGATACACAGAAACGACAAGAAGAAGCAAATCATTAAAAGCAGGTATCCTAGTGTTAAGATCTGAAAATAAAAGGTAAATAGAAATTAGCTCGAGCTCCTCAAAGACGGCGTGCGACAAAGTTCTCTAGCGGCTAAAAGCTCCTGTTTGGGCGGTAGAAGTCATGGCAACCAAAAGAAGTAACGAATGTGACAAACATTGCTGGCCCTGCACGGGTTTTGCAGAATAAATATTACAAAGAGCGTGCTCTTACAAGAATACTCCACAGAGTAAAGTGTGGTGTCTACAACGATATGGTCCATCAGTCAGTATAGGAGGCCTATGCATTAATTGCAATCTCCAATCACAATCAAATAAAACGGTTCAAGAAATTTTCCAGGAACCGCGCATATATGTACACCCACTTTGAAGTAGGTCAGAAAAACGGGATGAAATAAAATCGAATGCAGTCGTTGGAAAATTTTAATGTTATTAAAGATAAATCTATACAAGGCAAACGAAAGGAATAGTCCTGTTTACAATCTTACAATTCAAGACAGAAGTACTGATTTATATCCCGACAAGGTCTACAACGTTTTCGCCGAGGTCTGAGGTGCCTGCAATAAGTTTTTCGCGACGTTTCCGACGAGTATTCAACAAAAAGTAGTAGTTGTAGGTTTGAGCTTTTCCTAAATCATTATTAAGAGTTTTTGTCAATAAAATGAGGGAAATATAGCCACTGAAGGCATTTATTATAGTGTATACAAATATTTTAGTTAGTTTCTGAAAGAAATTATGATAATATGACGACATTTTTAGTTAAGCCTTGAAGGAAATCAGAATTTCTGATGGTATGTGACAATATTTTTTGTTGATTTTTGAAGGAAATTGTAAGTCATTATGATATTTAACTATATATTCTTTGTGTGTGTTAACTTCTGAAGGAAATCATAGTGCTATATTTTTTTTTTATATTATTAAGCCAAGCTCAGGGGATACCCTATGATGCAAAGCACAGCATGGCAGGAAGGAGATAGGGAAACGATTAGGGGATATGAGGAAAGTGGCGGAGGTGCCGATGTATGTCGCCCTTAAACTTCCGCAGATTGTATGCCGGAGGAAAAACAGAAGATGGTAAGCTGTTCCACATTCGCACTGTTCGGGATAAAAAAGCATCTCGGAATTTTACTGTACGGCCGAAAGTAATTTGAAGGGTTAAAGGATGTGCGCGGTTTGCAGCGCGAGTATTGCGTGCAGGAATCATTCTACAAGGGATTAGACTAGATATTTCATCAGAACATTGACCATGCATATAGCGATAAAGGAGCGAAAAGCATCCAACATTGCGGCGGTGCTCGAGTGAGTCGATGTGACAAGTTATTGCCAAATCGGCAATGAGCTTGAAGGCTCTCTTTTGGACAATATCCAATGAAGCGAAGGCTGTGCGACCAGCCCCGGCCCATATATGGGAGTTGTATTCCATTCTAGGTCTAATGTAGGACTTGTAGAGGAGCGCTAGATTTGACGGGCTGAAATATTTCTTACACCTTTTCAGAAATCCAAGACATTTCGATGCTACTTTGGCAACAGAGAAGATGTGATCTGTCCAGTGTAACTTACTGGAAATATTAATGCCAAAATGCTTAGTGACGGTGAATCAGAAATGAATGCTCCATCAAAAGAAACGGGTGTGGTTAAGTTATGATCTTGTTTTAATGAGATAAGACAGCTTTGGGACTTTGATGCATTGAATTCGACGCGATTCGCTTTGCCCCAAGCGAGGATATTGGCAAGATCGTTATTCAATGATATAGTCATGCAATCTCGTTTAACACATGCAGCATTCCCCATGGATTCCGCAAGAGTGTCAAAGGAGTAAGCGAAATCAAGAGTACTGTCATCTGCGAAACTATGGATGGGATTGAAAGTAAGGGAAAGCAGATCATTAATGAAAATTAAAAAGAGAGTTGGAGAGATAACAGAGCCTTGAGGTACACCGGCATTTATGGGATGCGGTTCAGACGTAACGCCATCTAATACAACACGTAATTGGCGACTAGATAGGAAACTTTCAATCCATAATACAAGAGGAGGAGAGAGACCAAGTGCTTTGAGTTTGGCTAAAAGGGCTGGATGCCAGACTCTATCAAAGGCTTTTGAAATATCTAGGGCAACTATTTTAGACTCACCAAAATTGTGAAGACTACGGTTCCAACGTTCCGTAAGAAAGGTCAGCAAGTCTCCAGATGAACGTCCAGCTCGGAAGCCATATTGGCGATCGTTGATGAGATGATTAGTTTCTAGATACTTCATTAATTTTGAGTTAATGATAGATTCAAAAACCTTTGAAAGAATCGAAGTGCAATTGGTCGATAATTTGAGGGATCGCTACCCTCTCCTTTCTTAGGAATAGGCTGAACGTGAGCTAGCTTCCAAGCAGTTGGAAATTTTCCTGTCGAATAAGACAAGTAGAAGAGTTTGCGCAGAGTTTAGCCAAGAATGAGGCGCAGCTTTTAATTAACAGGGGCGAAAAACCATCAGGACCTGCGGCTTTGGAGACATTGATCCCCTTAAGGACCCTGAACACATCCCTCGTACGAACGTGTATTGGCTCTTGTACACATTCACACGGGCGATGCAAAACAGGTGTTTGTGAAGTTGGTGGAAGACGACAATTAGAAGCGAATCTAGCAGCTAAAATATAAGCTTTATCCAGGGAGTCAACAATCACTTCACCATTATTAAGTAGTGAAGGTATAGAGGAACTGGTGAAATTGTTCCTGATGGTTTTGACCAGGGACCAGAAACCTTTGCTACCTTTGCGGCTTGTCAAGATTCTTTGTCTAATATTTTGGTCAAAAAGAAATTTTTCTCTCTGGATAATGGACTTGCAGGTGTTCCGTGCAGTCTTGTAGACTTGTTTCATTTCCGGACATGGATGCAATTGATAGGCGCGAAAAGCAGGCTCTTTCGCTTTTATAGCTTGGTTGCACTTATCGTTAAACCAGGAGCGGTCATGCTGTTGTTGAGACCTGCTGTAAGAATACGGAATGTATTCACGCATGCCAAGATTTAGTATATTACTAAATTGTAATGTGCATTCATCAACATCCCTCGAAGCAAAACAGACCGACGAATCAATTTCTTTAAGATACTTATGGAGATGTTAGAAACAAGTCGAGTAAATTAGCTTTATCTCCAGCTGCATCAGGAATTCGCGTTGGTGCATCCACTAGCTGTTGCAAATTAAATGATTCACAGAAGAGTTCAACGAAACGGCCCGCACGACTTGTGGTAGAAGAATGTCTGAGCCACGGTATATTATGAACATTAAAATCGCCTGCCAGGACGATTTCGGAAGAGGGGGAGACAGAAAGCAAATGATCAATATTGTTGGAGATCATCAGACATATTTGGGCTGCGATAAAGGAAACAGAAGTATATGATGTGCTTGTGAAGTTTGAACCTAATCCAGATATAATTAAACTCTGGATTAGCAGAAGGAAAATCTTGAAGAATAGTAAAGGCCATATCATTCCGAATATATACTGCGATCCCTCTATGCTGAGAAAAAAGAGGCACGAAGCTGTAACCAGGGACGTGATACTGATTAATATCAGCATCAGAAACGACCTTGGTCTCACTTATCGCAAGAATTGCCGGATTTTTTGAGTTAAGGTGGCAGTACACCGAAAACCGATTTGCTCTTAATCCGCGAATGTTGCAGAAATCTAAAATAAAATTCTGCATGCTGAAGGCAAAAACAAAAAAGCAAAAAAGAAAAAAAAAGCAACACACAACAACACAAATATTTGGGCGCCACCAGCAGCAGTAAACGACACAGCGAGGTAAATTATATATCTCCTTTTTGCTATTTTTGAAAGAAATTACAATTTATTACATTATACATAAATATAACTATATTCTTTTGCAGGGTCGATTACTGACCCGAATTATATTCTAGGTATGTATGTAGGTATGTGCAAGCGCATATTGAAATATATACACCCGAACATTTATTAATAATAGTGTTATAAATTGCTCAGATAATTGAAAATACTGTAGATTTCTGTAAAAGAAATGCCGCGTGGGTTCTTGGGGTTATATTTGTGGTATTTTATTTTATTTGCAGGAAGACAATTGATCTCCAGGAGGCCTTCATGGAGGAGGATATCTCATAGAGGTAAATTACAATAACCCTGTGGAAATATTGCCCGCGTTGTTTTCGCATTCCAGTAGTTTTGTGTATTTATGTAGCCTCAGTGATTTTCTTTGAATTTAGATTTTAGAAATTTTTAATAGGAAACCCATATGCTACGTGAGTGAATTTGAGCCTAGTACTAAAAACTCATATAATTTCTATAGTCAGGAGTAAATAAACTGCTTGTTACATATCTTATAATGAGGCGATAGTTTCCTTCATTTCCTCTCATTCTCCTGGAGCCCTCTTATTATGAAGATGGACTAGGTCCGCTACTGCTCATTTTTCAGGTCATCAAGGGATACTGTACCATATCGCCCACAGTATCGCAGGGTGGTTGGGGCAACGGCGATGGAAGCAGAACATCTGCGGTTCCAACTAAGTAAGTGGTTAGTAGTGTAAAGGTCCCTTCCGGACTGAGTGTGTGTAACGGCCTTTGAATTGTAGGCACGAAATTTTTTTGTGCATGGCGAGCTAGCGTGCCGCTCTGCAGTCAGCGCTGTCCACCGAGTGATCTGTCAGCTCATGCTGGCAGTCTGGACTTCACGTCCAAGTACATCACTCTCAAAATACTACCATAACAAAATGGCGCCTAACGTGGGGCCACCTCAGTTAGACTTCGGTGGTCTAAGTTTGACTTCTGCTGAAGACTGAGATTGTTTAGAGAAATGGACATTTGGCTGTCAGCTAAATTGTCTGACCCGGTAATCGCACAATCAGTGGAACTTATATGCGGACTTGACTCTAACTGGTTTTGTGACTTAAGATTAGTTGTTTTGAGTAAAGTTTGTTGAGATTAAAGTAAATTTTCGTAAAGTAAAGTTTTTTCGATTTTGATATTGTGATTTAGATTTTTTCTTGGATTGCGATATTTGGTAATGTAGAGTTTTTGGTATTGTTTTTTCTGCAGTTCACTTTTAGGTTTGACCCCGGTCAAGCCACAAATTAGAACATTCTCGAGTCTTTTGAATTTTTTTTTGAAATTTTTGAATTCATCTTTCCCGCTGTCCTTTTGCCATGGAAATAGTAGGTGGCCTCACAATTTTTTTTTTATGGTGTTTTCACAGAGGCATGTCTTTATTGGCCAACTGGCTGGACAGAATCGTGAAACTGTGAGACGACTTTTTGGCTTTTAGCTAACCAGTTGAGCAGACTCATGGCTCTGCCCAGCTGGAAGGTTAGCTAAGTATTGCAATCAGTTGAGGAGGAAGGAAAGAGTGGTTGGCGGATGGAAGTGATGCTGGAGACCTTCAGTAATCAGGAGTTGGCATACTGCTAACTGCCTGGCTGAAGAATCTCTAGTATCATTGTCAGACTCTAGCTTCTCCAACCCGGCTCTTCCCAGATTTCTGTCAGGACTCAAGAGTTTTCATGCACACACTCACACTACTTATCCTTACTGAAAAATTTCTGATCTGATTGGGGAGAGAGTTGACCTGGAAGACCTTTGTGTTGAAAGTAAGCTTTGGGGAGTGAGGGAGAAACTGTATGATTTGTTTTTTTCGTTGAGTTGAAATGTTGAGTTTAGCTCATTGTGTGATTTTTGTTCATTGGAGTTTGGCTCCCCGTATGTTTCCTTCATAATACCTAGTATAGTAGTATTGCACTTTAGAGCAGACATTTGAACTTTGAGTCTCTCTGGATTGCGCTTATCGTTTACTTAGTGTTAAATTGTGCATGTTCATAACAGATGAATATAATTCTATTTTAATTCTTATATAAAGAAATTTATTTGAAATTGTAAGAAAACAAGATATACATATGTATATACCATTGTTGTATATACACACATACATGCATAGACATTCCCACCTAGCCTGGTTAATGCATTTAGAAAATTTTCATAAGCTAACCATGCTTAAAAACTTGGTTGGCTTATCAGAAAAATACGCGAAGAAAACAGCGTCAGCAGTTCCTTCACATATTTTTCCCACAAATATTACGCTAAAAGATGCACGATAAGAAAGTCGCGCAGCACAAATACATTACATGTATACGAGCGCCGCGATTTTCATACGACGGGACAGTGGCCGATGTTTATTAAAGAATAGAATTACATTTCGTCAAGCCGCCGTCCATCGAAAAATATTCTGGACATGTTTAATCAAGTCCGGAACGAATGTAAATTTTTCTCAGGGTAGAAATGCAAACGATGCATTTTATACCCTGAACGATGGCTTTTGATCGCAATGAATGTGATCAAAAGGAGAGTTCGTTTTTAAAATCTGAGCGGTACGGTCGTCGGAAAAGAAAAAAATAAATCTTTGGTCGTGTTTGATTTGATGAAAAAATGATTATAGATAATTTTACAAATTAATTGAGTTTGACAAATTAACTTAGTGTTAAAAACATTAACGTAGCTCACGAGTTAAAATTGTTTGAAATCAATACAAAAATAATAAAAATAGTTGAGAGTGTACTACAAAGATAAAAATATAGTTGAGAGTGTAATACAAAAATAATAAAAATAGTTGAGAGTGTACTACAAAGATAAAAATGTAGTAGAGAGAGTATTACTAATAAAAATAGTTGAGAGTGTATAACTAATCAAACTGCATTTTGGATTGAAAAGTCCCTATCCCCGTTCGAAAAAAGGTAAGAGCGAAATACAAATACTATAAATACAACAAATTGGCGCAGCCGGTAGGATCAAGGAAGCCGGTTAAAGTTACAAGAATATAAGTGCTTGAAAATCCTTCATCCTCCACGAACAACAAAGAGGCATGACCTAGAGCTAGTGCTGGGCAAGACACCCTACCCTTCAACTCGGAGCTGAGTCTAGCTTCGGGGGCATCCGTTTTTGGTCACCTCCAACGCTCGGGGTAGTACAGCTTTAACTGCCTCTGCTCCAGGCGAGTAAGCAGACACCTCTTCAGCAAAGTGCAAAGCACCAACGCGGGATATTTGTGGGCTCCAACCCTGCCCGGGACCTGAAAGGTTACATGAGCGACAAGGAAGTCCAGCAGACGACCCAGGAACAACGCCCTCCGCAGGAGCAGCAACTAGAGACATCAACAGTACCAGCAGACGACCAGACGGGCGATCCTAAGGACAACCCGGTAACAAGAAATCCTCAAACTTCCCCGCCGGACGACTCAAGGGACAACCCGTCCCGGCGAGCCGGAAGCAACCCAGGAAATCAACAATCTTCCTTGCCGGGCGACGAAAAGGAAATTCCGCCCCGGCTCGAAGGAGGCAACCCAAGTTCAAAGGAAGCAGTTGAGGGAACAATTTCTAATCCCGCGCCATCTTCAGCACAATCAGAAGACATCCCATCAGGAGCCAGATTAAGAAGTGGGACGGTGCTAACCGGTCTCAAACAAGTAAGGCCTAGTGCAAAATTAGATTTAAATTCATATTTACAAAATTTAGAAAAGCGAGTTCGAGAGTCTGCAGGAATTTCTGTTATTCAGTGCGATCAAATTGATAAACAAATAGCTTCTTCTGGAAAGAAGAGACTCGAAAAAATCGAGCATTTTAAAAAAGAAACAGAAAAATTCCGAGAGGCACTCAGTGATTTCGACGGATTCTCGCGCTCGCTTGCAGTAGGAAATAATAGTGAACATTGTGAACCCGATTTTGAGTCTTCGGCAGCTGAAATTACCCTAAACTGGCTGGGCGACTCCCTTCTGGAAACCAGCAGTAGCGACACTAGTTTTGGTGAAACCTCTTTAGAAAATACAGTGTTTAGATTAAAGCTGCAGAAGAATCTGAAAGCCGACATGGCAGACTATATAAAAGTAGCAAAACTAGCGGCGCAATTGGTTCCTCTGTTTTCAGGTGAGCCAAGTCCTAAGTTAAGCCTAGAACTACAGACCTTTTTGGATTGCTGCAGGCAAGTAACGCAGTGCTTGTCGGCCGAAGAACAAACTCTTTTTCTACAAATTCTCCCAACCAGACTTCGAGGTGAGGCATATCAGCTGTTCGCCTCAGATATTCCTACTACATTCAGAGGGGTAGAGGAACGTCTAAACAGGACATACCTCCCCCGTGAGACGTACCAGGAAATGGTAAATAAATTGATAACTACACGTCAGTTCCCTCTCGAAACATTATCAGCCTTTACGGCAAGATTAAAGCAAACGTTAAATTTGTGTAAAGAGGCGGCGGCGGTGCCACAGCAGCACCACCAGTAAAATCCCAGTTGGAGGATTTAGCTAAAAGTGCGTTGAAAACCGGTGTAATGAACCCTCACTTGTGCCAATATCTGTTGACGATAGGTGATGGAACGCTAGATGAACTCACCCAAAAGGTACTAGACATGGAACGGCTACAACAGAGCGCTCCGTACCTGCAACTTCCGGTATCATTTAACCCAAATGTCTCTCTGAATAACACGGCCCAAGTACAAACAAACTATCTGCCACCAAACAATCCAGATAATTTAAACATGACCCAAGCTGGAAAGGGGCTATGGCTCCATAGTCAGCCAAATAGTGCATTACATGCCCGGCCTATACAGTTTGCACAGTTTACACATACAACACCTAGAGAAAGGGAGATAAGTGAAAGTGTGAACCAAATAAATTCAGATGTAAGAAATAAAGATAAAATTTTGAGTAAAATCAATTGTAGTTTCTGTAAATTAAGAGGCCATACATATTCAGAATGCCTAAAAAGAAAGAACACGCCCTACTTTGTAAACTGTAGGATGTATAACCACGATGTGCGAGATTGCAGACGCAAAAACGCTATATCCAACCAGCCTAATAGAGATTTTTCCAATAATCGAGCTCCATCTGAATTAAAACCCAGCAATCAGCGAGTGTATCGTGTTCAAGTGAAATGTGGTTTTTGTGGTCGTATTGGACATGACCTGAAGTCATGCCAATATAAAAACAAATGGGAAGCCGAGAGTCAGGGAAACGACAGCCAGTCGACACAAAACTCCCCGGCTCGACTTTAAACCCCAACGCACAAAAAGAAGGGTCCACTCAGACGCCCGAACCTTGTAACCCTACTGTCAACCTTCCGTTAGACATAGGCCTACACGGCCAAACCAAATTAGTAGTGGACACAGGCGCTGAGGTAAGTTTGATTAAGAAAAGGGCACTGAAAAATTTCGACACAGTAAATACAGATGAAACAATTGCATTACAGACTCCATTCGGTACCGGAAAAACCATAGGAAATTGTCAAGGAAACTTCAATTTTAAAAATAAAATACCTTGTCAATTCCAAGTTGTGAAAAACTTACCTGGTCTTTCCGATGATGGGCTGCTACGAAACGACTTCCTGGCTAAACACTGCAATGTGGGGGGCCCAAATAGAACACTAAGGTTTCCTCGTACGGAAACAAACCCGGAAGAGTTCGCTGTTCCAATATCACTCACAACGGATAAGCTGCTATCCCAAAAGGCAGCCGAAATAAGATCACTGGCAGAAAAGAAAGAATCCAAGGAGGTTAAGTTATCTACCTGCAGTGTCTTTAAGGCATCTCACAAGAGAAATGCTGGATGCGGTTCTTTGACAGAAAATGAGGAATGCGGAAAAAGTAATCCACTTTTTGAGACTGTGACTTACGAGCAAGGGAAGCATAGGGTTATCTTATCAGAACCTTTATGCATACCGGCTCGGTCACAAAAGGTCATCAGAATTCCATTGTGTGTGGACGAGGAAATGATCTGTATATCTCAAGAGATAGGCGAAGGAGTATTCCTCGCTAACAGCTTGCTCCGACCCGGAGAAACAGTGTTGATTGGTATCCTCAATAGCAGTAGTAAACAAGTAGTCATGAGCAGCTTGTCGCTGCACCTAACTTATTCAAAAGACTACACAAAAGTTCAGTTGACTGATACACAAGATCACAAGGACACAGAAATAGAACATACGACCACAACACGGCCATTGAGCCGAAATAAAGACGAGCGTGGGAAAAACAGACCGCTCAGTAAAGAAAACACAAAACCATGGCCAACGGGTCAACTAATAAAAGAATCAGAACGCAATAAATGTCCAGATATCGCAGAGTGTGCGCAACCACAGCCTACATTGCCTACGAGCAATAAACATTTTCTTAAATTTCTGATATCCATACTGACCTATCTGTTCCAGTACTTCAATCCAAGGCCAATGGGCCAAACACAAGACGAGCATAAAGACCTCACGAAACCTGAGCCAACAGAGCCCAAGGTGCATAGGGGCCTGCCGTCGAAAAAAAGGACTACAAAGAAGGAGGGCAGAGTCTATGAACCTCGGAGAGTGAGAAAACGAAAGAAAGACAGGGAAATTACTAATAAAAATGATAAAACAGCCACTCTGCAAAACGTTAGATATCTCTACCCAGATTATGAAGCGCCGGAGGATTTAGTAAACGATCCCCGTACGATCGAGCTAGAAAAGGAACTTGGCCTGGAAGAAAGCCTAAATAACGAAGAAAAGAGCGCTATTTTTCAGTTGTGCAATGAATACAACGACATATTTTACCTAAAAGGTGATAAACTCACCTACACGAACGCAATAACCCACCACATTCCCTTGGTCCAAGACCATGCACCCATTAATCAGAAAATGTATAGGTTACCAGAAACCCAGAGGAACGTTATAAATGAGCAGCTACGAGAAATGTTGGACAGCGGTATAGTTGAACCCAGTAAAAGTCCGTGGAATTCGCCTCTCCTGGTAGTCCCCAAAAAAGCGGGACCAGATGGCGATGAAAGATGGCGCGTCGTAGTCGATTTTCGAAAATTGAACGAAAAGACTATCGGCGACGCATTTCCACTTCCCCGAATCGAGGATATCCTCGACCAATTAGGTCACGCACGATATTTCACCACCCTCGATTTGGCCAACGGGTATCATCAAGTGCTAGTCGACCCAAAAGATCGACACAAAACAGCCTACAGTACGAGTTATGGGCACTATGAGTTTAAGCGCATGCCGTTCGGGCTTAAAGGAGCCCCGGCAACTTTTCAACGCCTCATGAATTTCGTTCTAACAGGCCTACAGGGGCTAGAGTGCTTCGTGTATTTGGATGACATAGTCATCTATGGTAAGAACCTCAATGATCACAACGTCAAACTGCGTAAAGTGTTTGATAAACTACGAGAAAACAATCTCAAACTGCAGCCCGAAAAGTGCCAGTTCTTGAGAAAAGAAGTTGTCTATCTTGGGCATAAATGTTCAAGTCTAGGGGCACTACCAGACCCCAGTAAGACGGCCTGCGTCCAGGCCTTCCCTGTTCCCCGTACAGTAAGACAAGTCCAATCCTTTTTAGGCCTTGCCAACTATTACAGAAAATTTATACCCGACTTTTCAAGGATAGTTCGTCCAATAAAAAATTTACTCCGAAAGGATGTTAAATTTACTTGGACGGAGAAATGTCAGGAAGCTTTTCAAGCCATTAAGGTAGCTTTAGTAACACCTCCACTTCTAATCTACGCTGATTTTTCCTAACCATTCAACTTGACGACGGACGCAAGTAGTGAGGCAGTAAGTGCGGTACTTTCCCAAGGGGAAGTGGGAAAGGATCAACCAATAGCCTATGCCAGTCGAACACTAAATAAGGCCGAAAAGAATTACTCCACCATAGAAAAGGAGTTACTGGCTATAGTTTGGGCCACAAGAAATTTTAGATGCTACCTCCAGGGACGCAAGTTCACGGTCTATACTGACCATAAACCACTAAAAGGTGTCTTTAATGTCAAGGACCAAACTTCCCGTTTGGTGAGGTTTCACCACAAACTTTCCGAATTCGATTATCGCATCGAATACAAACCGGGGAAGTGTAACACAAATGCAGACGCCCTGAGTCGCATTCCCCAGGAAGTCCCTGAAGACACAAAGAAAACCTGCACGGTAAAAGCTTTAATCCACCATCAAATGGACTCAGATGAGGACGAAAGTAAGCCTCCAAAAACGCAGAAGCATAGAACCATCCAATGCAACGTTGTGACAAGAGCTCAAAACCAAAAAGCCCAAGAGGCTGAACAAAGCCTCCCTACAGAAGAACAAAAGCAGAAAAACACCACAAAACCGCTGCAGCAAAAAACGCTTAAAGTGCCGGAAGAAATTCAATCCCCAGAGGCGGAAGAAAAAACCCCAGATACGCTTAAAGAAATACCGCCAGAAATAAGTAGAAATAACAAACCGGAAGTAATTACGAGCCCCCAGGAGATATTAACTATCTGAAGAGACTATCACGATTCTCCCTTCGGTGGCCACCAAGGTATAATAAAAACCTATAAGCGGATAAGACGCAAGTATTGGTGGAAACACATGCTTAGCGACATCAAAAGGTACGTTAAGAAATGCCCTAAATGCCAAACGATGAAGGCATCCCCTCAATTCCGAATGCCAATGGTGATAACGGACATAGCAGAGCAATCATTTGACAAGGTCCACCTGGACATTGTGGGCCCTTTGGAGGAAACCGCCACAGGTACTAAATATATTCTGATCTTTCAATATAATTTGACCAAATTTGTCGATTGGTATGCCATTGTTGCAAATGCTGTGGCCTGTTCTCACCAGCGAAAGACAAGAGCTCCATCCTGCACCGACGATAGTGGTTGCCATGTGCAGTTGAATGTGTCTGCGTTCGTTGCCAGATATTCGAGACGTAAACGTCTCTTCAACCTGTCAACGAAGTGGCGCTTAAGTGCGTGTGCGTGGTGTTGTGGGTCAGTGTTCTGATTCCCATCTTCGACTCTCATGTAGTACAGGTGAATTGTAGATTTGGCCAGTGTCAACACAAAGCTAATCAAACAATTCACTTCCGGTTTATTGGACCGTAGTATGCCGAACAGTAGAAAGAGCACTCGGTATTTTAAAAAGAATTCCAGAGAACACCCAAGTAATTGAAGCCTATATGGGGAAACATGATCAAATCGTCGCAATCTAAAAATAAATCGGATACAGTCGTTGAATGCGACCTCCATTTTACGAGCACATATACTATCAAGTTTGGGAAACACAACGCTACCAAACGAGAAATGAGGCAGAATCAACGTCTTTACTAGGACCAGACGAGTGTTACGAGGCAATATATCGGCGGAGAGCTAAAGTCTACGCAGCCCAGCATAAATTTTACCCAATCTCGCCTTAATATAATGACAGCACTTCATACTGCTGTTTAATTCTATCCCAAGATTGGTAACCTTATTCAGCATGGGTAGTGGAGAATGGTTCAGGATCACTGGTGGGACGTCAGACACATCGAAAGCATTATTGTAAAAACTTATAGAAAGTGATTTTACTGGATTAAGTTGCAGACCATTATCCATAGACCAGGCATATATTCGATTCAGATCACTATTAATGCGTGATAAGCAATCCTCGAGAAGACCTATGGGCCGACTTAGATAAACCTGAACATCATCCGCATAGAGGTGTAATTCTACATCACGAACAACTTTGGGCAAGTCATTAATGAATAAGCTGAATAACAGCGGACCCAATATCGATCCTTGGGGAACTCCATACTGTACAGGCAGAAATGCAGAATAGACATTGCCGACCCTGACCCGCTGGCGACGCTCACTCAGAAAGCTATCCAGCATGTGCGCTGCTGAACTGCCAAATTTAAAAGACAAACAGAGCTTCTGTATAAGAGTGCCATGATCTACACTATCAAAAGCCTTTGAAAAATCTAAAAGGACCAGCGTAGTGATTTTTTCACTATCCATCGCGCTTCTAATAGCGGACGTTATCTTTAATAAGGCTGTTTCACAACTATGAAATGCTCGAAAGCCTGATTGCCATCCAGTTAAAAGATTATTTTTGTCCACATGCTCAAGTATTTGCTGGTACATTAATTTTTCTAGCACTTTCGAGAGAAAACAAAGTATACTGATTGGACGAAAATCAGCCGGAGAATCTGGCGTTTTCTTCTTTGCTATTGGAAGAATGTTAGCTACCTTCCAGTTGGAAGGAAATGAAGAAAAAGTGAGACATGAATTGATTATATGAAGGATATACGGACTAATAATAGGTAGTATTAGTTTGATAAATCGAGATGGTAAGTTGTCAGGTCCAGTTGCCTCTGATCGAATTGAATTACAAGACAATAGAAGCTCAGTAATGTCTACTCCACGAAACGAAAAACTATGAATCGAGCTACTCGGAGTGATCTCAGGACTGCGCAGCGGGTTAACTTGACGAATGTTGGTGGCAGTTGGAGCGGAATGATTTGCAAGAGTAAACGATGCTTCAGCTCGTCTGGATCGAAGTTGCATTCAGTTTTATCCTTTCCATAAACTCCGATCGAACGTAGGTTCCGCCACAGCTTTTTTGGGTCGAGGTTAGCGTCGATTTTAGAGGAATAATACTGTCGTTTGGCTTGCCTGATTGCCGTGGTAGCCTTATTACGGGCAGTTTTATACAATGTCCTTGCGTCAAATGTTCTAAGAAATAAGTGTTGAAGAAATAAAAAAAAACCATTAATATAGAAGTGACAAATTTAACGCTATATATCAATGATGAAATCGCGAAGATTGAAAACTATCTGTTTACTTCAGTAATAAATAAGAAAGACTTGATACCAAAAGATGGTGTATATGAGTAAAAACTCTTTAGAAATCTGTTTCATTTATAATTACGATGAGTAAGAGGCAAGTGGTAAATGAGCTGCATAAACCAGCGAGTAAAAATTTTAAACGACGTCGTGTGATTATCAAAGGACTAGATGACTTGTGGCAGGCAGACTTGGTTGAAATGGATCCCTACAAGTATGTGAACAAGGGTTACCGCTATCTGCTGACAATAATTGATACCTTCTCCAAATACGCACGGGCAATTCCAATTAATAGAAAAACTGGTGTAGAAGTAAGAGATGCCATGCAGTCTATATTAAGCGAGGGACGAATACCTAAGACCTGCAGACTGATGATGGAAAGGAGTTCTACAACAACCTCTATAAAAATCTAATGCTGAAGCATGCAATTAATCATTACTCTACGTACAGTTTCCAAAGCATCTACAGTGGACCGATTTAACCAAACTCTGAAGGATATGATGTGGAAGGAATTCAGACTTGGTTGAAATGGATCCCTACAAGTATGTGAACAAGGGTTACCGCTATCTGCTGACAGTAATTGATACCTTCTCCAAATACGCATGGGCAATTCCAATTAATAGAAAAACTGGTGTAGAAGTAAGAGATGCCATGCAGTCTATATTAAGCGAGGGACGAATACCTAAAACCTGCAGACTGATGATGAAAAGGAGTTCTACAACAGCCTCTATAAAAATCTAATGCTGAAGCATGCAATTAATCATTACTCTACGTACAGTTTCCTAAAAGCATCTACAGTGGACCGATTTAACCGAACTCTGAAGGATATGATGTGGAAGGAATTCAGCTTTAATGGAACTTATCAGTGGATTGTTATGGTAAAGAGACTGCTCACTGAATACAATTCAAGAATACATCGAACTACAAAAATGAGACCACGTGATATCAACGCCTCCAATCCGAAACAACTGCTTTCAACTGTATACAATCATATAAAGATTGTTTTTCCTGCAAAGTATAAAGTTGGAGATCTAGTACTCATCAGCAAATACAAGCATATATTTGAGAGAGGCTATACACCAAACTGGACAGCTGAGATTTTTAAAATTATTTAAGTTCAAAACACAAACCCCATCACATATCGGCTGGAAGATTATCAAGGAAATTCAACCACAAGAGGCTTTTATGAATTGGAGCTGCTGAAAGTTAAACACCCAAACCTATATCTCGTAGAGAAAATCTTAAAGAAGAGTGGAGATAAAGCTTACGTTAAATGGCTCGGATTTTCATCAAAACACAATTCTTGCTTTAATAATAAAGATGTTTTATTATTTCTTGAAAAACAACTATAACTATAATAAAATTACAATAAATTTATAATTACAATACTTTTTTTTATTTTACAACTATACATGTTTAAAACAAATTACTTGAATAAATGAAACTAATACTATAATACATTTATTATTTACACTTGACATAGATTCTTTCTGCGGCTACTACTTGTTGATCTGATGAAATAGATTAATTTCCCCATAGTAGAGTATCCGTCGCTCCGCTCATAATATGACGCTTATTATCATAGGGACTCAAAGCAATCTTTTTTTGACTGATAGTGTATACGTTATGGTGATGAGATCGTATGAAGCTCTGATTAGCAGTTAATATTCGCTTGTTATTCAAACATTCGACGTAGTCTTCGAAATTGATATGCCTCTGGACTACATTAGTCTTTACTCCTTTCGCTTTTTTTACAGTTTTACCAGCGTTTATACGCAGACTGTACATTTTCGAGCGCAAGCCTACAAATTCGCTCATGATTTTCCCATTCAGCTCATCCTTCATTAGCCCAGGAATCTTTTTATTCATGAGCGGTAAATTGAATTCATTATCTTCTGGGTAATCACTTGTATCAAAATTGTTTATATTTTCAGCCATGAACTCATATGCATTTTTCTCTTCAAGTTCATATATTAGAGAATCTGTATCTGTTTACATGACTTTACATTTATCTCATTACTCACGCTGCATAAAACTGTAGTGAAAATCGTAGAGGCATATTTTCGAAATTTCCATAACTGCCATTCCTATATAGAGGGGCTTATTGAATAACATTTTGAGTCGCCTTAATTCCACAGCAACTAAATTCTCATCAAATATCGTTGCACTGTGGAAGTTGGGTGCCGCAATCCGAGGTTTTGCACCATAGCGACCTTCCCACTTCATCCAAAGTTTGATATCGCTATACTTGCGTACATTTACCATGGTCTTACCAAAAGCTGCATTATTCATCTTCTTATAGCTGTCCTTCTCATGATCGCTTGTAGCCTGCGTCCGTTTGGTAGTATTTAAGTCAATATATGGTTTAAGCAAAGCTGATTGGTCGAATTGAAGTACCCGGTGCACTCTTTTCAGGATGAGTCCATGTGATAAGCATTGCTTCAAGCTTCGGTAGTGTATAACATATTTAGTTTTTGGATGTAATATTGTCAGAAGCTTTTCTAGTTTTGCTCCAAGTGGTGCTGCATTCTCAGAGCAAAACGGTAAGTCCTTATGCTTATCATGCAGATGTTGAAGATAATCCAAGTCGGCTTCGAATATGTATCCAGTTGGACAATCATCAGGAATTTCGAAAACGTCAATATTGGGAACATCAACCCATTTGAATCCTCCGGTTGGTAAATGCTGTGACATGGCCCATCCATAAAAGTTATTCACATCATAATACATCAAGTATTTCTCTTTCTCCTCAGGCTTAAAATCATCCATATATTTGTTATTGGCTTTACTATATCTGTTCGAACATTGACTTATACCACCTCGAATGCCTCTCTTTATGAATAGCAATATATCTACATCGGTTATCAGCCCTAATTTTACATAAGTGTATTTTAGCATAGCATCCCATGTTAGGCCTGGCATGGTGTAATAATGTGCTGGATCTAAATTGTATGTCTTCGTGCACACTTCTCAGAAGTTCACAAGCACATCGGCCAATAGGAGAACATCAGTCTTAAGGTATAGATCTGAATATTCACCAAGTGTTTGTATTTCAAATTTATGCCAGACCTCTTCAGCATGATTGTATTCCTCAGGAGTTATAGCACTGTCAGTCAGTTTGTTGTAGAACGCTTCCTGTTTTGGCAAGTTCCGGAGATCCAATTTATCCCAGTCATCAATAAAATCATATGGGAAGACACCCTTGCGTGTAAGAAGTTTGATAGTGTCATCATCCAATCCCTACCATACTGATCGTGTAGTGTTTAATTTATCCATCGGCAGCAATGATGATAACTTATCTAAAGATTCAGCGATAAGACGGAAGGCATCGATGAATCTGTATTTTAAGTAGCTGCCGTCCATGTGTTGGGTGAACGAGATATATCTTTCCTTGTTTATTGGTAAGACATCAACTTTTCCTGGGAAAGATGTAGCTATATCCTTAATAATGAAGTGAGCATCATATCCGGATAAATTATGAAAAATTACTGGAACTATGGAACAATCTTGATACATGAGATTGCATGCATTATGCGCTAGTCCTCGATATTTTCTTGTTAAGCGGCAATGATCCCGAACTCGCTCCTCATCAGCTGTAAACGTTTTTTCACATATATGGCAGCAAGCATGTTCCATATGTGAACGCCGTTCCTCTTTAGTCAGGGGCTGCATTGGCCTGATGTTCAGCTTCTCCTGTACAGCTAGGAATCCAATTTTTGCAATTCTAATGCAAACCATTTTTGACAGTCCTTGCCTCGATATGCTCTGTAATATGAGAGCTTAGCATAATGTTCGCAGTGGAAATAGAATCCTATGCTACGAACTTCATGTTCCTGGATTCGCTGTGTATTTTGATCGTTTCCCTGAATCGGCTTCAATGTTGACTCAAGATCAGCATATACACAAAGCGGGACTGGATTCTTATGGTTATCATTCTTATATTCCAACCATTTCTTTTCCTCTGAAGTACAATCGTGTTGTTTCTCACATTCAGTGTGATGTTAATTTTTCTTCAGAGTAAAAGTAGAGCAAACATCTGTCGCATATATGCCTTTTAGCATAATTTTTCGAAGTTTGCTTCAATATGATTCGGGAAGATCTTTAATCCAGCAGAAATGATATCTGCTGGCATCATCATCATCATCGTCATCATCATCATCCATATGATCTTCATCATCCTCAGCCTGGTCATAGTCATCTTGCAGCATTAATAGATTTACATGTCGCTCCATCCTGAGTTTCGTAAGTCTAACTGGAACTGTGATGAAGAAACCTCTTTCTCTAGGATGAACACGTTTAATGATAAATCGTTCTGGCCTTCAAATTGTGTAATTTGCTGAAGCGTCATGGGAAATGTTATTCCAGTTAAATTAAGCACAGTAGAATAATGTGGATATGATGAGGTCCTATTGGTGTTAATATTTACAGGCTGATGTTATTGCCCACGCGAAGCATGCTTCATCATTATTCTTCAAATTAATGCAAGCTTTCTTTGATGCAATCTCCTTCGGTAGAGGTATATAAAATGATCCCAGAATCGGTACAAACTTGTTGGTATGCACCGCTAAATGTATTACAGAATGCAGTGCCCAACCACTATCTTTCTCTTGAAACTCTTCTAGCTGAGTGAGTATTGGGTCGTATATATTTAATTTATACCACTCATTCAAATTATCCTCTACACTGATTGGGGTAGTTCTTGCTTGGAAGTACTTAATGTCTTTAATAACTTCATTATCACCAGTTTCTTTCAGAAACTCACCGCAAAACGTTGTAGCAACTTTAATATGATATTGTTGTTTTAATGTATTCTTAATGTGGCGAGCAAGTAATTTAGAGGCATTTTGAATAAATAACTTACATGAATCATTCAGCTTAATGTGCTGATATTGCAAATTTACTTTAAGCAAGATTAAACTTGTTTTGGAATCATGACTATAAATTGAGGAGCTGAATCAGATTTGCAATCAGTTTCATTTTGGAGTTCAAACGATAAACAACCAAGGAGAAAGTAATCTGAAAAGGCAAACGCAATGGAGGAACTGATGAAGCTGGAGCAGTACCCACCTTCTCTAAAGACATCTGAAATGGAATTTAATAAGGAACACAAGATTCTGGGTGTCAGAAGATGTAAGACTTGATTTGGATTTCGCATCATCCTGGACTTGGAGGACTGTCAACTTTTCCGTCCTGCACGGTACAGCACAATTACTGACGATGCTATACTGGAGATAAATACTGCAGGAGATTTTTATCTTATAAATAGGGGTCCTATCGGCCGAACGTTTAAAATAGAGTTTATTCGCCATGATATTAATCTGTTCCCAATTAATTATTATAATCGTTAAATAAAAAAAAATCAATACTGTGAAACTAGTTTTTTTATTATTAATATTTCTAAATTTATTTCGTTTCCAAGATAGGATTCATAGAACTTCACTTATATTGCTACCAATTTTGAATATAGAACATAGGGAAAAAGTTTATAACATAAGATTTAAAATAAATAATTAATTTGATGTGAATAAATATTGAAATTTAATTTGGTTAGACAACATTATTTTCAGCAAAAGAAATTGTATTAATACACCTCACAGCAACCATATTTTTACCTTAAACTTGAAGTTTTCTATTAAATATTTACAGCAAGTGTTGATATTACTTCAATTTGTTTATTTTATGAGAATTCCAGTAAAGCGCATCACACCACATCACACCACACCAACCAAGCTGCTAATTGCAAATTAGCTAATTGCCAATTAGTAATTATATAATTGCCAATTAGCTAATTGTTTGAACAAATGTCGCTAATATCTCGAAAACCAAAGCCCGTAGAGGATTTCTGATGAAAATTTCGTTCCCCCTCCAACCCCACACCATTCCCATGAGCAAAAATAACTTCAATTATTAATACGCTAATATCTCGAAAACCAGAGCCCGTAGAAGATTTCTGATGAAAATTTCATTACCCCCCCCCCTATCTAGGATCCATTGACATGAACAAAAAATTCCTACTATTAACTCTAATTATTAATTCAAAACCAAAAACCTACATTTAGCCGCTTAAGAAAAATCAATTATTAACAATATTAATTCAAAACCAGGCGCAACACTTGAAAACAACAAAAGCCTACATTTAGGCGCAGCACACATACAAAAAAAACCGTAGCATGCTGCTGCGTGTGGGAACAAAAACCGTAGCATGCTGCCACGTGTGGGCGAAAGTGAAGTAAAAAACTTCCCAAAACCGTAGCAGGGCGAAAGTGAAGCAAAAAACTTCACATATCCAAGAGAACCGTACCAGACTTCCAAGAAAGCCGTAGTACCGGAGCATGCTGGTAGTATAGGCTAATGTCTCACTGACATCTTCTATAATCTGTTCATGGTGATGTCATGTAGTGAAATTCAAATGATGAACTCTCCCGCTAATAAAAGAAAAAAGCAAAACCAAGGCATGATGGTAGTTCCGGCTAAGGCCGCTAGGGAACCTTACTCAAGAAATGGCGTTTGCGCCCAAAAAAATTTCGCTAATATCTCGAAAACCAAAGGATTTCTGATGAAAATTTTGTTCCCCCCTCCCACCACACACCGCCAAGAATCCATTGAGCAAAAATAACTTGAATTATTAATACGCTAATATCTCGAAAACCAGAGCCCGTAGAGGATTTCTGATGAAAATTTCTTTACCCCCCTCCCTACCTTTATTATCCAACCCCCCCCCCTCACATACCCACCATCTAGGATCCATTGACATGAACAAAAGTTTCCTATTATTAACTTTAATTATTAGTTCAAAACCAAAAGCCTACATTTATGCGCTCAACAAAAATCATGATAAAAAGCCTACATTTAGGTGGACCACGTATCTATCTAAAAAAGCGTAGTACGGGAGCATGATGGTAGTACTGGCTAATGCCGCTAGGGTGCAGTCAAGACCAAATGACACATCCCGGTAGTACCAGTTAATCCCGCTAGGGCGCTGTCGAGACACAATGGTGTACCCAAGACACAAACCAATACAGTCAAGACACAAACTTACATTTAGAATGGACTCAAACCACCTAGCGACGGTGGTGCCATCTGTGGTGAAATCCTGGAGGCTTAAAAAAGTGATCCAGAATGAACATATTGTAACTACTTTCTAAATTCAATTTAGCACAGATGAGCCCTTCTGCAGGAGTCGACTCTGTAAACAAAGTATTTATATTGCAGACAGCATCTCTGTAGCAGATACTGTCTGGCCTTAATGGATGTAGTTTTATTAAACTGATCTCTGCTCCTGTGTCGATTAAAAAAGTAAGTTTTGCAGCAGAGCAGATATCGACTGGCAAAGAAATTGTTAAGGAATTATTATTTACTTGGATGGGGATACGTATCAATTTTGTTCTGACTGTGTCGATATTGTTTCGGGATTCCTGTGGACTTGTGCTGTAGTTTTTATATGCGAGGGGTTGCCGAATGAGACCCCCGCTGCATCCAGTCTCCCTGCCTGGATGCCGATGGACTTTTGCTATTTCTCCTCTTTGGAAATGGCGATCTAGCCGAGATATTGGCATTATAATATCTCGGCGGTGGAGTTCGACTTTCTCGGAATACTGGCTGCTGCCAATTCCTATTTTGTGGCTTTCTGTCAGCCGTGTTTGTTGGTGGAGTATTTTTCACCTTTTGGAAATTATTTTGATTTCCTGGGCTGTCGTTAAAGCGATTATTATCCGCAGTTCTTGTCCCGCATTCCTCGATTGTATGTCCCATCCGATGACAATATCGACATGAAAGAGGTTGTGATGGCTATTTAATTTTATTAAAATCTGGAGAGCGTTGTAATTGGGGGTTTAGCTTTGGAACTGCATTGAAATATTGCGTGGTGCGTTGTATGACTGGGCAACTTGATACAGCATGCCCCAGTATATTACATTTGAAGCAACGAAGATTTGAATTTATTGTTTGCGCAAATGTAATTGTGTATTGGATAACCCATCTTCAGTTGGTCTCACAGCCTGACACTCATTATCTTTTAACAAAGACCATAGGAGCACCTTGTCTGTTGTATAGGAATGTGTTGCGTCATTTAGCTTGGACAGTGTTGCATTTAATTTCTGCAAAAACTCTTTTACACTTTCCTCTCTACCTTGTCTTGAATTATTTAATTGAGACTGTATGGTTGATCTAGAGGTTTTGATTTCGAAGGTTTGAGTTAACAGAAATTTTAATTCAGATATTTGATTGTACCTATATACATCATACGCCTCTGCAGATAATTTACTCCTTATTAAGCTAAGGAGGGAGAGTTTTTCGCTCACTGTCGATGCTGTTGCGTACATGTCATCACAACTTGAAATAAATTTGTGGAAATCCTTAGAATTTCCACTAAAATTTGGAATTAATGACCTTGCGTCTTATAAGGAGAAATGCGACTGGTCTCTAAAAGAGACATTATGGTGATGATTTGTTAAATCATTTGTAGTATTTGATAACCCTTGAAATCGCGAATCTAGCTGTTCCTGAAATGCGATTATAGTATCTGAATATGATGTTTCCATATTTATATAAATATCCTCCGTGAAGTATTCGCTGGCTTTATCTTCGGGGCCAGCATTTGAAAATATTTCACTATGAGTTGTTTTGAAATCATCCCAATACCTATGCAGCGAATGTAGTTTTTGAGTTAAATATGCCTGGCTTGCAGTTGGTAGCGAATTATGATTGATAGACTGGATAATATGTGTTATAGATTTTTGTCTATCTTCTTGCAGTCTAAATCGTATTGCATTAGACTGATCCTGGTCTCCACATTCTTGCATAGCTTCAGTATTGGTACTCTTTTGTGAAATTTTGGGAGCAGGGAAATAAAATGGGTTGTTTTCGTTATCCGCATGGCTAGAAATTGATTTCAATCTAGCAGACAGTGTTGCTTTGTTTAGGTTCTACCAATCCTCTTGTCGTGTCCCAATAATAAAACTCACGAATCAATCAAACAATAAAAGAATAAATCTTTAAACCAAAAAAAAACACGAATTGCATTTAAAACAATACTTTATTAATCCGAGAACTGACCTAACTTAATGCCAATATAACTAAGCTACCTGGCGCTTATGTTGTATTTTTTTTTATATTTACAGTATGGGTACTCCCTGATAAACTCCCACTGTTAGGCCGCCACCTGGATATAATTCTTTTAAGATTTTTCCTTTAAACAAACACTATCTTTTTTTTTTGTACACTTTATTTGTATGCTGGGCTTTTTTCTCTTAGGTTCACACCTCAATACAAATCTGTTTAACACCGAACTTATATTTTATTGCCACAAAACTTATATTTTATTTCCACAAAAAACTTATTCCAACGCCCCAATACCAAAGCCTGTTTCTATGTTTTACGGACTGCTTTTGGCTTTTAAGTCGACTTTTAAAAACCGACTGTGTCGAGACTTAGATTTTTCAATCGTAAGTCTCTTCGTTTAGGATAGGAAAATGCTTAATTAGCATTCCTATCCTGAGAGAAAATTATTTTACGCTGGGCATGTTTAAACATCCCCAGAATTATCGCCACGGACGATAGTTGAAATTGAAATTTGATATTCTCATAAATCCAACCATCGTCTTGCTATCGTGCATACATTGTTGCGATCACAATGTATGCAGCTCACGACAATTTGCTGATAAGAGCTTTTTTCGGTGAAGGTAAGATTTATCGTGGGGCTATTTTTCTATCGAAACGACTTGGGTTGAAATTTAAAACTTTTATTTTTCCCAAGTCGTTTTGTGGGAAAATATTTTTATTTGTTGCAAAGGAATTTGAAGAAATTGCTGATGGCAATTTCTTCGACTTATAGAGAGATAAGCTAACCAAGTTTTAAGCTTCTACATATTATGCATGAATGATAATTTAATAATTATAGTTCTCATTTTTAACTTCTTTTTAGGTATATAGGTATATACAACAATCCTTACCTCTGCGAAAAAGAGAATTATTCTTTGAAGAGGAATCATTCTCAGGGGAAGTTGTTGTTGGGACTATATCGGTGGTTCGGCTATTGGTTGGTTTGGCACAGGTTTTCGGGTTTACGTATTGTCTTAGTTTCTATTTAAAATTTTCTTTTTTAATTTCCTAGAATTGCTTCTAATTATCTATTCCTATTCTTATCGCTATTTTATTTTTCCTTTGTTGCTAATTTCTACTGTTTTTTTTTGTGTTTTGTCAATTATTACTGTTTTCCTGTACAAGGTTCTTTCCTTTACCTTCTCTTTTCTTTTTATAGTTATATGTGTACAGTAGTTACACTATGTATGTTCTGCGACACCCTTTTAGCTTCAAGGATTTCGCCATAGATGGCGCCACCGTCGCTAGGTGGATTGAGCCCGTGCTTAATGTAGGTTTGCGTCTTGGCTGTATTGGTTTGTGTCTTGAATACACCATTGCGCCTTGGATGCACCATTGTGTCTTGGGTCCACCATTGAGTCTCGACTAGCGGGATTAATCGGTACTACCGGGATGTATCATTTGATCTTGACTGCACCCTAGCGGCATTAGCCGGTACTACCAGCATGCTCCGATACTACGGTTTTCTTGGATAGATATGTGGTGCGCCTAAATGTAGGCTTTTGGTTTTGAACTAATATTAGTAATAATTAAAGTTAACGCTCATGCCAATGGATTCTAGATGGTTGGGGTGGGGCTATTAGGGGGGACGAAATTTTCATCAGAAATCCTCTGGTTTTCGAGATACTAGCGATTTTACCTTTTCAGATATAGTTAATATTATTAATAATTCAAGCTACCTAGGATAGTTTTGTTCATGTCAATAGATTCTAGAAGGTGTTATAGGGGCGGGGGTTAGAGGGGGGATAACATTTTTGTTAGAAATCCTCTACGGGCTATGGTTTCACCTTTCACCTTTTTAGATATAGTTTATATTAGTAATAATTCAAGTTTTTTTTGCTCATGGGGGTGCTGCGTCTAAATGTAGGCTTTGTTCAGCATCATTCGAATTTCACAACATGACATCACCATGAACAGATTCTAGAAGATTTCAGTGAGACATTAGCAGGTACTACCAGCATGCTCCGGTACTACGGCTTTCTTGGATGTGTGGTACGATTCTCTTGGATGTGTAAAGTTTCACTTTTTCACTTTTTTGGATGTGTGGTGCGCCTAAATGTAGGCTTTTGTTGTTTTCAAGTGTTGCGCCTTGTTTTGAATTAATATTAGTAATAATTGATTTTTCTTGAGCGCCTAAATGTAGGCTTTTGGTTTTGAACTAATAATTAAAGTTAATAGTAGGAAATTTTTGTTCATGCCAATGGATTCTAGAGCGGTGGTATGTGGGGGGGGGGGATAATAATGATATGGAGGGGGTAATGAAATTTTCATCAGAAATCCTCTACGGGCTCTGGTTTTCGAGATATTAGCCTATTAATATTTCAAGTTATTTTTGCTCATGGATATGGATTCGTGGCGGTGTGGGGTGGGAGGGGGAACGAAATTTTCATCAGAGATCCTCTACGGGCACGCCATTTCTTGAGTAAGGTTACCAAGCGGCATTAGCCGGAACTATCAGCATGACTTGGTTTTGCTGTGTTCTTTTTTTAGCGGGGAAGTTCTAAATATCTGCATGACCTAGCGGCATTAGCCGGAACTACCAGCATGCCTTGGTTTTGCTGTTTTCTTTTATTAGTGGAGAAGTGCTAGATATCACCGTCACGTCATCTTGGTTTTGCTGTTTTGAAGTGCTGCACTCAAATAAGTTTTCTTAGCAGGGAAGTTGTAGATATCAGCATCAATCGAATTTCACACCATAACATCACCATGAACAGATTAGAGTAGATGTAAGTGGGGGTTCTGGGTATCAAAGCATTTACTGGATTCGAGTGCAAACGCGATTTCTTGAGTAAGGTTACCTATACCGTGCTTTTGCTGTTTTCTTTTATTATCGGGGAAGTTGTAGATATCAGCATGCGCCTCGGCTTTTACAAGATTCGAGTACAGATGCCATTTTTTGAGTAAGGTTCCCTAGTGGCATTAGTGAGTACTACAGGCATTTAATGGTAGGTGATATGTTTCCCATCCAAAGCCCTGAAACAATTTAGCATATTCCATAATTTTGATTCGCGTGCAAACGCCATTTCTGGAGTAAAGTTCCCTAGTGGCATTAGTCGGTACTACCAGCATGCCTTGGTTTTGCTGTTTTCTTTTATTAGCGAGGAAGTTGTAGATAGCACGTATGACATCATCTTGGTTCTTGCTGTTTACAGGTGCTGCACCTGAATAAGTTTTATTAGCGAGGAAGTTGTAGATATCAGCATCATTTGAATTTCGTAACATGACATCACCTTGGTTTGATGTTTTCTTAGCAAATTATTATAGATATTATTGGGTTTAGGGGGTGCGTGTATTTATCCATCGAGTGCAAACACCACTGCTTGAGTAAGGTTCCCTAGCGGCATTAGCCGGTACTACATATTGCCATTTCTTGAGTAAGGTTCCCTAGTGGCATTAGTGGGTACACTAATGGTAAGTAATATGTTTCCCATCCAATGCTCGCTACCGTAAAGGATTTGATACCTTCATTCTACTATAAAAGGATCAAACATGCGAAATCTTCATAAGTCGAAGCTGTAACTCAGCCGAAAGCACACCGTATCCTTTGGACCTGCTGAGTAGATTAAAGCTGTTCACCAGTTATCAGACATGTTTGAAAAGCTGTTCACCTGTTATCAGTCTTGTTTGAAAAGCTGTTAAGCTGTTATCAGAGCTATTTTAAAAGCTGTTCAGCTGTTATCAGAGCTGTTTAAAGGCTGTTAAGCAGTTATCAGACCTGTTTGAAAAGCTGTGAAGCTGTTATCAGAGCTGTTTGAAAAGCTGTTAAGCTATTATCAGACCTGTTTGAAAAGCTGTGAAGCTGTTATCAGAGCTGTTTGAAAAGCTGTTAAGCTGTTCCCAGAGCTGTTTAAAATCCGTTAAGCTGTTATCAGAGCTGTTTGAAAAGCTGTTAGGTTGTTATCAGAGCTATTTGGAAAGCTGTTAAGCTGTTACAAGAGCTGTTTAAAAGCTGTCACAAGAGCTGTTTAAAAGCTGTTTGAAAAGCTGTTTACCTGTTATAAGAGCTGTTTGAAAAGCTGTAAAGCTGTAATCAGAGCTGTTTGGAAAGCTGTTTACCTGTTATCAGAGCAGTTTGGTTGCCACTTGTTGATCTGATTAAATGGAGTAATGCCCCCATGGTAGAGTATCCGTCGTGCGGCTCATAATATGTCGCTTATTATCATAAGGACTCAATGCAATCTTCTTTTGACTGACAGTGTACACGCTATGGTTATGGGATCGTATGGAGCTCTGATTGGCAGTTAATATTCGCTTGTTATTCAAGCATTCGACGTAGTCTTCGAAATTGATATGCTTCTGGACTACATTAGCCTTTACTCCCTTTGCTTTCTTTATACAGTTTTACCATCGTTTATACGCAGACTGCACATTTTCGATCGCAAGCCAACAATTTCGCTCATGATTTTCCCATTCAACTCATCCTTCATTAAACCAGGAATCTTTTTATTCATGAGGGGTAAATTGTACTGGTTATCTTCTGGGTAATCACTTGTATCAAATTTGTGTATATTTTCAGCCATAAACTCATGCATGTTTCTCTTCAAGTTCATATATTCGAGAATCTGTATCTGTTTACATGACCTTACATTTATCTCCACATTCACGCTGCATAAAACTGTAGTGGAAATCGTAGATGCATATCTATGAAATTTCCATAACTGCCATTCCAATATAGAGAGAGGCTTATTGAATAAGATTTTGAGTCGCTGATAACTGAATACATCGAACTACAAAAATGAGACCACGTGTTATCAACGCCTCTAATGAGAAACAACTGCTTTCAACTGTATACAGTCATATAAAGATTGTTGTTCCTGCAAAGTATAAAGTTGGAGATTTTGTACGCATCAGCAAATACAAGCATATATTTGAGAAAGGCTATACACCCAACTAGACAGCTGAGACTTTTAAAATTATTAAAGTTCAAAACACAAACCCCATCACATATCGGCTGGAAGATTATCAAGGAAATCCAATCACAGGAGGCTTTTATGAATTGGAGCTGCTGAAAGCTAAACACCCAAACCTATATCTTGTAGAGAAAATCTTAAAGAAGAGTGGAGATAAAGCTTACGTTAAATGGCTCGAAATTTCATCAAAACACAATTCTTGGATTAATAACAAAGATGTTTTATAATTTCTTGAAAAACAACTATAACTATAATACAATTACAATAAATTTATAATTACAATACTTTTTTTATTTTACAATTATACATGTTTAAAACAAATTACTTGAATAAATGAAACTAAAACTATAATACATTTATTATTTACACTTGACTTAGATTCTTTCTGCGGCTGCTACTTGTTGATCTGATGAAATAGAGTAATATCCCCATGGTAGAGTATCCGTCGCTCCGCTCATAATATGACGCTTATTATCATAGGGACTCAATGCAATCTTTTTTTGACTGATAGTGTATACGTTACGGTGATGAGATCGTATGGAGTTCTGATTAGCAGTTAATATCCGCTTGTTATTCAAACATTCGACGTAGTCTTCGAAATTGATATGCCTCTGGACTACATTAGTCTTTACTCCTTTCGCTTTTTTTACAGTTTTACCAGCGTTTATACGCAGACTGTACATTTTCGAGCGCAAGCCTACAAACTCGCTCATGATTTTCCCATTCAGCTCATCCTTCATTAGTCCAGGAATCTTTTTATTCATGAGCGGTAAATTGAATTCATTATCTTCTGGGTAATCACTTGTATCAAATTTGTTTATATTTTCAGCCATGAACTCATATGCATTTTTCTCTTCAAGTTCATATATTAGAGAATCTGTATCAGTATACATGACTTATACATTTATCTCCATACTCACGCTTCATAAAACTGTAGTGAAAATCGTAGAGGCATATTTTTGAAATTTCCATAACTGCCATTCCTATATAGAGCGGCTTATTGAATAACATTTTGAGTCGCCTTAATTCCACAGCAACTAAATTCTTATCAAATATCGTTGCACTGTGGAAGCTTGGTGACGCAATCCGAGCTTTTGCACCATAGCGACCTTCCCACTTCATGCAAAGCTTGATATCGCTATATTTGCGTATATTTTCCATGGTCTTACCAAAAGCTGCATTATTCATCTTCTTATAGCTGTCCTTCTCATGATCGCTTGTAGCCTGCATCCGTTTGGTGGTATTTAAGTCAATATATGGTTTAAGTCGAATTGAAGTACCCGGTGCACTTTTTTCAGGATGAGTCCATGTGATAAGCATTAATTCAAATTTCGGTAGTGTATGACATATTTAATTTTTGGATGTAATGCTGTCAGAAGCTTTTCTAATTTTGCTCCAGGTGGTGCTGCATTCTCAGAGCAAAACGGTAAGTCCTTATGCTTATCATGTAGATGTTGAAGATAATCCAAGTCGACTTCGAATATGTATCCAGTTGGACAATCATCAGGAATTTAGGAAACGTCAATATTGGGAACATCAACCCATTTGAATCCTCCGGTTGGTAAATGCTGTGACATGGCCCATCCATAAAAGTTATTCACATCATAATACATCAAGTATTTCTCTTTCTCCTCAGGCTTAAAATCATCCATATATTTATTATTGGCTTTACTATATCTGTTCGAACATTGACTTATACCACCTCGAATGCCTCTCTCTATGAATAGCAGTATATCTACGTCGGTTATCAGCTCTAATTTCACATTAGTTTATTTTAGCATAGCATCCCATGTTAGGCCTGGCATGGTGTAATAATGTGCTGGATCTAAATTGTATGTCTTCTTGCACACTTCTCGAAAGTTCTTAAACACATCAGCCAATAGGAGAACATCAGTCTTAAGGTATAGATCTGAATATTCACCAAGTGTTTGTATTTCAAATTTTTGCCAGACCTCTTCAGCATGTTTGTAGTCCTCAGGAGATATAGCACTGTCAGTCAGTTTATTGTAGAACGCTTCCTGTGTTGGCAAGTTCCGGAAATCCAATTTATCCCAGTCATCAATAAAATCATATGGGAAGACACCTTTGCGCGTAAGAAGTTTGATAGTGTCGTCATCCAATCCCTGCCATACTGATCTTGTATTGTTTAAGTGATCCATCGACAGCAATGATGATAACTTATCTAAAGATTCAGCCATAAAACGGAAGGAATCGATGAATCTGAATTTTATGTAGCTGCCGTCCATGTGCTTGTTGCACGAGATATATCTTTCCTTGTTTATTGGTAAGAGATCACCTTTTCCTGGGAAAGATGTAGCTATATCCTTAATAATGAAGTGAGCATCATATCCAGATAAATTGTGAAAAATGACTGGAACTATGGAGCAATCTTGATACATGACATTGCATGCATTATGCGCTGGTCCTCGATATTTTCCTGTTAAGTGGCAATGATCCCGAACTCGTTCCTCATCGGCTGCAAACGTTTTTTCACATATATGGCAGCAAGCATTTTCCATATGTGAACGCCGTTCCTCTTTAGTCAGGGGTTGCATTGGCCTGATGTTCGGCTTCTCCTGTACAGCTATGAATGCAATCTTTTGCAATTCTAATGCAAACCATTTTTGACAGTCCTTGCCTCGATATGCTCTGTAATATGAGAGCTTAGCATCATATTTGCAGTGGAAATAGAATCCCATGCTATGAACTTCATGTTCCTGGATTCGCTGTGTATTTTGATCATTTCCCTGAATCGGCTTCAATATTGACTCAAGATCAGCATATACACAATACGGGACTGTATTCTTATGGTTATAATTCTTATATTTCAATCATTTCTTTTCCTCTGATGGAAACATAATCCTACAGTCGTTTTGTTTCTCACATTCGGGAGTGTGTGATGTTAATATTTCTTCAGAGTAAAATTATAGCAAACATCTGTCGCATATATGTCTCTTACGAGTATTTTTCGAAGTTTGTTTCGATACAAGGCGCGAAAGATCTTTAATCCAGCAAAAATGATATCTGCTGGCATCATCATCATCATCATCGTCATCATCATCCATATGATCTTCATCTTCATCATCATCCTGGTCATAGTCATCTTGTAGCATTAATAGATTTACATGTCGCTCCATCCTGTGTTTCGTAAGTCTAACTGGAACTGTGGTGAAGAAACGCTCTTTCTCTAGGATGAACACGTTTAATGATAAATCGTTCTGGTCTTCAAATTGCGTTATTTGCTTAAGCGTCATGGGAAATATTATTCCAGTTAAATTTAGCACAGTTGAATAATGTGGATATGATGAGGTCCTAGCGGAGTTAACATTTGCTGCTGCAGGATATAGCGCTGAGATTACGGCCCACGCGAAGCATGCTTCATCATTATTTTGTACATTGATGCAAGCTTTCTTTGATGCAATCTCCTTTGGCAGAGATATATAAAATGATCCCCGAATCGGCTCAAACTTGTTGATATGCACCGCTAAACGTATTATAGAATGCAGAGCCCAACCACTATCTTTCTCTTGAAACTCTTCCAGTTGAGTAAGTATTGGGTCGTATATATTTAATTTATACCACTCATTCAAATTATCCTCCACACTGATTGGGCTAGTGCTTGCTTGGAAGTACTTAATGTCTTTAATAACTTCATTATCACCAGTTTCTTTAATAAACTCACCGCATTGGAAGCATTGGAAGCATCTTGCATAAACAACTTAGGATCTAGGTGGCTTATATTCACGATAACACCTGCCCTAATTCTACCCACGAATGCAATTTTTATTTCTTCCCACTTAACAAAATCACTTCTTATTAATCGTTGATTAATTCCTCCACCTCGATGGGGAGCTTTGATTAACAATCTCAACGATTTAATTTGAGCAATACAGCTGTGCAAATGTTGTTTCATAGCATTCTTATTACACTTCCGAAATGCTGCTTGATATTTACGAATGTTTCTGTTGAACTCTTTAATAATATTGTTTTTATTCACAAAATTTGCATCACTTAAACACTTCAACACATCTTCTCGCAATTTCTTAATTAATGAAAAACTTTCATTTCTTACTGTGATAGACATTTTTAATTTTTTTATTCAACACTAACACTTTGAATCACTTAGATTGACTGGTGCTCCCCAAGAGTTTGCTTGCACTTTTATAGCAACGGTTTGTAAACATGAATGATCCTGCTGCTACAAGCATTGCACAGGATGAATTCCAACGAATTTGCTTACAGGCTGAGATGATATCGAATTACACGATAAGAAAATCACTCTAATTAATTTGATTACTTTATTCTGCTGGTCGAATTTGCAAATAAGATTGTTTGCATGAATGCATACATGAAAATGTGAAAATTTGATGACATTCCAATGAAACGTTTCGATCGGTAAAATTTTTGGAACAATAAAATTTTTGGCTGCCTGTAGGAAGTATGGTATCAAATTATATGATAAGAATAAACATGAATCATTTGCTGATATTGCTTAAATTTGTTTACAGCAGGATGTGAAAATTTGTTTACGAATTCCAATGAAACGTTTCGATCAGTAGAATAAACATGAATCATTTGCTGATATTCCTTAAATTTGTTTACAACAGGATGTTTACGAATTCCAATGAAACGTTTCGATCAGTAAAATTCTTGGAATTGGGTTGCTTACAGGAAGTGTGGTATCAAATTACATGAATCATTCAGCTTAATGTGCTGATATTGCAAATTTGCTTTAAACAGGATTAAACTTGTTTGAGAATCATGACTATAAATTGAGGAGCTGAATCAGATTTGCAATCAGTTTTATTTTGGAATTCAAGGAAGCAACAACGACTTAGAGTAAAACAATGGCTGGCGCAATGGAAGAACTAAAGAAGCAGGAGCAGTACTCACCAACCCTGAAGACATCCCAAATGGAGCTGGGCCAGAAATATAAGGTTGTTGCAGCAAGGCGATGCAAAACTGACTGCATTTGGAGAGCGTGTGGTTCTCCAGTTGGAAAGCTACCATCTTTTTCTTCCTTCGAGGTACAGCAGAATTTCAGAGGACTCTTTGAATGAAATAAACACCAAGGGAGACTTCTACGTAATCAATAAAGGAGCAATCGGACGTTCATACAAAACTCAATTTGTTCAGCATGACGAAAATTTGTACCCAATTAATTATTATAATCGTTAAATAAAAAAATCAATAATGTGAAACTAGTTTTTATTATTAATATTTTCTAAATTATTAGTGATAATGAAAGTTACATTTAGTACTAGTGCTCCACAAGTTTATGTAATTGAATATGAACCCAGAAAAGGGCCTTGGGAGACATATGCTCTGAATCGCTTTCGTTTCCAAGATAGGATTCATAGAACTTCACTTATATTGCTACCAATTTTGAATATAGAACATAGGGAAAAAGTTTATAACTTAAGATTTAGATATAAATAATTAATTTGATGTGAATAAATATTGAAATTTAATTTGGTTTGACAAAAATTTTTTCAGCAAAAGAAATTGTGTCAATACATCTCACAGCAACCATATTTGTACCTTAAACCTGAAGTTTTCTATTAAATATTTACAGCAAGCGTTGATATTACTTAAATTTGTTTATTTTATGAGAATTCCAGTAAAGCACTTCACACCACATTCCTAATTGCCAATTAGCTAATCGCCAATTAGCTAATTACCAACCAATCTGCTAATTGCCAATTATCTAATTGCCAATTAGTAATTAATTAATTGACAATTAGCTAATTGTTTGAACAAATGTCGATAATATCTCGAAAACCAAAGCCCGTAGAGGATTTCTGATGAAAATTTCATTACCCCCTCCCTCTCTTTATTATCCCCTCCTCCCCCCCCGCACATACCACCCCTCTAGAATCCATTGGCATGAACAAAAATTTCCTACTATTAACTTTAATTATTAGTTCAAAACCAAAAGCCTACATTTAGGCGCTCAAGAAAAATCAATTATTACTAATATTAATTCCAAACAAGGCGCAACACTTGAAAACAACAAAAGCTTACATTCAGGCGCACCACACATCCAAAAAAGTGAAGCAAAAAACTTCCCAAAACCGTAGCATGCTGCCACGTGTGGGCCAAAAATGAAGCAAAAAACTTCACATATCAAAGAGAATCGTACCACACATCCAAGAAAGCCGTAGTACCGGAGTATGCTGGTAGTACCGGCTAATGTCTCACTGACATCTTCTAGAATCTGTTCATGGTGATGTCATGTTGTGAAATTCGAATGATGCTGAACAAAGCCTACATTTAGGGGTGCTCATGAGCAAAAAAAACTTGAATTATTACTAATATAAACTATATCTAAAAAGGTGAAATCGCCAATATCTCGAAAACCATAGCCCGTAGAGGATTTCTAACAAAAACTTTATCCCCCCTCTAACCCCCGACCCTATAACACCTACTAGAATCTATTGACATGAACAAAACTATCCTAGGTAGCTTGAATTATTAATAATATTAACTATATCTGAAAAGGTAAAATCGCTAATATCTCGAAAACCAGAGCCCGTAGAGGATTTCTGATGAAAATTTCGTCCCCCTAATAGCCCCAACCCAACCATCTAGAATCCATTGGCATTAACTTTAATTATTACTAATATTAGTTCAAAACCAAAAGCCTACATTTAGGCGCACCACATATCTATCCAATAAAACCGTAGTACCGGAGCATGCTGGTAGTACCGGCTAATGCCGCTAGGGTGCAGTCAAGATCAAATGATACATCCCGGTAGTACTGATTAATCCCGCTAGTCGAGACTCAATGGTGCCCCAAGACACAAGGGTGCATCCAAGGCGCAATGGTGTATCCAAGACACAAACCAATACAGCCAATGCACAAACCTACATTTAGTACGGGCTCAAACCACCTAGCGACGGTGGCGCCATCTATGACGAAATCCTGGAAGCTAAAAGGGTGTGAGACAATACATAGTGTAACTACTGTGTACATGTATTTCGATATATTATCTTACTTCAGTAACTATTTATTTATTGGTTTCTACTTCTAATGTTAGTGGTTATTTAAATTTTATACTAGTGTTCAAGCCTAGCCATATGCATAGTATTGTAGCACATTCCTTAGCTTTACATACCAAAAACTTAAATTTCATTAATTGTAAATCTGCTTACAATTAATTTCTCACCGCTGCACATCACAATTCTCATGAAATTGTCTGCACTATGCAAGTAAACAAGATCATATTGCATGAGAATTGTGATAACAGAAGGCGCAGTGACAATTATTTTGTAGGTAGGTAAGCAAAATATATATATCTGATTTCATGTGACTATGGGAAGAAAATAATTTAGAATTGTTGCTGAATTTGATATTTTGGATTTTCAGTGGATAATTTGTATAAAAAAAGGAAGTTTTTGAGAAAATAAATTATTAGTTGTTCGTCAGTAGTCGCGAGTTTTATTTAGCGAATTTTCATCGATATCGTATTAAGGTTGAGTACCTTCAATACTTACAACTGTTTTTCTATTGAGGTTGAGTACCTCAATACACTTCGCCACTAGAAACACCGCTTTAAGGTTGAGTACCTTAAGGCACAAATCCTATTAAGGTTGAGTACCTTAATATACCACATTAAGGAAGTCGCGGGCAAGCAAAGGAGCTTGATCGCAATATAAATAACTAGGTTAGTTTTGATATAATATTAATTATTATTTTTTTTTTTTTTTTACTTCTATGTGTTATTCTTATTTATTTTTATACTTTCGAATTATTATGTAACACTAGCGGGGAGGATTTCATTTTTCTTTGTTTTTGTTTTGTATATATACATATGTATATATGTTTTTAATACACTATTTTCTCTTAAATCTAGGCTTTAGTAATTGTTTATGTATGTCCTCTCCCCAATTGTTTTTATTATTATTTCATTAGAACTAACTGGTTTTTTGGGGTTTGTAGAAACCACTTACATTTATTTTTTCTGTATTCTAGTACCAGTGATTGTGCCTCTGACCGTTTGAAGTGGTGGCACTATACCACTTGCACTGACCTAGTAGGTGGCATGGTGCGGGTCCTTTTGAGAGGGGTAGGTTCGATTATTTCGATTTGTTCGATTTGTTCCTCCGCCTCAGGGGTTTTTGTAGGTTTGCGTAAATGAAATTTTGTTATGAATGGGACTAGCCATTTGGTGACCAGGTACAGTACCATACTTGTGATCACAACACCAGTTAAGGATACTGAGGTGACTGATATGAGGAACTATTTTTTCCAATTTTTCGTCCAGTTCTTTTAATGACTGGGTACCTTCTATGAAGATGCTATTATTGTCACCTCCTGAGTATAGTTCTGTCTGTATTTTTTCAGACTGTACCTTTTCTTTGGTTTCATTGAGATATTTTTCTACCACTTGCTTTAATGGAGCGATATTTGGGAAGTAGTTGGGTTGTTGGAGACTCAATGACTGGATATTCTCTGCCTCATAGTGTAGGATTTGTGATCCTACTTTTAATTGGCAGGGATGGTTGATAGTAATTATTCCTTGACCTTCTATTTTTGAAGTTAGGAATTGTTGGGTACACTGAAGGTGTACAATTGTTGGTTATATCAACGAGAACATCCACGAATTGGGTTTACTTAATTTGATAAGTAGGTCTCTGGGAGGTATTTGTGCTCTGAAATGGCACTGTGGCTCTTCCTTTAATGGGTTAAAGAGCAGCTTCACTATGCATTCTTTGTTACAGGAATGCTTAGCTTGGTGACGTAAGTGTCCTCTTTGGAATATTGCGTGATCTTTTTGAAGATTTTATGATCTTGGGTTTTTAATAAAAGGATATCCTGTGTCTGTACCTGGTGCGCTACATGCGAGTACTATATATCGGGTACCAATGATTCTGTTTTATTAATGTGTATGGGAAAACTGTGTACTCTATACAACTTCATTTGTGGTAGATTGAAAATTGGAAGTTGTATTCGAATGACTAATTTGTCTTGAACTAGACGAGCCTTTGTTTCCGCTGTCTGATATAACAGGGAGAGACAATTTTGTGCATCTGGGCAAGTAGTTGGACTGGGTACATTGATTACCAGATATGGGCCAAACCAGATTTGAGACAGTTCGTGTTTGCGGCTTTCACTTTTGAGGAGGACTTTGTCTCCTAGGTGGAAAGTGAGAGGCCTAAAGGTTTTGTCGTAATATGCCTTTGAGCGTTGTTTGCTGGCTAAGAGATTTTCACGAGTCGTGGCATGCGATTTTTGGAGTCTGTATTTGAGCATATGATAATAACTTTCGTGGTTATAAATGGGTTCAGGATCCCGTTTTAAATTAGTTTGGACATCCGCTGTGAAGCCGTAAAGGAAATTCATTGGGGTTAATTTAGTACCCTCGTGTACACTGCTATTGTACACGAATGCAGCGGTTCGCAGGAATTGATCCCATGTTTTGAGATTTTCCTCTACGATTGTACGCAGATATTCGATTAATGGTCTATGGGCACGCTCTAGTGCTCCATTAGACTGTGGATGGTATGCTGAAGTCTGTGACTTCTTTACCTTCAGCAGTTTGCAGACCTTCTTGAATAGCTCACTCAGGAAATTTGTTCCCTGATCGGTGACTATTCTCTTTGGAATGCGATAGCGCGTGACAATCTCATTGAAAAAGATTTGGGCCACCGTTACTCCTTCTGCATTAGGTATGGCATACCAATCGACAAATTTGGTAAGATTATCTTGAAAAGTTAAGCTATATTTGTTACCTCATATGGTCTCTTCTAGTGGACCTACTATATCAAGGGAAACCTTGTCGAAAGGTTGCTCTGCGATGTCCGTTATTACCATTGGCATCTTGAATTGTGGAGATGCCTTCATTGTTTGCCACTTAGGGTATTTTTTTATGTACTTTTTTATATCACTAAGCATGACTCTCTACCAGTACTTGAGTCTAATTCTTTTATAAATCTTATTGACACCCGAGTCGTGATAATCCTTTAGGATTGTTTGAACTTCCTTGGGGCTCGTGATTATTTCAGGTGGCTTGACTGGACTTATTTCTTGTTCAAACGTAGCAGGGGTTGTGTTTCCGCCTCTGGGGGTTCATTTTCTTTATTTTCCGCTGCCTTGGGCTGTGTTTCAGCGCTGGAGCTGTTAGTGGCCTCTTGGGCTCTCTGTTTTTGAGCTCTGGTCACGGCGAAGCAATGAGCGGGTTTCTTTGTTTTCTTTTTATTTGGGAGATTATTTTCCTCCACATCAGAGTCCATAGTGTGTTGGACTTGGGCTTGTACCGTTAAAGTGTTGCCTGTATAGTCTTCGTTTAATACTTGTGGAATGCGGCTTAATGCATCCGCATTGGTATTATACTTCCCTGGTTTGTATTCGATGGTATAATCGAATTCTGACAATTTGTGGTGAAATCTCACCAAACGGGAAGTGGGGTCTTTTACATTAAAGACATCTTTGAGAGGCTTGCGGTCAGTATAGACCGTAAATTTCCTGCCTTGAAGGTAGCATCGGAAATTCCTAGTGGCCCAGATTATAGCCAATAACTCCTTTTCAATAGTGGAGTAGTTTTTCTCGGCTTTGTTCAGCTTTCGGCTTGCATAGGCGATTGGCTGGTCTTTTCCCACTTCTCCTTGGGAAAGTACAGCCCTAATGCTTCGTTGCTGGCGGCCGTTGTAAGATTGAAAGGTTTAGAAAAATCTGGATAGATTAAAAGTGGTGGGCAAATTAGAGCATTTTTAATGCTTGGAAATGCTTCTTGGCATTTCTCGGTCCAAGTGGATTTTACGTCCTTGCGGAGTTAATTCGTAATTGGATGAACTTGCTTTACTGTTCTAGGAACATGGAATGTTTGGACGCAGGCCGTTTTGCTGGGGTCTGGTAATGCACCTTCACTAGAGCAGTTGTGCCCTAGGTAAACAACTTCTCGTCTAAAAAACTGGCAATTCTCTGGCTGAAGTTTGAGGTTGTTCTCTCCCAATTTATTAAAGACTTTGCGAAGTTTATCTTTGTGGTCATTTAGGTTCTTACCATAAATGACTATGTCGTCAAGATAAACCAAACATTCGAGGCCTTGTAGTCCTGTCAGAACGAAGTTCATGAGGCGTTGGAATGTAGCGGGAGCTCCTTTGAGTCCGAATGGCATACGCTTAAATTCGTAGTGACCGTAATTAGTGCTAAAAGTGGTCTTATGTCGATCTTTTTTGTCGACTAAGACTTGGTGGTAGCCGTTGGCCAAATCGAGGGTGGTAAAGTACCTGGCATGACCTAGTTGGTCAAGAATATCCTCGATTCGAGGTAGCGGAAATGCATCGTCAATTGCCTTTTCGTTCAATTTGCGTAAATCGACAACGACGCGCCACCTTTTTTCACATTTTTGGGGACAACTAATAAGGGTGAATTCCAAGGGCGTTTGCTAGTTTGGACTATCCCGTTGTCTAGCATTTCTCTTAATTGTTCGTTGATTACTTGTCTCTGGGTTTCTGGTAATCTGTAGGCCTTTTGGTTTATGGGCACTTGATCTTGTATTAAATTGATATTGTGGGTGATAGCATTTGTATATATTAGCTTATCACCTTTTAGAAAGAAGATATCATTGTACTCGTAACAGAGTTTGGATATCGAAGCTTTTTCTTCCACGTTTAGATTTGGGTCTAGGCTGAGCTCTTGGTCTAGCCTGTTGACTCGCGGGGTATGTGTGGGATCTTCATGATCCGGAAATAAGTATCTTACGTGTTGTAAAATAGCTGTATTTTCCGAAAAGCTTGCGTTTGTTTTATGTTGTTGTACCCTTTTGTACGTATTTTTACTTACTTTGTTAATTGGCAGGGTACGTGCTTCCTTCTGTTTTATTGGTGGAGTACCGTGTTTTATGGGTACTTTACATTGGTCCAAGTACTCGCACGCATTGATATTTGGCTAATGGGCCTTGGAAAATTGGTTTTCTTAATACTATTTGACGGTGGAACCAACTTTGCCTTCAATGAGGTCTTACGGATCTCGCACGCGTCTTTTATCGGGCTCATAGGCCACTTTTGATTCTTAATGCTAATTTTATCAAGTGGTGGGGACGCCTTCACCTTTAAATAGGTCTTACTGAGCTCGCACGCACTTTTGAAAGGGCTCTTGGGTCACTGTTGTTTCTTAACACTAACTGTGCTGGGTGGTGGAGTCGTCTTTGCCTGAGAATAGCTCTTACTGAACTCACACGCACCAGTTGTTGGGCTTCTTATCCTTGTGGTTATCTTACATCTAGGTATATTGGATGGAGGAGTCAGCTGCATCTTGCTTGTCGGCTTCTGGAGCTCGCTTGCATCTTTAATTTGGCTATGGGGGCATGTAAAATTTTTATAACTTATTTTTTTGGACGGTGGAGTCATTGTTGCCTCTATTCGGGTCTTACTGAGCTCACGCGCGTCTTTTATAGGGCTCTTGTGCCTCGTTGGTAACTTAGGTCTAGGTGTTTTTGAGAAAGAAGTCTTGCTTGACCTCTGTTCCGCCTTGGGAAGCTCACTGATGTTTGTGTTATTCGCTTGCGATTTATTCGGCTTGAGAACGTCTTGTGAATCAGTGGCTTCTCCTATTGGGATGACGGCGTAGTCATGTATAGGGAACAGTTGTAATAATAAACTGTTGATGACTACTTGGAAATTGTTAATGTTGAGTGTGGCAACTAGCACTGCTTCTTTCCCAGTAGGGAGTAAACTGTTGGCCAGGAAGACTCCATCGCCTATCTCTTTTGATAGACAGAGAATTTCATCCTTCACTCGTAAGGGACTGTTGTGATAATTTTTGACGTTTTTGATAGACAGAGCATTTCTTCCTTCACTCGCAACGGGACTGTGGTGATTATTTGTGACCTAGCACGTATGCATATTGGTTCTTGTAAGGTAACCAGATGCTGCCTCATTTCGCTGGTCTTTTGATCACTCAGACAGCTCTTTTCGCATTCCGTCGGCTCTTGTTGAACCTGGCAGCCAGCATTACTCTTTTGAGATACCTTGGAGACACTGCATGTAGATAGCTTAACCTGTTTAGGTTCCATCTTTTCTGCAAGTGACCTCACTTCGACTGCTTTTCTGGAATACAGCTTGTCCGTTTTGCATGACAAGGGCACAGTAAACTCTTCGGCATTTGTTTCCGTACAAGGAAACTTGAGCGCTTTATTTGGGCCTTCAACATTACAATTGTTTGATAGGAAATCGTTTCCTCATAGGCCGTTATCGGAAAAACCTGGCAAGTTTTGTACCACCTGAAACTTGCAGGGAATTTTGTTTTTAAAATTGAAGTTGCCCTTGCAATTTCCCAATGTCTTTCCGGTTCCAAAAGGGGTCTGTAAAGTGCATGCCTCATTGGAGTTAATTATTTTGAGGTCTTTAATTGCTCTTTTCTTAGTAATGCTAACCTCAGCGCCAGTGTCCACTACTAGTTTTGTATGGCCGTTAAGGCTTATGTCCAGTAGTAGTTTCACTGAAGGGACACCGGATTCGGGCGCTTGAGGTGACCCTTTTGATTTGCGTTGTGGGTTTATAGTCGAGCCGGGGAGTTTTGGGTCGACTGCATGTCGTTTCCCTGACTCCGGGTTTCCCATTTTTTCTTTTGGCGGCAATCTTCTTCTGCATGTCTTCGGCGACCACAACAGGTGCATTTGAGTCTTATGTTGAAGACTTGGTATGCGTCACCTCTGAGTCTTGTGGGAAGAACCTGAATGAAAGCCACTTTTTCTTCATTGTTTTATGCACTGCATAGTTTGTATGCAGCAGCCAATGAAGGTTTGTAGTTCTCATCCCAATTGTGGGGTACTTTCACCCGAAAATAAGGGGACGAGTTGAGCTGTGAGCTTAGCTACCTTAGCGTAGTCCACCATTGTGTATAGTCTATCGAATGGAAATTAAAATTTGTGTAGACTAGCTGGCTTGTTTCTGGGGTGAATTCCGTTAAGTATTCTTCGAACCAATCGATCAGCAGGTCTTTGAGAGTTGGTTCAGCTACCTCACCGTCACTGTCACTGATCACTATCACTGTCACTTAACCTAACACTCTTATTCTTTTCTAGATCTAAGCTGAGTGAGCGCCGAGATTCGGAAAACTGTTCTAGTTCCTCTCGGAACTTTATTGTTTTTTCCTTTAAGGTCTTTAACTTGGCGAGTCTGGTCTCACGCTCTGTTTTTAATTTGTGATCTAATGCGTCACAATGGGTAATCTTCAGTTTATCCGAATCCCGCCCTCTCTCGTATAATTTATTTAAAAGCTTATCTAAACTTACTTGACTATTCGGACTTGGCAGAACGGTTCCACTTCGAAGTCGAGGTCCAGTTGGGCGAAATTCAGCAGCAGATGCTGTACCTTCACCGGGGTGCTGTGTTTTTGCACCTGGGGCTGATCCCGCGTCGGCTAAAGATGGGGAGTTTTCCCTCGCTGCTGGTTCTGTTTCCTGCTGAGGTAGAGCAGGATTGTCGGCTGGCATATGATGTGTTTTTGGTGAAAGGGGGGCTCCTTGCCTGCTTAGGTCCCTTTGCTGTGATTGAGATGGGGGTTTCTTTAACCGCCTGCGAGTTCCCTCTGAATCCTTTGTCGGTTGATTTCGGTTTACTTTTGCAGCTGGGGGGCCCTGAGCCGTCTTAACTTCCCCTGGATCTAGTTGAAATGGGGGCTTATGAGCTGCCTTCGATTTCCTCTTCAGCTCAGGATCGTTGACTACTAGCGTTTTGTTGATGAGCGCTGGCTGCTAAAAATTCGGGCTGCTTGTCGAGCTGTGTCCTGGTTGACTTAAGTGTTCGTCCTTCTGGGTGTTTTTTTGATGTTTGGCCACTTCCTTCTTTGGACTTTTTGATCGTATCCCTCGGTGGTGCCTGTGCACTAATTGGGGTGAACGCTTGCCCGCCTGGAGCAGAGGCGCCTAGAGATGGTATCTACCCGAGTGTTGGAGGTGACTTGGCCTGAGTGGCTTCGTCAAGGGAACCCCTTAGGTTCGCAGGATAGCGGATTTTAAAGCTCTTATGCCTTTCTATTTTGCCTTTTAGAAAGCAGGCTTCCACTATCCTACCGGCTGCGCCAATTTGTTGTATTTTTTTTATATTTACAGTATGGGTACTCACTGATAAACTCCCACTGTTAGGCCGCCAACTAGATATAATCCGTTTAAAATTTTTCCTTAAAACAAACACTCTCTTTTTTTTGTACACTTTATTTGTATCCTGGGCTTTTTTCTCTTAGGTTCACACCTCAATGCAAATCTGTTTAACACCGAACTTATATTATATTTCCACAAAACTTATATTTTATTTCCACAAAAAACTTATTCCAACGCGCCAATACCAAAACCTCTTTCATTCTTTTACGGACTGCTTTTGTGCTTTTAACTCGACTCTTAAAAACCGACTGTGTCGAGACTTAGATTTTTCAATCGTAAGTCTCTTCGTTCAGGATAGGAAAATGCTTAATTAGCATTCCTATACTGAGAAAAAATTATTTTACGCTGGGCATGTTTAAACATGCCCAGAATTATCGCGACGGACGATAGTTGAAATTGAAATTTGATATTTTCATAAATCCAACCATCGTCTTGCTATCGTGCATACATTGTTGCGATCACAATGTATGCACCTCGCGACAATTTGCTGATCAGAGCTTTTTTCGGTGAAGACTTGATCGTTTCAGTCTTCACCGACGTAAAATTTGCATGCGCCCGATATGTATGTATGTACATACATATCGTAAATACGACAATTCTTACTGAAGGTAAGATTTATCGTGGGGCTATTTTTCTATCGAAACGACTTGGGTCGAAATTTAAAACTTTTATTTTTCCCAACTCGTTTTGTGGCAAAATATTTTTATTTGTTGCAAAGCAATTTGAAGAAATTACTGTTGGCAATTTCTTCGACTTATAGAGAGATAAGCTAACCAAGTTTTAAGCATGGTTAGCTTCTGCATATTATGCATGAATGATAATTTAATAATTATAGTCCTCATTTTTAACCTCTTTTTAGGTATATAGGTATATACAACACTTAGGTAACCTGAACCGACTCTAATCACGATAAGACTGTACACTTTACGGCACCCGTCAGTCCAGTCATTGGTCTTTTATGCACCAATATTCGGAAGTAGACTTTACTTAACAACGCGGATGTAAACAAACGACAACAACCTTCCGTTTGTTCTACCGGTTGCAGCACCTGAGTCGCTCAGTAGTAATCAATCGCTTTACATAATAATTACCATGCTCGGTTAATTATTATTGTAATCGTCGATTGCTCCACTAAGCGCTCATCGCAGCCAGCTGTTGAGCTAATCAGCAAAATAACCGACAGTTTCAGAACAGTAGCATGCGAGGTTACTGTTTAGCAATTGCTAATTATTTCACTAAAGTGCGCCCTTGGATGCTGGAAGAAACTTCCGTATATTGGGCCATAACATCCCTCCCCCCTTGGAAAAACTAGTTTCCGCCGGGAACTAGATCTGGAGAGTGCAACAATCTTAATTAAAAACTAAAAACTGAAAATGTCTTTATCCTCGTTCGGTTCAGATTCTTTACATTTTTCATTATATATCTACTATCTAAATTGTCTTATTTTTCTTTTTCAAACCGTACATTTTACATTTTTACATCTTTTTACATCATTTTTCTTTTTATTTTCTTTTACATTTAACTTCTTTAAATTCAATATTTCATTTTCACATTTAATTCCTTTCTTTCATTTTTACATCTTTTTACATCATTTCTCTTTTTTATTTTCTTTTACATTTAATTTCTTTAAGTTCGACATTTCATTTTCACATTTAATTTCCTTCTTACTTTCATCTCATTTCTTTTTTATTCTGATTTTACAACAGATCTATTTACTTTTTTTTTTTTTTTTTACTTAACATGTCCTTTCTTGAAAACTTCCTCCACTTCTTAAATACCTTATTATACTAATAATTTCCTACATTTGAATCTTATAATAATTAATCTATTCCTTTCCATTGAACACGATTTAATATTAATAACCATATATACATATTTTTATTTCTATATAAATTTATACGTTAATCTCTAACTATAAGTTGCCCTTAAATTACTTCTTCGTTAAACAAGTCCAAAAAATATATATATATACTTAACTAAACCTATGGCGGCTACTCTAGCTGCACAAGTTGTTTCCCCACAATAGTTGGCAGATTGGTGGTTGGCAAGTTCGCTGTCGTGGGCAAGATTGTCTCAATGGTTATGTTTGCAATTTGGGCCTTGGGTTGTTGCTCTGAGTTATGAACTAATTAGATTCGCTCTGTTTGGGTATAGTTCCTCTTCCAGCGCTTCAAATGGCATAATACTCCTATCAGGATTACTAAGCTGATGACGACTAAACATGCGGTAGTAGTTGTCGCTGCTAAATGTACTGGATGTGGAATTGCACGTCTACTTGCCTCCTCCGTGCGGAATTTGTCTTCAACCCTCTTTATAGCGGCATCCTGCTCTCTCCATGCTTGATTAAAGTTATCACTAGCCAGCAATCGTATTTCATCCTTTTTTCCATCTACCAGCTCTTCTCTCTGCCTGTCTGTCTGTGTTGCGATGCTGCTCCAGGTTGGTAACTTCATTCGTCTGGGCTGCCATAGAGATATATTTCGCTGTGCGGCATCTTCAGCATGTATTCGTAGGTCACCGATTGTCATGTTCAGCTAACCTTCCAACCGGGCAGAGTCATGAATCTGGTTAAGTAGTGGAAGCCAAAAAGTCGTCTCACAGATTCATAACTCTGTCCAGCCGGTTGGCCACCTACCATTTCCATGACAGAAGGCCAGCGGGAAAGATTAATTTAAAAAAAAATCAAAACTTTCAAACATTTCAAAAAAATCAACTAATTGTTCAGGCTTGACCAAGGTCAAACCTAAAGTCGAACTTCAACTTCAAAAAAAAATCAAAAACTTTCAAACATTACGTTACTTTAATTCGAAATCGAGAAACAAAAAAATCAAAAACTTTCAAACATTACTTTACTTTAATTCAACTACAAAACCAATTAGACTCAGGTCCACGTATAACTTCTACTGGATGTGAGACCTGAGGTCAATCAACTAGCAGACACCAGATGATCGTCTCTCTCAAAGTCTCAGTCCCCAGTACAATTTATATTTAGACCACCGAAGTCTAATTGAGGTGGCCCCGCGTTGGGCGCCATTTTTGTTATGGAACTATAGTGAGTGATTGACATCGGACGTAAAGTCCCGACTGCCAGCATGATCTGACAGATCACTCGACGGACAGTGTTGACTGCAGGGCGGCACGCTAGTTCACCTCAACTATTGGCGGAGAGTGTGGGGGGGTTCCACAAAAGACCTGCCGCTGCCGTCAGCCATAATCAAAAAAAAATCGTGCCTACCTAACACAAAAAGCCGGCACACATTCGGTCCTGAACGGACCCTTACGTCACTTACCTGTACATCATCCTTGAAGGCGCAGATGTTTCGGCCTTACTGCACGCCCCAACCACCCATTTGACACTGAGGGCAGCGAGATCACAGTGTCCCTATTTGACCTGTAAAACAGAGAGAGAGAGAGAGACTAGGTGAGCCTAGATGACCTTCATTTTCTGTGCGAGGGCTCCAGGATGTGAAGGAAGAATTAAAACGTTCAGCTTCTCATTTTTACGTTATAATTTCGGAGTATTACAAGAGAAAACACGATAACTTAAATACCATTACTTTAGGAGTAGACAATATTAATAAAACTATGAGCTTTGCGACCAAAACCCTTAATAGGAAAAATCTAAGTAACATATCGTAATATCACCAAGTTAATACTTTTCATCTTAAACAACTGCTTCATTCATTACATAATTATAAGTCATCGCCTATTTTGCATTGATTTCCTGCATGTCTACTTACTGTAGACAAATATATTCAAGTCATGACAGAGGATTGAAAATAATATTTTAAATAAAGAAATCTTAACAACCAGTTATTTATATATAAAATTCTTTAAAAGATAAGTTTAAAGGGGTAACTAGGAATGACACCTCTATGTAACCGCACGTTTTCAAAGTCTTACGAAAGTTGAAGGATTTGAATAATTAAGATAGAAGCCATATTATTTTACACTTAATCTCTAAATAATTTCCTTTGAAAACTTTATCTCTAAATAATTTCCTTTGAAAACATTATCTCTAAATAATTTCCTTTGAAAACATTACTTTGCAATAATTTAGCGATTGAAGATTGTTAGTTCACTCATACTTCATACCTACTATGTATATGCATATCTTCCAGTTCAAAACTATGCGCTTAAATCTAACTAGAAAAATAAGATCAGGACTCCAAACTACATAGGTAGATAAGTGTACTTATGAAGAGATACATATATATATGCAATTATAGTTTTAAATTTAAAATATATAAACATGTAAAAAAAATTATCAATACGAAAAGGAGACTCGCACTGCAGAAGCCAAAGTGTATGTATATACGTCAAAAAGAAAAGTGCCATATATTAAAATTACTCACATTTAACAATCCTCGGCATGATGAAGCGCTTCAGCATCGCCTCCTAGATAAAAGTTAAACTGGAATTGGATCATTCGACTTGCATGCTCTATCACAAGAACACTTTCTGTTGGGTGGTACTAAGGTTGATGTCACTTGTTACACAAATTATTATATAAAAAAAGCTTATCCTCGGTATTCAAATTGATCCTGGTTAAATTAATTAATTTTAAGATAAAGGCTCTTACTACTCAACACAACGATCAGCAATAGGGTTAAGGTGATTCACCTGCACTCCTTCTACGTCAGTAGGTTGGTGTTTTTCTTTTTTTTTTTTCAGATCACGTATTCGTATCTTTTCGAAATTATTTCAGCCTTAATTTGGAAATATCTAACTAGATACAATATTTTCTCATCAATAGTTTACTTGGAAATGAATTTGCTTTGCGACATATCGCCAGGAAACTGACAGCTTGAGTCCTTATTATGGCCCTGAACAAAATCGTTAACTTCAGGTGTCATTCTAAATTGGTGTTTTCCTTTTTAGGAATTACAGTTTTGTTGCTTCTGTTATTTCCACGCCGGGGGTCTAAGCAAACATAGCTCGAATTATAGTTGATTTCCGCGACGGGATATACATTACCTAAGTGCGCCAACAAAACTTTGTTATTTTACGAACGCTGATTGTTATCAACCCAAGGATAATTCCTAAAATAGTTTATTTGTTTGATTCGACCTAACGAGATCAATGCGAAAACATTACCTTTTATAGGAGTAAGGTTCCGCGTTACAATTATCGCAGAGACATATATAAAGAATTTGCCGGCTCAACCCTTTTCCGTTGTTTTGTAATTTGAGAACGTGTGTAGAACATCGATTTTTCCGAGTCTTTTGGAGCCTTCTCTTGTACAGTTGGACAAAACGAGTCCACGGACCTTTTTTGGTATTCACAATGCTCTGGCTAAAAGAATGTCACAAAAGCACAAATCAGAGTCTCAAGGGACCCCTTTTTCACTTCTACACTGCCCTCAGTTTCTCTACATAAAGTACATTTCGCAGTCAAATTTTTCTCATTTCTTTTGCGAAACAGTACACTCATTTCCTTGTGCACGAAATATTTTGTAAAATTATCACAATATAAGATTCCTGATAGTAATGGAATTCTAATTAAGAACCAAGTTATTTGTCCTGTTCTCGTTACGAAGTAGAACCACTGCAGTTTCTTCTTTTTCTGTTTTCCTTCTTATTTATCCGGTACTTTCTGGAAATTTCTAAGGGTTTTTATTTATTGGATGAGACACTACCAAGATTTATCCAGATTATTACCTTTTTGGGCCAGATGTCGTTGAGGATTTTTAATAATCGATTTTTTCTAGGACTTCTCCCATGTACGCACTTTCGAGAAATAAGACAGATTGATTGCCTTCTTCTTACTTGTCTTTACCGTCAACATGTCACCCCGAGCTTAAGAAAACGCATTTCTCTTGGTTGGGTGCGTTCAGTTTTCATGCTGTAGTCGGCAGCAGGCCGGGCATATACGCTTCAGTATGACATGTAGCATATTGCTATATGCAATACGCTACGACCATAACACCATATGTGTACGCCGTTCCTCTTTAGTCAGGGGCTGCATTGGTCTGATATTCAGCTTTTCCTGTACAGCTTTGGATGCAATCTTTTGCAATTCTAATGCAAACCATTCTTGACAGTCCTTGCCTCGATATGCTCTGTAATATGAGAGTTTAGCATCATGTTTGTAGTGGAAATAGAATCCTATGCTATGAACTTCATGTTCCTGGATTCGCTGTATATTTTGATCGTTTCCCTGAATGGGTTTCAATATTGACTCAAGATCCGCATATACACAAAACGGGACTGGATTCTTATGGTTATAATTCTTATATTCCAATCATTTCTTTTCCTCTGAGGGAAACATAATTCTGCAGTCATTTTGCTTCTCGCATTCGGGAGTGTGTGATGCTAATTTTTCTTCAGAGTAAAAGTAGAGCAAACATCTATCGCATATATACCTTTTACGGGTATTTTTTGAAGTTTGTTTAGATACCAGGCGCAAAAGATCTTTAATCCAGCAGAAATGATAACTGCCAGCTCATCATCATCCATATGATCATCATCCTGGTCATAGTCATCTTTTAGCATTAAGAGACTTACATGTCGCTCCATCCTGTGTTTCGCAAGTCTAACTGAACCTGTGGTGAAGAAACGCTCTTTCTCTAGGATGAATACGTTTATTGATAAATCGTTCTGGTCTTCGAATTGCGTAATTTGCTTAAGTGTCATGGGAAATGTTATCCCATTTAAAGTAAGTACAGTTGAATAATGTGAATGTGGATACGATGAGATCCTATTGGTGCTAATATTTGCAGGATATAGCGCTGATGTTACTGCCCACGCGAAGCAAGCTTCATCATTATTTTTCACATTAATGCAAGCTATATTTGATGCAATTTCCTTTGGTAGAGGTATGTACGAAGAACCTTGGAGCTGTTCAAACATGTTGCTGTGTACTACTAGATGTATTATTGAGTGCAGTGCCCAGCCACTGTCTTTTTCCTGGAACTCTTCTAGTTGAGTGTGTATTGGATCCAAAATGTTTGATTTAAACCACTCCTCTAAATTATCATCTGTACTAATCGGAGCAGTTCTTGCTTGAAAATACTTAATGTCTTTTATGTTTTCATTTTCAGCGGTTTCTTTAACAAATTCACCGCAAAACGTTGTAGAAACATTAATATTAAAATAATGTTGTAAGGTATTGATCGAGACAGCTCTCGAAATGTCGTTTCCTAGCACTGTTATTGCACTTACGAAATGCAACTTGAAATGTATACATGCTTCTATTGCACTTTTTAACAATATAGTCTTTATTCTCTGAATTTGTTAAACACTTCGACACATCCTTCCGCAAAGTTTTTAATTACTGAAAAACTTTTATTTACTAGCGCGGTTGTCATTTTTATTCTGTTGTGTGTTTTGAAACTATCACTGAGACTCACTAAAACTGACTGATGCTCCCCAGGAGTTTGCTTGAGCTTTTATAGGAACCGTTTGAAACCGTTTTCTGCTACAATAATCATTGCACAGGATGAATTCCAACGAATTTGCTTACAGGCTGAGATGATATCGAATTACACGATAAACAAAAAAACATAAATCATTCAAATTAATTTGATTACTTTATTCTGCTGGTCGAATTTGCAAATATGGATGAGATTGTTTACATGAATACATTTCAAGATAAAAAGAAAATGTGAAAATTTGTTTACTTTATGCGAATTCCAATGAAACGTTTCGATCGGTAAAATTTTTGGAACAATAAAATTTTTTGGCTGCCTACAGTAAGTGTGGTATCAAATTACATGAAAAGAATAAATGTGCTGATATTGCTTAAATTTGTTTACACAGGTGTACATGACTCATTCAGCTAAAATGCGAATTTTTAAACATGAAGTTTAAACAGGAGTGTATGAACCATTCAGCTTAAATGCGAATTTGTTTACAGCGGTGATATCAAATTACATCATAAACAGGGGAAGGATGCCTAATGTTTGGTAAACATTTAATATTTGATACCCAGAACCTCCATAGAAAGTGATCCAGAGCTTCTGATATCTACAAATTCCTCGGTAAGAAATATTCAAGTAAGCAAACAGCAAATCCAGGGCGACATCATGCTGATATCTACAACTCCCCAGGGTAACTTGAATTATTAATAATATTAACTATATCTGAAAAGGTAAAATCGCTAATGTCTCGAAAACCAGAGCCCGTTGGGATTTCTGATGAAAATTTTATCCTCCTAATATGCCCACCCAACGATCTAGAATCCATTGGCATGAACAAAAATTTCCTACTATTAACTTTAATTATTACTAATATAAATTAAAAATCAACCTGAAAAGGCCTATATTTAGGCGCAGCACCCCCATGAGCAAAAATAAACTTGAATTATTACTTATATTAACTATATCTAAAAATGTAAAATCGCTAATATCTCGAAAACCATAGCCCGTAGAGGATTTCCAACAAAAAGTGTGTTCCCCCTCTAACACCCTTCCCCACTAACACCTTCTAGAATCTATTGGCATGAACAAAACTATCCTAGGTAGCTTGAAATATTAATAATATTGTTACGTGCAATAGAAAGAGACAACTGGTGACATCTACTGGCAATGGAGAGTAAACAACTTCAGGTTCGGAAAATCGATGATTAAATCTTCGGGAAGGTTCAGGAATAGAATAAATAGAATAGTCAAGAAGCTTGTAGAATAGAACACTCCAGAATAATCTGGAGAGTTTCTACGGTATAAATGTAACAGTTGTCACCGCCACAAAAAGAGTCTTGTCTTAGACGTTGCAGTGTTAACAAGCGAAAGTAATAAAGAAGCAAAGGTGTTGTAATTGGATTGCAATAATTGAAAGTACAGTATTAGCGATAATTAAAGTTGAGTTGATTAATTGAATGATTGTGAATTTTATATGATGAAAGTGAAATAAAGAACTTTTATATTAAATATTTAATATTGAGTTTTAAATAACGAACCAAAGGCCACGCTCGCAACAACTGGTGTCAGAAGTGAAATAAATTCGCGAAATAAAGTGGTTGCAATTGACTTAAAAATTCAAAGTGTGATTAATTTTGAGAAATTGCTATGGCCCAATATACGGAAGATTCTTCCAACAGCCAAGGGCGCATTTTAGTGAAATAATTAGCAATTGCTAAACAGTAACCTCGCATGGTACTGTTCTGCAACTGTCGGTTATTTTGCTGATTAGCTCAACAGCTGGCTGCAGTGGCTTAGTGGAGCAATCGACGATTACAATAATAATTAACCTCGCTTGGTAATTATTATGTAAAGCGATTGTTTACTACTGAGCGACTCAGGTGCTGCAACCGGTAGAACAAACGGCAAGGTTGTTGTCGTTTGTTTACATCCGCGTTGTTAAGTAAAGTTTACTTCCGAATATTGGTGCATAAAAGACCAATGACTGGACTGGCGCGTGCCGTAAAGTGTACAGTCTTATCGTGATTAGAGTCGGTTCAGGTTACCTAAGCGCCAGGTAGCTTAGTTATATTGTCATTAAGTTAGGTCAGATCTCGGATTAATAAAGTATTGTATTTTCGTGTGTTTTCTTTGGTTTAAAGATTTATTGTTTTATTGATTCGTGAGTTTTATTATTGGGACACGACAAATTTGGCGCAGCCGATTTAAAAAGGTATTGTGATTTTAAAATTTATATATATTGGGAGTTATGCTTTTTTAGCTGCTCCATTTTTTTTTATTTTTTGGGAGTTATGCTTTTTTAGCTGCTCCATTTTTTTTAATTGTGGGAGTTATGCTTTTTTAGCTACTCCATTTTGTTTTTGTTAATTGTGGGAGTTCTGCTTCTTTTAGCTGCTCCATTTACTTTTCAGGATAAATTTAAAAAGTGTTAGATTAAGTGTTGAGTGCGATTTTGGGAAGCCATTTCAGTGTAGTAATATTGATTTCATGATTGTGATGTGCGTTTTTGGATGTTGTTTGTGTGTTTAGGTTGAAAATTTAAGATATAGGTTAATTAGTTAATTCATCGATGTCTGGTTTTTGTTTTGTTTACGGCGACTTTCAATATTTTTCGTTTAATATGGGGGAATAAATGTTTTGTGTTTTTATCGTTGGCCTTTATGTTTTTATTATAAATGAGAAGTTTAGTAAGTTATTCAGTTTTTGTGTGGATGAATGAATTTGAACCTGTAAGAAAAACTGTGAATCTTTCTATATGTGAAATAGAGTAAAAGTTAAGGAGTGGAAATTTTGGTATAGCGTTGTTTTCTATGATTCCGCTTAAAAGTTGGATTTCAATCCTGTTCGTTCGAAGTTACTTCGCGTTTGTTATAGCATTGATATAGTATATGCTATATTTGTCTGAATCGTCACGTTTTAAACAGAGATAATACGTCTCGATATTGATATCTGCTGAGTGTTGGGGTTATGTCTTCGTGATTCACACAAAAAATCAAGTCGACTGTAACGTTTGGGATTAAGGTGTTAATCTAGGGAGCATTTAGGTTACAAAGGGCAGGAGAAAGTGAGATTGAATGAGGAACTTGGGAAAAATTTGAATTAGTTTTACTAGGTGTTGTTTCAAATTAATTAACTATTGTGTAAGTTGTTTTGTTGGGTGGATTTCTTGGTTAGGTGTTATATATAATATATATATGTAATTAGGCTTGGATTGGAGGGAAAAGAGAGAAAAATTAGATGATCTTCTGGGTCAGACCTCAATGTGGGTGGGTAGAAGTAATGTACTGACAAGAGAGCAACTGTTACGGTTCGAAACTCAATAGAAGGAATTAGAGGAAAGATCGCAAGAGCTAAAAGAGTATAAGGAGAAGTTAGAACGCTACGAGCAAGACTGGCAGTATATTGGAGAGCATCTCACGGCTGTTACGTATATATAGGGCTGCCCTCTAACGAAACCACTTTTTAGCTTTTCAACACCGCCAATCTTGTTTTGCACTGAAATCGGATTTGATTCCTTCCAACTGGCACTGGGGAATTTGTATAATCAAAACAATTCTGTAGTTATTTTAAATGTAATATTTTATTTTGTCAGGATACATCCTTTTGGACAATTCACTTAAACTGAAACGATTCAAGTTTTCACCGGGTTATTAAGAACCGACACCTTTGCCAACTAATTAACTCTTTGCCAATTAATACAATTTCATATTAAAAACGAAAACTGCGTGAGGCGGCAGGAAATCATTCGCGAGGCGGTCGTATCAAGGATTCAAAACAAAACTTTCTATATCACCAAAACTATATTCGTAATCGAATATATTTGTGATCAAACCGAAACTATATTCTTAATAGAATATTTTTAATCAAATAAGTGACCAGCGAGTTTCTTAAAAGCGAACTGTCTTTTTGACTTCTTTAAAAAAAACGGAACTATATTCTTAATAGAATATTGGTAATCACATCAATGACCAGCGGGACGAATAATCTGACCGAGCTATCCCGTCGAGGTTTTAACACGAACTCTGATTCGACTTTTAATTTTTTATTAATTAAGTCTCGACAGTCAGGATAGGAAAATGCTTAATTAGCATTCCTATCCTGAGAAAATATATTATCGTTGGGCATGTTTAATCACGCCCACAAAAATTTCTCGCCGGACGGAGGTGAAACCCGATATTTTCATAAATATCGAGCCACCAACCCGTCGTCTTATCGTTTCTTACATTGTTGCGCACTTGAATTCTCGCGTCGCTTTTTTTCAAGTGGGCCATGCAAAGAAATTGCTGATGCAACTTTCTTTGCGTATGAATAGATAAGCTGGTCACGTTGTTATGTGTGACTAGCTTATAGGACCCTTTTCATGACTTGATTTTAATTTTTCTGTAGGAATGTGCCGTTTTTTCCTAATTTTTCTTTATTAGGGATTTTATGAATCCGCAGGTTTTTTATTGAATGTTGTGTATGCAACACGGCAGAGTTGCAAAAACGAACATCAAGTGCAGAATCGAGAAAATTGATTCAGGAGTGGAATACAGCTGCCAAGTCCTGTATGAAAGGCGAAGCTTTAGACTTGCTGATAACGGCTACACTCGAGATGATCCAAAAGGGCGAGATCCAAGCAGAACAATTGTTAGAAGAAGATAAAAGGAAGAACAAGGGTCTAATAAAGAAAATATTGTCTTTGGAACAGCAACTGAAGGAAGCAGAAGAGGCAGCGGAAGAACTGGAGACAGAACTAAGAGTCGAGGGTCCACTACCGAAAGAGAAAGTATACAGCCAAGAAACCAGTAAGAAGTGGCCACCAAGGAAATTAGTGTTCTGGGATAAACCAGGAGAAACGAAAGATAGGCAAGATATTTCAGCTAAGAGTAGCTCATTGAAGGGAAAGACAAAAGAACCAGGAAGCAGTAAATCATACGGATTGCTCAAGAGCAGTATGGCGAAAGCACATGGGAAAGTTATGGATATGGTATCCAAATATATACCATTATTTTCTGGGGAAAGGTCGCCAAAGCTGGGCAGAGATTTATACCGTTTCCTGAATTGCAGCAAGGAACTCTACGATCAATTGACTACTGAAGAAAAAGATATCTTTACCAAATGTGTGAAATTTCGGCTTACAGTGTTCCCAGGAGCCGAAGGATTTTGAAACTCTGCAGCAAGTTATTACAACTGCACATACGCCACGAAAATCGTTCAGGGAGCTACGTAGGGAAATGCTGGAATGTAAACAAGGACCTGGAGAGGACATTCGAGAATTCGCTGACAGAATGAAAGAGCTTCTGGACAAAATTAAAACAGCAGTCACAGCTAAGTACCCAAATAAGGAAGGTGGACTAATAGCAGAATTGGAAGCTGACGCAGTGGCTACTTTTAAAGCAGGCGTAGGGAATAAGGCAACGCAAGTGCGTCTGACGGGAAGGAGACTCCAATCTCTAGATGAAGTACAAGAAGAAGCTAGTTATTTCGAGAAGGATGCAACGAGGCTCCAGAGTAGAGAACCAGAAGTCTGGGGAAGTGGGCGAAAACTGACTTCCGAAACAATGGAGATAGCTGGAGGACTAATCGTTTCAACAATAATACCAGCAGACCATTCAGAGAAGCCGTACATAAGGGCCCATCTCCAGCAGCAGCAGGAATATATCGTGGATCACAGGCTAGGACAACGCCGCCTAGGCCCATCCAGTGCTTCCAGTGTGGGCAAAGAGGGCATATTGCTAGGAAATGCCAATCAAGAAAACAGCCACCATACTGTGTAAAATGCCGAAACTATGGTCACGATACTGCTAGTTGCCGAATACAAAGCATAAGGTTCGCGGATACTTCAATTGGTTCTCGAGGACAGCTGCAAATAGACCCAGAAATCCTTTATTACCAATTTTGTAGAACCTGCGGAAATTCCTGGAAATTCCTCGCATGGAAGTCCAGCGCGACCTCTCTAAAGCTACAGCTTACGCAGAGGCTCAGAGCGAAAAGGTACATCTTACACAGCGAAAGGAAAGGTATTTCTTAGGAAAGAGTAAAACCACTCAGGGGAAAAGAATTAAGTTGAACCCAAGAACAGAGCGGCTGTTGGAAATTCCTGTCACAGGTGAAGAAGATTTAGTGTGCATGGCGGAAGAAATTAGGCCAGGAGTGTATTGTGGGAATGCTATAATTAAGCCAAGGAACGGTAAAGCGTGGGTAGGTATTATTAACGCAGGAAGGGAGCCCGTTGAGCTAGTGAATTTCAGGCCGAGGCTTGAAAAATTGAGTAAGTATACTGTGCATCCACTAGGATGGGATAATGGTAAGATTGATAATCGCCAACACCGGCTCAAGCTAATGAAGGAATCACTGGTGCTGGGAGAAGACCTTAACTTCGAAGAAAGAGAAGCAGTAACCCATATTTGCTACGAATACAGTGATATCTTTCATTTGCCAGGCGATAAATTGTCATACACCCCGAAGAAGATCTTTAAGTTACCGTTAATGGCTAATACGGCCCCCATACACAAAAAGCAATATCGCATGCCAGAAGCCCATCGAGAAGAGTGTCAGGAACAACTCAAAAAATTACTCTAGGACGATATCATCGTACCTAGTGACAGTCCATTTAATTTCCCCGTACTTCTAATTCCTAAGAAAGGAGTAGATGATAACGGTAAAAGAAAGAATCGGCTATGTGTAGACTTCAGAGAACTAAATAAAGTCTGCATCCCCTTTTCTTATCCCCTTCCCCGAATTGAAGACATCTTAGATCGTTTGGGTCATTCTAGATACTTCACCACGTTAGATTTAGCTAACGGGTACCACCAAGTATTAATCGACCCAAAAGACAGAGAAAAAACGGCGTTTAGTACCAATTTTAATCATTTCCATTATAAATTTCCATATTAAAAAACGGCCCCCCCCCCATTTTTTCAATCCCTACTGAACGGAATTCTAACGGGACTTGAAGGGATTAAATGCTTCGTGTATCTCGACGATGTCGTGATATTTGCTAAGAGTTTGAACGAACATAACAGCAAACTACGAGAAGTTTTTCAGCGCTTCAGAGAACGCAACCTTCAGTTTCAGCCTTCAAAATGTCAGTTTTTAAGAAAAGAGGTAGTGTATCTGGGCCATATTTGTTCAGAACAAGGGGTAAAGCCTGATAAACGATTAGTAGAAGTACTGCAAAATTTCCCAAAACCAAAAACTGTTCGTCAGGTTCAATCTTTTTGAGGGCTAGCCAATTATTATCGGAAATTTGTTCCGAATTTTTCAAAAATATTGCCACCCATTAATAGTTTATTTAAAAAAAGCGTTAAGTTCACATGGGGAAAGGCTTTCAGTCGTGTCAAGGAAATGCTTACTACACCAGCACTCTTGATATATCCGGATTTCACAAAGGAATTTACGGTAATCACTGATGCAAGTGGGGAATCTTTAGGGGCAGTTCTGGAGCAAGAGGGCAAGCTAATTAGTTATGCTAGTCGTACTTTGAACATGGCAGAAAGAAACTACTCCACTACAGAGCGTGAGATGTTGGCCATTGTGTGGGCAGTACGGAACTGTAGGTGCTACCTTCTGGGCAAACCTTTCAAAATAGTAACGGATCACCAACCGCTACGGGGAGTTTTCAAGGTGAAGGACACTACTTCACGTATGCCCAGATTTCACCAAAAACTATCGGAGTATGAATTTGAGATTATATATAAAACTGGAAAGGAAAATGGTAATGCCGATGCGCTAAGCAGAATTCCAAGGCACATTGAAGAACCTGAGTCATATCATAAGAAGGAGTACCCATGCCTTGTAATAACTCGTGCTCAAGCTAGGGAACAGAAAGAAAGGGAACAACCAAAACAAATACCGTTGCGAGATTCTGAGAACGAAGGTAACAGTATTGAAGGGACTGAGATAATCACCGAAGAAAAACTGAAGAAACCAGAACCAAAACTGGTGACCAATCCAGAAGAGATTGAGCTAATTCTAAGAGATTATAATGACTCTAGCTTTGGAGGACACTTTGGAAGGAACAAAACGCTCAACAGAGTGAAGCGCTTCTACCGTTTGAAGGGAATGAAGGCTGATATAGCTCGGTATGTTAAACGTTGTACGATTTGCCAAAAAAATAAGCACGCTAGAGCCATCAAGATGCCATTAGTAGTGACGGAAATCGCGGAAAGACCTTTTGAGAAAGTCTATGTTGACTTAGTTGGACCTTTGCCAGTCAGTCACAAGGGTAACAAGTACATCTTGTCTATGATGGATGATCTGACTAGATTTGTAGATTTCGTGGCGACACCAGACCAAGAAGCGAACACGGTAGCCCAGGCCTTGTTTGAGCAAATCCTCAGCCGGTACTCGCTACCGAAACAGCTAGTAACGGATCAGGGAGCAAACTTCACTGGAGAAGTCTTAAAGGCTCTTTGTAAAATGTTGAAGATAAAGAAGCTGCAAACAACTGCCTACCATCCCGAGTCCAACGCTGTGGAGAGGCAGCATTCTACGCTAGCCAACTATCTGAGGAGTTTCGTTGATCGGGAGCTGTTACATACATATACTTAAAGCACATGCATATACATACCTACATCATGTAGGAAGAAAGTATACTTAAAGCACATGCATATACATACCTACATCAGGTAGGAAGAAAGTATACTTAATGCACATGCGTATACATACCTACATCATGTAGGAAGAAAACATATTTATTGCAACGCATAACTAAAAACATTGTGCCTACATACCTATCTACTACATCACTTTCGCTGCATGAAGAATTTCAATCACTGACCTACGTCAAATATTCTTCATGTAAAACAGCGAAGATGCCGCAATACCCCTGCGCGCAAGAAGTCTCAAGTTGCAATACGACGACCTTGCGCCGGTGGTGAAACAGATGTATGTAGGTAGCAACTAGCAAGATGTTAATTCACAGTTAATACAGTAAGTCACAAATGCCTACTGTAACCCGAGAATTACATCATAAATAAATAACAAACAGCAAGTGATTCTAGTTCTTGCAAAATATTTGTATGTATACAAACGCGACGAGTGCCGCGATTTAATTGAAGAATGTAATATGCGTGACTTAACACTTTGTACAAGGTGAACATTATGTACACAAAGTGTTAAGTCGGAAGTAAAATATAGTAGGAAGTAAATTGCACATCTTCCGTACTGGGAAGTAAGTACAACATTTTTCCATGTATAGAATAAGAACAATTTATATATACATATAGAGTAGCAAAATGTAAAAGAGATGAGCAGTAAAAAAGTAAATTCAGTGGTATTCAGTCGTAAATTATTTTCATTTAGGAGCTGAGCTTCAACAAGCTAGTCCATATCGAGTATAACCAGTGGTATTCAAGCGAAGATTATTTTCATTTAGGAGCTCAGCTTCTACAAGCTACTCCATATCTACAATAGGAGCTGAGCTTCAACAAGCTACTCCATATCGAGTATAACCAGTGGTATTCAATCGAAAATTATTTTCATTTAGGAGCTGAGCTTCAACAAGCTACTCCATATCTACAATAGGAACTGAGCTTCAACAAGCTACTCCATATCTGCAACGGGAGCTGAGCTTCAACAAGCTACTCCATAGCTTCGCTAGGAACCGAGCATATACTGCTACTCCAAGCAACTCAACGTGCACAACGAAAAGCCTGGGAGAAATTAGACGCAACAAAGAAAGAAGGAAGAAAAAGTCTTTCAACAAATTGGCGCAGCCGGTAGGATCAAGGAAGTTAATTAATACCACACACTTGAAAAACCTTGATCCTCGAACCTACACAGAAGTGAGCGTAAGAACATCTTACCAACCAAAAACTAGCGTCAAAGGAAGGACGTGTTATGTATTTATCGGGGTTGTTACAACGACCTACCACTGTCGTGGCTTACTTTCAATATCCAAACACTTTCGGGCGTACTTATTGAATACACTACCTCTTATTCGCACCTTTGGTTCTCGGTGAGAGTTAATCACTCACTCGAGAGGGGTTTCCTTTCACTGACCCAGGGAGGGAATACAAACAAATTAATAGGCGATGGTCTCCGTTACTGGTATTTTATTTTACAGCACTTTTTACAAAAAACTTTCTCTGTGTAATTCTATTATTTTAATACTACTGTACACGGAACTAAGTTTTCCAATCAAACCGCCAACCGTAACAACACCTTGCCGTAATTAACCGAGACTCAAACTTTTATCGTTTAACAAGCTTATCTGGGATCGCACTTTATCACAATTATTTTTATCCAATCACCTGGGATCAAGAAATCTTTTCGCGACGACCTTTTTAAAAATCAATTCTAGAAATCCGACTGTCGCAACTGGTTACTTTTAGTTTTAAAACTAGACTGCACTTGACTTGGATTTTTGTAATCGCAAGTCTAGTTGTTCAGGATAGAAAAGTGCTTAATTAGCATTCCAATCCTGAGAAAATTATTTACCGCTGGGCATGTTTAAACATGCCCAGAATTATCGCGACGGACGATAGTTGAAACTGAAATTTGATATTCTCATAAACATCAAACCATCGTCTTGCTATCGTGCATACATTGTTGCGATCACAATGTATGCAGCTCGCGACAATTTGCTGATAAGAGCTTTTTTCGGTGAAGACTTGATCGTTTCAGTCTTCACCGACATAAAATTTTCATGCGCCCGATATGTATGTATGTCCAGTTCTTTTAATGACTGGGTACCTTCTAGGATGATGCTGTTAGTGTCATCTCCTGAATATATTTCAGTCTGTGTTTTTTTCAGACTGTACTTTGTTTTTGGTTTCATTAAGATATTTATCCACTATTTGTTCTAATGGAGTTATATTTGGGAAATAAGTGGGTTGTTTGAGACTCAATTGTTGGATATTCTCTGCCTCATAGTGTAGGATTTGTGATCCTACTTGTAATTGACAGGGATGGTTGATAGTAATTATTCCTTGACCTTCAATCTTTGAAGTTAAGAATTGTTGGGTACACTGGAGGTGTACAATTGTAGGTTCTATCAACGAGAATATCCACGAATTGGGTTTACTTAATTTGATAAGTAGGACTCTAGGAGGTATTTGTGCTCTGAAATGACACTGTGGCTCTTCCTTTAATGGGTTGAAGAGCAGCTTCACTATGCATTCTTTGGACATTGTAGCCTTTGTTATAGGAATGCCTAGCTTAGCGATGTAAGTGTCCTCTTTGGAATATTAAGTGACCTTTTTGAAGATTTTAAGATCTTGTGTTTTTAATAATAGGATATTCTGTGCCTGTACCTGGTGCGCTACGTGCGAGGTCTGTATATCGGGTGCCAATGATTGTTTTTTGTTAATATGTATGGGAAAACTGTGAACTCTATACAACTTCATTTATGGTAGATTGAAAATCGGAAGTTGTATTCTAATAACTAATTTGTCTTGGACTAGGCGAGCCTTTGTTTCCGCTGTCTGATATAGCAGGGAGAGATAATTTTGTGCATCTGGGCAAGTAGCGTGGGACTTGTGGTATATCTGTAGTAAACTTTTGGGAGACACCACTAGCGGATGCAACTGGTGATTTTTACTGGAGATTATTATGTCGAGTAAGGCTTGCTGCCTGTACTCAATCTCGACAATTTGTAAGGTCAGGCTTGAAATTATTTTCTGCCTTAATTGTCTTATTAGTAAATCGTCAGTGATACTTTGCATTCTATTTACCTGGAGATTTATTTGACGTTGTCTTTCCTGAAGCGATGTGAACGGCTTTTGGATTTGCTGTAGTGTAGTTTTGACTGATCTGCTGTCTTTCCAGGGCGGCTAGTGCTTTTGTATTTATTTCGAGCTCCTCGAATCACTTTATACCTCTTGTTCATTAGTGCTGTCCATGGTCCCGAATAGTAGTGCATTGCATTCCCTATTCCATCGAAGATAGATCTTGTTGATCTTGATTTTGGGACCACTTCTCGAATGACACTTGCTCTCCTCTTGATATTTTCTAAGAGTGAATGAACATGTTTTTGTTGTACCAGGCATAGCTCATCCGTTTGAGAGCGGTTTAAGCATAATCTATACACTAGGTGTTCTGCCTGTTCTGCCATATGCGTTTGATTGTCCAGTTCCATTAGTGACTAGTTTAGTTTAATTGGCGAAATTTTGTTCCAGTTGGACTTATTTTCTAAAGGTGTATGTACCAGTTTACTATTCGTAATAGGGCTTTAAGCTGTTGTTGTGTACTACAACCTGCCGCTTGCCTATTTTTATGGTAGTGTTTGTTGGACTGGGTACATTGATTACCAGATATGGGCCAACCCAGATTTGAGACAGTTTGTGTTTCCGGCTTTCACTTTTGAGGAGGACTTTGTCTCCTAGGTGGAAAGTGAGAGGCCTGACTGTTTTGTCGTAATATGCCTTTGAGCGTTGTTTGCTGGCTAAGAGATTTTTACGAGCCGTGGCATACGATTTTTGTAATCTGTATTTTAGCATGTGGTAATAACTTTCGTGGTTGTAAACGGGTTCAGGGTCCCGTTTTAAATTAGTTGGGACATCCGCTGTGAAGCCGTAAAGGCAATCCATCGGAGTTAATTTAGTACCCTCGTGTACACTGTTATTGTACACGAATGCAGCGGTTCGTAGGAATTGATCCCATGTTTTATGATTTTCATCTACGCATTGTACGCAGATATTCGATTAATGGTCTATGGGCACGCTCTAGTGCTCCATTAGACTGTGAATGGTATGCGGAAGTTTGTAACTTCTTTACCTTTAGCAGTTTGCAGACCTTCTTGAAAGCTCACTCAGGAAATTTGTTCCCTGATCGGTGACTATTCTTTTTGGAATGCGATAGCGCGTGATAATTTCATTGAAAAAGATTTGCGCCACCGTTACTGCTTCTCCATTAGGTATAGCATACCAATCGACAAATTTGGTAAGGTTATCTTGAAAAGTTAACATATATTTATTACCTGAAATGGTCTCTTCTAGTGGACCTACTATATCAAGGTAAACCTTGTGGAAAGGTTGCTCTGCTATGTCCGTTATTACCATGGGCATCTTGAACTGTGGAGATGCTTTCATTGTTTGGCACTTAGGGCATTTTTTATGTACTCTTTTATATCGCTAAGCATGTGTCTCCACCAGTACTTGCATCTAATTCTTTTATAAGTCTTAATGACACCCTGATGGCCGCCGAAAGGAGAGTCGTGGAAATCCTTTAGGATTGTTTGAACTTCCTTGGGGCTCGTGATTATCTCGGGTGCCTTGACTGGACTTATATCTTGTTAAAACGTAGCAGGGGGTTGTATTTCCGCCTCTGCGGGTTCATATTCATTATGTTCCGCTGCCGTGGGCTGTGTTTCAGCGCTGGGGCTCGTATTGGCCTCTTGGGCTTTCTGTTTTTGAGCTCTGGTCATGGCGAAGCAATGAGCGGGTTTCTTGGTTTTCTTTTTATTTGGGGGATTATTTTCCTCCACATCAGAGTCCATAGTGTGGTCGACTTCGGCTTGTACCGTTAAGGTGTTGCCTGTATAGTCTTCGTTTAATACTTGTGGAATGCGGCTTAATGCATCCGCATTGGTATTATACTTCCCTGGTTTGTATTCGATGGTATAATCGAATTCTGATAATTTGTGGTGAAATCTCACCAAACGGGAAGTGGGGTCTTTTACATTAAAGACACCTTTGAGAGGCTTGTGGTCAGTATAGACCGTAAATTTCCTGCCTTGAAGGTATCATCGGAAATTCCTAGTGGCCCAGACTATAGCCAATAACTCCTTTTCAATAGTGGAGTAGTTTTTCTCGGCTTTGTTCAGCGTTCGGCTTGCATAGGCGATTGGCTGGTTTTTTCCCACTTCTCCTTGGGAAAGTACAGCGCCTAATGCTTCGTTGCTGGCGTCCGTTGTAAGATTGAAAGGTTTAGAAAAATCTGGATAGATTAAAAGTGGTGGGGAAATTAGAGCAGTTTTAATGCTTTGGAATGCTTCTTGGCATTTCTCGGTCCAAGTGAATTTTACGTCCTTGCGGAGTAAATTCGTAATTGGACGAATTATTTTTGAGAAGTCCGGTATGAACTTCCTGTAGTAATTGGCGAGTCCCAAAAAGGACTGAACTTGCCTTACTGTTCTAGGAACAGGGAATGTTTGGACGCAGGCCGTTTTGCTGGGGTCTAGTAATGCACCTTCACTAGAGCATTTGTGCCCTAAATAAACAACTTCTCGTCTCAAGAACTGGCACTTCTATGGCTGCAGTTTGAGGTTGTTTTCTCTCAATTTATTGAAGACTTTGCGAAGTTTATCATTGTGGTCATTTACCATAAATGACGATGTCGTCAAGATAAACGAATCATTCGAGGCCTTGTAGGCCTGTCAGAACGAAGTTCATGAGGCGTTGGAATGTAGCGGGAGCTCCTTTGAGTCCGAATGGCATACGCTTGAATTCGTAGTGCCCGTAATTAGTGCTAAAAGCGGTCTTATGTCGATCTTTTTTGTCGACTAAGACTTGGTGATAGCCGTTGGCCAAATCGAGGGTGGTAAAGTACCTGGCATGACCTAGTTGGTCAAGAATATCCTCGATTCGGGGTAGCGGAAATGCTTCGCCAATTGTCTTTTCGTTCAATTTGCGAAAATCGACAACGACGCGCCACCTTTTTTCACCTTTTTGGGGAAAACTAATAAGGATGAATTCCAAGGGCTTTTGCTAGTTTGGACTATCCCGTTGCCTAGCATTTCCCTTAATTGTTCGTTGATTACTTGTCTCTGGGTCTCTGGTAATCTGTAAGCCTTTTGGTTTATGGAGGCTTGATCTTGTATTAAGGGAATATTGTGGGTGATAGCATTTATATATGTGAGCTTATCACCTTTGAGAAAGAAGATATCATTGTACTCGTAGCAGAGTTCGGATATCGAAGCTTTTTCTTCCGCATTTAGATTTGGGTCTAGGCTGAGCTCTTGGTCTAGCCTGTTGACTCGCGGAATGTGTGTGGGATCTTCATGATCCGCTGATAAGTATCTTACGTGCTGTAAGATAGCTGTATTTTCCGAAAAGCTTGCGTTTCTTTCCTCATTTTTGGTAGTTGTGGGCTTCCTGCAGTTTTAATGGTGGAGTACCATGTTTTATGGGTACTTTTGATTGGTCCGAGTAATCGCACGCATTCGTATTTTGGCTTATGGGCCTTGAAAAATTGGTTTTCTTAATACTATTTGACGGTGGAGCCTACTTTGCCTTCAATGAGGTCTTACGGATCTCGCACGCGTCTTTTACAGGGCTCATGGGCCACTTTTTATTCTTAATACTAATTTTATTGAGTGGCGGAGTCGACTTTGCCTTTAAATAGGTCTTATTGAGCTCGCACGCGCTATTGATGGGGCTCTTTGGCCAAGGTGGTTTCTTAACACTAATGTTACTAAGTGGTGGAGTCAACTTTGCCTTTAAATAGGGCTTACTGAGCTCGCACGCACTTGTGATGGGGCTCTTGGGCCACTGTTGTTTCTTAACCCTTACTTTGCTGGGTGGTGGAGTCGTCTTTGCCTGAGAATAGGTCTTACTGAGCTCACACGCACCTGTAGTTTCGCTCCTTATCCTTGTGGTTATCTTACATCTAGGAGTATTGGATGGAGGAGTCAGCTGCATTTTGCTTGTCGGCTTCTGGAGCTCGCTCGCATCTCTGATTTGGCTATGGGGCCATGTAAAATTTTTATAACTTATTTTTTTGGACGGTGGAGTCATTGTTGCCTCTATTCGGGTCTTACTGAGCTCGCGCGCTTCTTGTATAGGGCTCTTGTGCCCCGTTGGTAACTTATATCTAGGTATCCTTGAGAAAGAAGTCTTGCTTGTCTTGTGTTCCGCCTTGGGAAGCTCACTGGTGTTTGTGTTACTCGCTTCCGATTTATTCGACTTGAGAACATGTTGTGTATCAGTGGCTTCTCCTACTGGGATGACGGCGTAGTCATGTATAGGGAGAAGTTGTAATAATAAACTGTTGATGACTACCTGGAAATTGTTACTGTTGAGTATGGCAACTAGCACTGTTTCTTTCCCAGTAGGGAGTAAACTGTTGGCCAGGAAGACTCCATCGCCTATCTCTTTTGATAGACAGAGAATTTCATCCTTCACTCGTAAGGGACTGTTGTGATAATTTTTGACCTAGCAGGTATGGATATTGGTTCCCCTAAAGTAACCAGATGCTGCCTCATTTCGCACGTTTCTTGATCACCCAGACAGTTCTTTTCGCATTCCGTCGGCTCTTGTTGAACCTGGCAGCCAGCATTACTCTTTTGAGATGCCTTGGAGACACTGCATGTAGATAGTTTAACCTGTTTAGGTTCCATCTTTTCTGCAAGTGACCTCACTTCGACTGCTTTTCTGGAATACAGCTTGTCCGTTTTGCATGACAAGGGCACAGTAAATTCTTCTGGATTTGTTTCCGTACAAGGAAGCTTGAGTGCTTTATTTGGGCCTTCAACATTGCAATTGTTTGATAGGAAATCGTTTCCTAATAGGGCGTCATCGGAAAGACCTGGCAGGTTTTGCACCACCTGAAACTTGCAGGGAATTTTATTTTTAAAATTGAAGTTGCCCTTGCAATTTCCCAATGTCTTTCCGGTTCCAAAAGGGGTCTGTAAAGTGCATGCCTCATTGGAATTAATTATTTTGAGGTCTTTCATTCCTCTTTTTTTAATAATACTAACCTCAGCGCCAGTGTCCACTACTAGTTTTGTATGGCCGTTAAAGCTTATGTCCAGTGGAACTTTCACTGTAGGGACACCGGATTCGGGCGCTTGAGGTGACCCTTTTGATTTGCGTTGTGGGTTTATAGTCGAGCCGGAGAGTTTTGGGTCGACTGCATGTCGTTTCCCTGACTCCGGGCTTCCCATTTCTTCTTCTGACGGCTATCTTCGTCTGCATGTCCTCGGCGACCACAAAAGGTGCATTTGAGTCTTATGTTGAATACCTGAGGACTTTTTGTGTTGTGTTGATCCTGTGTAGATCTATGGGAGAGGCGTGGAGGAACAATCTGTTGTGTTTGTTGTGTTTTTCTGCAATCACGGACGTCATGTCCATAGATTTTGCAGTTTGAGCAGATAGGGGTGCTCTTGCGCTTAAGGCAATCTGTGTATGTGTGACCCTTTCGCTGGCAGAAATTACACGTGATGTTACGGATCAGTGGATCTGTGTCCGATTTTCTGACATCAGTGTTTGTAAATGGCCTTTGCCGTGAATGTGATGAACCTCGATAATTCGCATTGCGTGAAAACTGATTTGGGTTTGGTGCTCGAGGTGATGCGAACATAGGTGTAGATGGCATTTGATAGTAAGGAGCTCTATAGTAAGCTCTCACTCGTAAATCTGGGTCTACTGGGGCCATTGGAGGAGCTTGTACCAGAGGAGTCTGGACGAATGTAGCACTTTGCTGTAATTTCTCCATGTCCAGGGCTCTTTGAATTAGTGCTTCAAAATCACCTTCTTCCTGCGTGAGTAAGTATTGACACAAATGTGGATTAGTTACTCCGCTTTTAAGAGCATTTTTGGCGAAGTCCATTAGCTGTGTTTTCACAGCCGGGACTGCCTCAGCTCCATACTTTTGTGTCGCAGCCTCATTACAGATCGTCAACAGCTGCTTCAACCTTGTAGCAAAAATAGTGAGAGATACCAATGGGTTCTGGCGTGTGGTGATCAATCTATTCACCAATTCCTGGTAAGTCTCACGGGGAAGGTATTATCTGTTCAAACGTTCCTCTACCTCAGTGAATGAAGTAGGGACGTCTGAAGCACATAGCTGATATGCATCACCTCTTAATCTTGTGGGGAGAACCTGAAGGAAAGCCACCTTTTCTTCATCGTCAAGGTACTGCATAGTTTGCTTGCAGCAGCCGATGAAGGTCTGTAGCTCACGTCCCATTTGTGGGGTATTTTCACCCGAAAATAAGGGGACGAGTTGAGCTGTGAGCTTGGCTACCTAAGCGTAGTCCACCCTTGTGTTTAGTCTATTGACTGGAAATTTAAATTTGGGTACACTAGCTGGGTTTGTTTCTTCGAGCCAATCGATCAACAGGTCTTCGGGAGTTGGTTCAGCTACTTCACCGTCACTGTCACTATCACTATTAGCACTTTCACTTAACCTAACACTCTTATTCTTCTCTAAATCTAAATTTTCAGTACTCTCCTTATCTACTGGGAGGGAGCGCGTGGATTCAGCAAGCCTACTTAATTCCTCACGGAACCGAACTGTGTTTTCATTCAGTGTCTGTATTTGTGCGAGCCTATTTTCGCGGGTTTGACTCAGTTTTTTACTGAGTGAATCACACTGAGTAATGGCTAGCGTACCTGAATCTCGCGCTCTCTCGTACAATTTATTTAAAAATTTATCAAGACTTACTTGTCTATTAAGACCTGGCAGAACGGTCCCGCTTCTGAGTCGAGGTCCTGTTGGCGATGACGGTGGAGATTTACTCCTGCAGCAGATGATGTGCCTTCACCGGGGTGCTGTGTATTGGCACCTGGGGTTGATCACGCGTCGGCTAAAGATGGAGAGTTTTCCCTCGCTGCTGCGTCTGTTTCCTGCTGAGGTAGAGCAGGATTGTCGGCTGGCATATGATGCGCTGCGTGGTGAAAGGGGGGCTCCTTTCCTGCATAAGTCCCTTTGCTGTGATTGAGAGGGGGGGTTTCTTTAACCGTCTTCGAGTTCCCTCTGAATCCTTGGTCGGTTGCTTTCGGCTTACTTTTGCAGCTGGGGGGGGGGGGGGCCTTTGGGCCGTCTTAACTTCCCCTGGATCTAGTTGAAAAGGGGGCTTATGAGCCGTCTTCGATTTCCTCTTCAACTCCGGATCGTTGACTGCTAGCCTTTGGTCGTCTGCTTGGCTGAAACTTCAGACTGCTTATCGAGCTGTGTCCTGGTTGACTTAAGTATTCGTCCTTCTGGGTGGTTTTTTGATGTTTGGCCACTTCCTTCTTTGGACTTTTTGATCGTATCCCTCGGTGGTCCCTGTGCACTAATTGGGGTGAACGCTTGCCCGCCTGGAGCAGAGGCGCCTAGAGATGGTATCTACCCGAGTGTTGGGGGTGACTTGGCCTGAGTGGCTTCGTCAAGGGAACCCCTTAGGTTCGCAGGATAGCGGATTTTAAAGCTCTTATGCCTTTCTATTTTGACTTTTAGAAAGCAGGCTTCCACTATCCTACCGGCTGCGCCAATTTTGTTATGTATTTATCGGGGTTGTTACAACGACTTACCACTGTCGTGGCTTACTTTCAAAATCCAAACACTTTCGGGCGTACTTATTGTATTCACTACCTCTTATTCGCACCTTTGGTTCTCGGTGAGAATTAATCACTCACTCGAGAGGGGTTTCCTTTCACTGACCCAGGGAGGAAATTCAAACAAATTAACAGGCGATGCTCTCCGTTACTCGTATTTTATTTTACAGCAGTTTTTACAAAAAACTTTCTCTGTGTAATTCTATTATTTTAATACTACTGTACACGGAACTAAGTTTTCCAATCAAACCGCCAACCGAAAAAACACCTTGCCGTAATTAACCGAGACTCAAACTTTTATCGTTTAACAACCTTATCTGGGATCGGACTTTATCACAATTATTTTTATCCAATCACCTGGGATCAAGAAATCTTTTCGCGACGACCTTTTTAAAAATCAATTCTAGAAATCCGACTGTCGCAACTGGTTACTTTTAGTTTTAAAACTCGACTGCACTTGACTTCGATTTTTGTAATCGCAAGTCTAGTTGTTCAAGATAGGAAAGTGCTTAATTAGCATTCCTATCCTGACAAAATTATTTACCGCTGGGCATGTTTAAACATGCCCAGAATTATCGCGACGGACGATAGTTGAAATTGAAATTCGATATTCTCATGAACATCAAACCATCGTCTTGCTATCGTGCATACATTGTTGGGATCATAATGTATGCAGCTCGCGACAATTTGCTGATAAGAGCTTTTTTCGGTGAAGACTTGATCGTTTCAGTCTTCACCGACGTAAAATTTTAATGCGCCCGATATGTATGTATGTATATATGTACATACATATCGTATATTCGACAAATCTTACATTTAGCAGCGACAACTACTACCGCATGATTAGCCGTCATCAGCTTAGTAATCTTGATGGGAGTATTATGCCATTTGAATCGCTGGAAGAGGAACTATACCCAAGCCGGCACTAACAGAGTGATTCTACCTATAGTTCATAAGCCAGAGCAGCAACCCAAGGCCCAAAATGCAAACATAACCATTGAGACAATCTTGCCCACGACAGCGAACTTGCCAACCACCAATCTGCCAACTATTGTGGGGAAACAACTTGTGCAGCTAGAGTAGCCACCATAGGTTTAGTTAAATATAGTTATATATATATTTTTTGCACTTGTATAACGTAGAAGTAATTTAAGGGCAACCTATAGTTAGAGATTAACGTGTAAATTTATATAGAAATAAAAATATGTATATATGGTTTATAATATTCAATCATGTTCAATGGAAAGGAATAGATTAATTATTATAAGATTCAAATGTAGGAACTTATTAGTATAATAAGGTATTTAAGAAGTGGAGGAAGTTTCCAAGAAAGGACATGTGAAGTAAAAAAAAAGAAAATAGATATGTTATAAAATCAGAATAAAAAAGAAATGAGATGAAAGTAAGAAGGAAATTAAATGTGAAAATGAAATGTTGAACTTAAAGAAATTAAATGTAAAAAATAATAAAAAAAGAAATGATGTAAAAAGATGTAAAAATGTAAAATGTACGGTTTGAAAAAGAAAAATAATACAATTTAGATAGTAGGTATATAATGAAAAATGTAAAGAATCTGAACCGAACGAGGATAAGGACATTTTCAGTTTTTAATTAAGATTGTTGCACTCTCTAGATCTAGTTCCCGGCGGAAACTAGTTTTTCCAAGGGGGGAGGGATGTTATGGCCCAATATACGGAAGATTCTTCCAGCAGCCAAGGGCGCATTTTAGTGAAATAATTAGCAATTGCTAAACAGTAACCTCGCATGGTACTGTTCTGCAACTGTCGGTTATTTTGCTGATTAGCTCAACAGCTGGCTGCGATGAGCGCTTAGTGGAGCAATCGACGATTACAATAATAATTAACCTCGCATGGTAATTATTATGTTAAGCGATTGTTTACTACTGAGCGACTCAGGTGCTGCAACCGGTAGAACAAACGGCAAGGTTGTTGTGGTTTGTTTACATCCGCGTTGTTAAGTAAAGTCTACTTCCGAATATTGGTGCATAAAAGACCAATGACTGGACTGGCGAGTGCCGTAAAGTGTACAGTCTTATCGTGATTAGAGTCGGTTCAGGTTACCTAAGCGCCAGGTAGCTTAGTTATATTGTCATTAAGTTAGGTCAGTTCTCGGATTAATAAAGTATTGTTTTAAATGCAATTCGTGTGTTTTCTTTGGTTTAAAGATTTATTGTTTTATTGATTCGTGAGTTTTATTATTGGTACACGACAAAATTGTGTTAAATTGTGAAAGTTCTGGAAAATAATTTATATTCATCTGTAAGAGAATTATTAAAGTAATGGGGCGCAAACTGGAGGAGCTTCGGATACAGGATTTGAAAGTGGAGTTAGGGAACCGGTCGTTACAAACGACAGGTGCAAAGAATGTTCTCGTCGAGCGACTGAGTCAAGCTTTGATAGAAGTAGGATAGAATCCTGACACAATTGTTTTCGAAGATAACTTGGAAGAAACCAGGGACCGAAAATAATTGTTATTATTTTTTTGTGGGCGAAAAAACTCTTTCATAAAATTTTCTAGGAAGTAGCGTAGTACAAAAGGGGTCTACATACAGCACTTAGATTAGCTGCCAACGTTGAAATCAAGAAAGTTTCGATTCTAATATATAAATTCCATCCTAATTGTTATTGTAAGACATATTTTTTATATTTCAATTTTAACTGTTAAAAAATACTTATATTATTTTACAGCGATATAAAACTCTTTGCCAGAGTTTTACATATTTCGTCTATTATAAGAATTAAAAATGAGTTTTATTTTTTTCTTCAGGAAATAAAACTCATAATTCGAGTTTTATATTTTCCTCATCTTATAACAGTTAAAAATGAGATTTATTTTTTTCCTCAAGAAATAAAACTCATAATTCGAGTTTTATATTTTCCTCAGGAAATAAAACTTATCAATGGACGTTCTATATTTTTGTTGTCATATATTTGTTAGAAGATACAATTTGTCAATTCTTTTAATCAATTTTGTATAGCAACCGTACGAAACAGTTGCCTGATTGGTCCTGTTTTTGGACTTAAATTTACATTTTTTTTAAAACGGCCGTTTACAGTGAAAAACCAAAACTATCAACACCAAGAAGGGGTTGCAAATTCCAAGGAGTTTCATTTCTTGAGAAAAAAAATAAAACTCATTTTTAACTGTTAAAAGCTGAGAAAAATGAAAAACTCGAGTTTTGAGTTTTATTTTTTGAGAGAAAAAATAAAACTTATTTTTAAATGTTAACCCGAGAGAGAAATAGAAAACTTAAGATAAGACTGTTATTTACTCAGAAGAAAATAAAATTCTCTTTTTAACTATTTCATTAGAAGATAAAATATAAACTATCAATAACAAAGTGTTAAAACCAGACTTTTAAAATATTTCTTATAATTCTTTCGGTCCCTGGAAAAAACTGAAGCTGAAGAAAAGTCTGGATGAACATGGAACAAGTTTTGGGCACTTTAATGAGTAAATTGGAGCTTTCATTAGCTCTGCAGATGAAAAATGATTTTGAGGAAACAAGCAATTCTCTTGAGAAACAAAAGAGATTTCTGGAAACCCGTTTGGATGAACAAAAAATGCTCTTAGGAACAGAAGAAATCTATGGACGAACAAAAGAATGCTTTTGAGGAACAAAAGAATTCTCTGGAATCCCGGTTAGATGAGCAGAAGAAATCTATGGAAACCCGTCTGGACGAACAAAAGAAAACTCTGGAAACCTGTTTGGACGAACAAAAGATCTCTCTGGAGAATTTTCTAGAAACTCGTTTGGAGGAACAAAAAACTTTTCTGAAAGGTTCATTAGACGAACAAAATGTAAAAATTGAAGAAATCCGGCAGGAAGTGTTGGAAGTTCGATAACAAGTGTCGGCAGTACAACAAAATGTCACGGAACAGCTTGACAGTTTTAAAGCAGATCTGGAAAGAATAAAGCATCGCCAGCCTCTAAACGTATCAGCTGAAATATCCGGCGCAGGTAGAATGAAACCCCCAATATTTGATGGACAAAATTCGTGGCATATCTTCAAGAGACAATTCAAGGCAGCTTCAGAAGTAAATGGATGGAATGAGGAAGACAAAGGTATAGCTCTAGTGTTAGCACTTAAAGGTCCTGCGTTAGAACTCTTACAAACTGTTCCGATGGAAAATCAACGTGATTACTCTTCATTACTACAAGCGATAGAATTACGTTGCGGAGATGAACACATGCAGCAAGTATATCGCCTACAATTGCGCAACAGGGTTCAAAAACATGGCGAATCACTACAACAACTGCAGGCAGATGTAGAAAGATTAGCGCTTCTTTCATACTCCAGCGTGAATGCGGATTTTCTCAATGAAGTGGCGACGGAGGCATTTGTGAACGCTCTTACAGATCAAAATTTACAACAATCATTAAGGCTAGCAGGAAAGAAAGAATAAAGCATCGCCAGCCTCTAAACATATCAGCTGAAATATCCGGCGCAGGTAGAATGAAACCCCCAATATTTGATGGACCAAATTCGTGGCATATCTTCAAGAGACAATTCGAGGCAGCTTCAGAAGTAAATGGATGGAATGAGGAAGACAAAGGTATAGCTCTAGTGTTAGCACTTCAAGGTCCTGCGTTAGAACTCTTACAAACTGTTCCGATGGAAAATCAACGTGATTACTCTTCATTAGTACAGGCGATAGAATTACGTTACGGAGATGAACACATGCAGCAAGTATATCGCCTACAATTGCGCAACAGGATTCAAAAACATGGCGAATCGCTACAACAACTGCAGGCAGATGTAGAAAGATTAGCGCATCTTTCATACTCCAACGTGAATGCGGATTTTCTCAATGAAGTGGCGACGGAGGCATTTGTGAACGCTCTTACAGATCAAAATTTACAACAATTATTAAGGCTAGCAGGAAAGAAATCAACAGCAGAAGCACTAGCCTATGCATTAGACCAGACAAGCTTCACGGAGTGCAGTACGAGTAAGAGAAATTTCAGTGGAAGAATGTACTTGTAACAGAGTGCAATCATCACAGAGCCCGCCTTCACGTGGTGTTCTTCGATGCTGGAATTGTAATAGACCAGGGCACCTTCAGAGAGACTGCAGAAAACGTCGACGAGTGGAATTGCCAGATGAAGAGGGGAAAGAAGAATTCCGAAGATGTCGAGCCAGGGAAGAAGCTATTCGTGGATTGACTAGATATCAAGCAGCGAATAGTCGCATCACCTCTCCTGTTGAGCAGTCGGAAAACTAGTAAAAACCAACTTTGTGGGGCAGAAGTTGGTTGATGGAATCGACAGCCCCGAAGTCATCGTTCAAGTAGGCCAGTTACAGAGAAATAATAGCAGTCTTGTTATATATGGAAGTGTAGGAAAAAATAACGGCACGGTCACTATCGATACTGGAGCTTCAAGATCAATTATTAGAGCAGATCTTGTTAAGAACAAATGGCTTCACAACACCACCAAATATCTACTAAGAACAGCAACTGGAGCAGCAGCATGGGTGTTTGGAGAAATAACTTTAGATGTTCAACTAGGCGAACAATATTTCCTCACACTTTCCTGGTTTCAGACATAAGGGATGAATGCATTCTTGGAATAGACTTCATGACCACATACAAAATAAATCTGAATGTCGGAGAGCGGATTCTCAAATATGGGAACATAGAAATTGCTATTCAACTAGGAGAAAGAACAAATCATCCTGCGAAAGTAAGGACGATGTCTGCGAAAATATTACTCTTTCGCCATGCTCCGAGACAGTAATATGGACAAAGCTTACTGATGACATCGGGACCTGCCGATTCTATCTGGTGGAGACTAACCCAACAAAAGTTATATCGAGCATCATTGTTGGCAAGACTTTAGTGAAGGCAGAAGGTGCAACATTAATACCAGTCAGAGTGCTTAACACACCCCAAAATGAGTTACAGCTAAAGAAGATGCTATAATTGGAAATTGTGAGCCCGTTTACCAAATCGTCAATTTGGATAATGGTAGTAATGTCAAGGAGACAAAACTATACCAGCTACTACCCAACTGGCTCAGAAACTTCTTTCGTCCAGTGCCTTGCGTGAACAACAACACAACGATGCCAAAGAGGTGATCGATGAATTTTCGGAATTATTTGCAATGAATGATGACTATGGTAAAATAAATCTTGTCCAGCATCGGAACGATACAGGAGATTACAGGCCCATTCGACAGACACCACGAAGATTGACATTAGCCAAGCAACCAGAAGTTGCAGACATGATGAACTCCATGAAGAAGCAACGCATAATAGAGGAATCTAACAGCCCTTGGACATCGCCGGTTGTTCTGGTTAGGAAAAAGAATGGATGGCAGCACCCGATTCTGTGTAGACTACCGCCAACTAAATAACGTGACGAGAAAAGATAGCTATCCATTACCAAGGACTGATAACACGTTGGATACCCTTTCCGGAGCGCAATGGTGTTCCACGCTGGATTTGAATAGTGGTTACTGGCAAGTGGAAATACATCCCGAGGACCGAGAGAATACTGCTCTCTCAGTTGGGTGTGGCTTATGGCAATTCAAAATAATACCATTTGGGTTATGTAATGCTCCAGCCACATTCGAACGACTAATGGAATGTGTTCTACGTGGTTTAACCTGGAAAACATGTCTTGTCTATTTGAATGACATAATAGTAATCGGAAGGACATTCAAGCAACATAAAAACAACTTACGGGACTCAAAGATGCAAAATTGAAGCTCAGTGCGAGTAAATGTGCTCTATTCAAAAATGAAGTTAAATATTTAGGGCACATAGTTTCATCGCAAGGAGTAAGAACCGATCCAGAGAAGATATGTAGAAGCCGTCAAAAAATGGCCAGTTCCAAAGGACAAAGATCAATTACGGAGTTTTCTTGGATTAGCTACCTACTACAGGGTTTTGCAGATATATCAAGAAGCCTACATCAACTTACAGAAAAGGGAAAGCCGTTCATATGGTCGGATAAATACAACGAAATTTTTCAAAATTTGAAGCAACACCTCTGTGAAGCTTATATTAGACACGGATGCCAGCAATGAAGGTATTGGTGCAGTGCTTTCTCAGGACGAGAATGGTCAAGAAGTTCCAGTAGCTTACTATAGCAGCGCACTTTCAAAGTCAGAGCAAAATTATTGTGTTACATGAAAGGAGCTAATTGCCATTGTAAGTTCAACAAAACATTTTCATAAATATCTCTACGGGCAGAAATTCATCCTTCGCACCGACCATGCAGCGCTTAAATGGCTTCTGCAGTTTAAGAATCCTGAGGGACAAGTGGCGAGATGAACAGAGCGACTCCAGGCTTATGATTTCGAAATACAACACCGAAGAGGTCGTATCCATGGAAATGCAGACGCCCTTTCACTACGTCCATGCAAACTTGAATGCAAACATTGTGCCCGGGTGAAGGAAAAGGAAACAATTGCAAATATACAGTTGGTAACCGTGGAACCATCTACAGGTTGGCACAACGAGGACCTGCGAATAGCACAAGACATTTCGCCTATTCTTGCTTGGAAAGAAAACATGGAAAGGCCAGACTGGAAGGATATTTCGGAACGGAATGAGAAACTGAAACGTTACTGAGCTCAATGTTGAATGTGGTATATTAAAACGCAAGTGGGAAGCACCTAATGGCGAATCTTTCCGAATGCAGATAGTCGTGCCAGCATCAAACGTCATAGATGTTCTAGAAGAAATGCACGGTGGAACCTCTGGAGGACATTTGGGAGTGAACAAAACCATTTCCAAAATACGAGAGTGGTTTTATTGGCTACATATGCGAGAAGATGTGGGGGAGTGGTGCCGCAGATGCACTGTCTGTGCTGCTTGCAAAGGGCCGCAACACAGAAGCAGAGGAGAAATGCATAAGTATAATGTCGGAGCCCCCTTTGAAAGGATAGCTGTAGACATCGCTAGACCTTTTCCAAAACCGGATAGCGGTAACCGTTATATATTAGTTGCCATTGAATATTTCAGTAAATGGCCTGAAGCTTATGCAATCCCTAATCAAGAGGCAACCACAGTTGCTGAACAAATAATAACGAATTGGTCAGTAGGTTGGGTGTGCCTCACGAACTTCAATCGGACCAAGGACGGAACTTCGAATCGCGGACTTTCCAGGAGATGTGTAAAATGTTGGGAATAAGAAAAACTAGAACAACTCCTCTACACCCACAATCTGATGGCATGGTAGAGCGCTTCAACAGAACATTGATCGAGCATCTAAAGAAAGTAGTTGACTATCATCAACGCGATTGGGATCGACATATTCCTATATTCCTAATGGCTTATAGATCAGCCGTTCATAGTACTACCGGACAAACCCCAGCTAAAGTCATATTCGGAAGAGAGATTCGTTTACCTAGCGACCTCAAATTCGGTACCCCCAGAGGTGAACAAAAGTTACCAGAAGACTACGTATCGGAGCTCAAGCAACAATTAGCTGATGTACACGAGGCCACGAGGACGAAATTAGCAACAAATACTGATCAGATGAAGACTCGCTATGATTTACGTGCTAATCCCGCAGGATTTAACGAAGGTGATCTTGTTTGGCTGTACAACCCGAAACGACATAAGGGACGCCTACATTTAGGCGCTCAAGAAAAATCATAATAAAAAAGCCTAAATTTAGGCGCACCACATATCTATCCAAGAAACCCGTAGTATCGGAGCATGCTGGTAGTACCGGCTAATGCCGCTAGGACGCAGTCAATACCACCACTACAACGTCTAAGTCAAGACTCTTTTTCTGGCGGTGACAACTGTTATATTTATACATTAGAAACTCTCCAGATTATTCTGGAGTGTTCTATTCCAGACGCTTCTTGACTATTCTATTCATTCTACTCCTGAACCTTCCCGAAGATTCCATCATCGATTCTCCGAACCCGAAGTTGCTTACTCTCCATTGCCAGTAGATGTCACGAGTTGTCTCTTTCTATTGCACGTAACAATATGTAAACACGTACAGTACAGAAAACAAAAACAAGAACATTTCGTTTTTTTTCTAAAAATTATATAATTGATATAAAAAAACAAAAAAACATAAGTTTATAAAATTATATAAAAAAAACAGTACATAAGATAAAAGCAAAAGTAAAATTTTTATGTTATAATTAAGAAAAAAAAAATCAAAAATTTATTTGTATACAACGCAAACAAATTATTATTTTTCACTTTTGTAAGGGGGAGGAGTGTTATGACGTAAACTCAGACCTCGCGCAGCACGCTAACAACCATGTGATATGCGATCACATTTCTGGCACATATTCCCAAAATAACCCTCGTTTATTAAGTGAACAACGTTTCCACAAATTTTTGTTAAGTAAACAGATTACACTTATTATTGTCGTAGCAGACTGTATGCAGCAGTATGCTACACTGAAGCTAGCCACAGACTGCTACATGTAAGCTTGATAGTTAGTTTGGTAACAAGGGAAGAAGAAGAAGTTTTTTTATGGGAGAAAGTTGTCAAGAAAAGGTAAAAAGTGAATGAGAAGTTTTTATCAATCCCAGGAATTTAAAGAGTAAAAGTATTGCTAAAAATAAAATAAGACAAAAAAAACGGAAGAAAATAACGTAATCAAAAGGAGCACGCGAGTGGAAAAAGAAGGAAAAGAAAAGAAGGGAAGATTGCGTGAATAATTACGGAATCACATAGCCATAAGCGAGCGTTGCGGCAATATACAAAAGGAAAGAAGCAATAGACAATTAGAGCTTCCAAACAGGTACTGTAATATTAAAATTTCATAAATTGTACGGTAAAGGAAACGAGTTATCAGATGCTAAGCGTCAACGCGGTCCACCGGGCAGGCGACTATATGGTCATGTAGGAGCGTTGAAATTTATATAATAAAAGTTAGAGCAATATCTGTAGAACGTTTTCGTTAAGACGAGGATTGTACGGATCCTGAATGTCCAGGTGCCCTACGGCGTGATGAATATATCCCAAGCTTTTTGAACAACAATTTTATGAGGAAAATGTATTACGTATGTCAACCCCAACTTAATTAGGCTGCCCAAAATTCGTAATAAAGAAAATAAAGCGGCTCAAGTACACCCACTAAGACTAACAAGTCTGCGGATAAAGAAATTTCTCGAAAGCGAACCAATTGTGCGGTTGTACATCATTATTAATTGTTAAAGTTTCCTGTTGTTAATGAAATATTTGTACCAAATTTAACTACTGACAGAAACCAAATTATGCTACCTGTTTATATATTTTTTTCTAATTAAGAGTAGAATAGAATTATATTACAATATATTGCTATATTTAGGCTAAATCATATTTAAAACAAATTATATTATTCTATATGTCTATATTATTGCTAACAAACATTAGAACGTAATTATATTATACCATATTACTATACCTCAGGCTAAAGTAATATTTGGAAGGAATCCTATTGCAGTATATATCTGCACTTTCTTAAGGCAACGTTAGGTCGAGATAACAATATGCTCTATGCTAGCATTTTGCTAGATTCACGTTAGAGAGAAATAATCTTACACAATATGACTAAGTTTTTTTCTAATTTAACCTTTGGATGTAATCAAAATACTATACAATTAAGGTAATTTTTATACCTCTATACTGGCTCATATGAATGATGCCCGAGTAATAGTGATGATAGTATAGTTCTGGTCAAGAAAAATTAACTGTGGTACAGTATTGTACCAGGTTGTAAAGGAAATCCCAAGCAGATGTTTTTAGTTGCTTGTCTCCTCCATTCAATTTCATTTGCACGAACACAGTTGCTCCAGAAGGCCTTCATGGAAAGACAGCTTATATCCTCAGCTTTGCCTCCAGTACTTCCTGACGGTAAAAATTCTTTGTATTCATTCTAATAGATTCTTTGTGTTAAATTAAGTTTTTCTTTGTATTCATTCTAATAGATTCTTTGGGTTTGATTAAGTTTTTCTTTCAAATAATACATTAAAGCAAGTTGAAGTATGAAACGAAGACTCTACGGGGGTGAATGTAAGCTCTAATTATATGTACTAGTTATAGACGTGAGAGACTGTGCCTATTGAATAAACCTGTTAATAGTGCGTAACATGATGAAGTAGTAGATTTTTTTGTTTCTTCCTTCACTCTCCTGGAGCCCTCTCTTTCAGATCATCATAGGGACACTGAAAAATACTCCGCCCTCAGTGTCGTTGGGTGGATTGGGGTAAGCGGAAGAGGCAGAACATGTGCGCCTTCACAGGAGGTAATGGTAAGTAATGTCAAGGTCTCTTCTTGTTTCTTCGCCATGGCAGTCTGGACTTCACGTCCAAGTTCAATAGCTCAGCATAGTTCCATAACACACTAACGTAGAGTCAAAAATATTATTTTATTGCTTCAACATGCTAACATTTTCTTTGCCTTATCGCGTTGTGTCCAATTTCACTTTCCATTTTCTGATGATTATGCGGTTTTATGCGTGAGAACGGTGCTGTAACGACGTTTGGGGTTGAGTATACACACTTCCGAACACACCCCAATCCGTCCAACGAATAACACGTTGTAAATTTCATTGTAATGTCTTGAAAAAGTTTTAATAAATCGTCGTTTGCAAAGATCGATGTAATTGTTTGAAATAGTACCAATAAATGCATTTTTCTGCCTACAAGTTTAAATAATAAGTGTTCTTATTCTATTTCATTGATCGCAACCAGTGATTCACAAGAAGTATCAAGTGTTCTTATGCTATTTCATTAATCGCAGCCAGTGATTCACAAGAAGTGTGCCCCCGCTCGCTAAGGTATTTGGCGGACGAAACGCTCCACCACTCGGTCAACTATTACTACTACTTTCAGTTACTTTCACTTCAATGTCTAAGGCAAGACTCGCTTCTGCCACAGGCAAGTGTTGTATTTATACTCTACGAATTCTCCAGAACCTTCCACTCCAGAAGCATCGATTCTCCACACCTAAAACTGTTTACTGTCCGCACCTTATTTGACTAATTTTTTGCAAAGCTTCCATTTCCAAAAGATGTCACTTTCCCCTTTCTATTGCACGCAATAGTATCTAATGCATGTCTCATAATGAAAACTGGCGATCCAAAACGACCCCACTACACTCCCGAGATTATTACACGTACAGCAATTTGGATTGGCAGACCCCACCCCCATCCCCCATGTTCGAAAATTTCCACATTGTAAGTGGGTTAACCTAAGGTGGAGCCCAAAACAGAAATAAAATGAAGTTGACAAATAGACACAATCAGTCTTTTCTTTAATAATTATCAGATGATTGAAACCTAAAAAAATCTGTTTGACAAGAAATTATACACAAAATTAAGTCGACAGTTGTCAGTTTATCGCTGATTGTTTCAGTATTTGTATGCCTATCCCAATGGAAAATGCAGGATAGACGTAATTCCAAATAGTGGTAGATTTGGCATTATTTGGAAAGAAATTACAAATAGATATGTTAACGTAAAAAAAAATATCAAGCGCACAAAAAATTGAAATTTTGTGAAGTAATACCACAGACTATATACAGATCGAGAATTGGGCCAAAAGCTCAGTTCAGAATTTATTTTTTACTCAGCTCACAACAGCCAGCCCGCGTCGAAGTACGTTGTAGAATCAGAGCCAGCCACAGTCATTAAGCAGGGCGAGGTCTGGTCATGCGTCGCTCATGCGTATATCATCGCAGCAGCAGCAGAGCCAGCTATAGTCAGTGAATATGAGGGTGAATCGTAACCCCCGCAAGATACAAGCCAAAGTCGAAAAAAGAGAGCAACGGGCCGGTCAGCAGGCGACATCCACAGTCTTCTTGCTTTGTCTTACTGAAGGAGTTTTTCATATAAAAGTTGCTTGTATTTTGTTCAAACGTAATAATTTCCATAAATTTGTTCTACATGCTATATTTTTTTAAAACTATTAGAAAGAAAACATATTTGGCTGCAATTTGTTTTAACAGCATTTTGCTGTACTAGCGACAGTTTTGGTCTTTAGGACCTGTTTAAGATGAAATTTTAGTTTTTCCTCATGACGACTATACAAAAAGCAGTGAGAGTGAGCTCTTACTACATGCTGTACCCGGCACGGTAAGGCCTTTTAATGTGTCGGTGCCTTCGGCGACTTCATGCAAAACCCTCGAGAATACTTCCCAAGCCATGAAACAGAAATCTATATGTGTGCGTTCGGAGTCCGTTCTCTAAAATGTTCTATATTGATGCTTATGGAAAAGTGCCAAACATTGACTTTATATATGCCATAGAGCCTAAACTAGTATCCATACAGGAAAATAGACTTCTAGTAATTTAAAGCATGGTCCCTTACCTTCCCAAAGGCTACACTTACTTAACAAAATAATAAAATAGTTTTGATTCCAAAGTAACCTTGCGATTTTACGCTCAATTCATCTTAGCTAAGTGATAATTGCATGTGTGTATGTGCAGCCGGAGTCCGAATCTGTAGGCAGCTACATTCGATATCATCAGCCCACGGCATGCCATGACGGCACAGCGACATTGCAATGATTACTCAGCTGAGAATGTTTGTTTGAGAAATCGTAGTCGTTTGGTTAACATAAATTTTTTTAAATAATTTTGTTAGGAAAGGTATGAAAATTTTATTACGGTTCGGAAGATAAGAAAGCAAGCTTAACATTATCCTTACACCATTTTTCTGTATGGATAATAGTTTAGGGCGGATGAGCTATCCAAATCAAACTTTTGTCAGTTTTACATAAGAACACTGCAAATATTTTAGAATGTAAGGACTCCGATGGGGCTCGCATGTGGTAGGGAGGGAGTCTGTTTCATGGCTTGTGAAGTATTCTCGAGGGTTTTGCTTCATGGCTTGTATTATTCCGGGGGCTACGGGGTGAATGGTGATGTTGTTTTTTTAGATATTAGAAATGTATGCGCGATTAGCTCTGTGTGCATGCGCAAGACCAAAACCCTCGAGAATACTTCACAAGCCATGAAACAGACTCCCTCCCTACCACATGCGAGGCCCAGCGTAGTCCTTACATTCTAAAATATTTGCAGTGTTCTTATGTAAAATTGACAAAAGTTTGATTTGAATAACTCCTCCGCCCTAAACTACTATTCATACAGAAAAATGGTGTTGTGATAATCTTAAGCTTGCTTTCTTATCTTCCGAACCGTAATAAAATTTTCATACCTTTCCTAACAAAGTTATTTAAAAAAAATTATCTTAACCAAATGACTACGATTCCTCAAACAAAAATTCTCAGCTGAGTAATCATTGTAATGTTGCTCTGCCGTCATGGGATGTCGTGGGCTGATGCTATCGAATGTAGCTGCCTACAGATTCGAACTAGGGCTGCACATACACACATGCAATTATCATTCAGCTGAGATGTATTGAGCGTAAAATGCTAAGGTTACTTTGTAATCAAAACTATTTAATTATTTTGTTAAGTAAGGTATATAGTAAGTGTAGCCTTTGGTAAGGTAAGGAATCAAGCTTTAAATTACTAGATGACTATTTTACTGTATGGATAGTAGTTTAGGCTCTATGGCATATATAAAGTCAATGTTTGGCACTTTTCCATAAGCATCAACATAGAGCATTTTGGAGTACGGACTCCGAACGCACACATATAGATTTCTGTTTCATGGCTTGGGAAGTATTCTCGAGGGTTTTGGCAAGACGGTTGAAATTTTTCTTGGGAATGGGCTGTATTAATCCGACTCTTTATTCTTTTCTGCCTTGTTGTTGGTGTCGGATGTAAAATACTTTTGTGGTAAATTTTTCTTGTTTTTCTGTCAGGTGAATTAGAATTGGAATAGGTTTTTCGCTAAATACATATTTTGTTTTTCGTTGATAAGAATTAGGTGTAAAGTTTGCAGGTCGTCGTAAGAATATAGGTATATAGGAATTTTGTTTTGGGGAAAATTTAGTGTTAGGTTTGAATTAAGTTCGTAATTACATTGTTAGCTTATGGTTTGAATATTATTAGGGGTATTTTTTTGATTCTTTTGTGTTTCGTTGGTAAGAATTAGGTGTAGAGTTTGTAGGTCGTCGTAAGAATATAGGTATATTATATCAAAAGATAATAATAGTAATATTATTAAAATGCCTAAAAAGTGGCATGTAAAATGTTCAATTGTTGGATGTAAGTCCAACACAAGTAAATTTCCGAAAAGAAAATTCTTCTTGTTTCCGAAAATTAATTCCGATCAGTGGACTAAATGGCTTGATGCTTGTAGTGACTCAAAAGCAAGTATCATAGATAAATTTAGGCCATATATATGTGAAGAACATTTTGAACCCGCAACAATTGGTAAAAGAAGGCTTAAGAAAAAGGCCATTCCAAGCTTAAAATTGAATTGCAATATACCTAGTGTCATTCCTGATGTCGTATGAGCTCCAGCTCCTTCACCATCAAGTTCAAATCGGTCCGCATCACTTTCTCTAAATCGCACAATTTCTCCAAAAACCTATTTGCAATCTTCTAACTTAATAACTGAAGATTTTTCACTTGAAGAATTGAACAAATTATCTGCAATGCATACAAGTATCTCAGAGTGTGAAATTGAATCGAGATGCAACAATTGCTATAATATTGCTAAAAACACTGAATATCATAAAAAAAGAAATTCAAATATGCAACAAAAACTGAGGTGTGCAAAAAATAAAATTGAGCAGCTTAAAATAGAAAATAGAAAATTAAAATATAAAAAAGTAAATAAAGTTAATAAAAAATCTAAAAAAATTGCAACTTTGAAAGCAATAGATACATGCAATGCAAATAAAAACAGTAAAGTATTTGCAAAAATGATCTTAAATAGGGAAAATAAATATTCTGATGAAGAAAAGTGGATTAGCCAATGTTTGTTTTACAGGAGTGCCTCTCTTTACAATTACATGAGAGATAATTTGCAATTCAATATGCCACATGCAAGTTCTCTTCGGAAATGGGCCGAAATAAAAAGTTTATCTCCAGGATTCCACCCCAATATCCTAACACATATCAAAGCAGAAGCTATTAAGCTAGAAGAAAATATGAAAGACATAGTTTTGATTTTTGATGAAATGTCAATCCAAGAAGATCTTACATATAATGCAGTCCATGATCGAATCGAGGGATATGTTGATTATGGGAATGATCAAAGGGAACAAAAAATTGGGAAAAACGTATGTGTCTTCATGATTAGAAGTATATGTGGAAAATTTAAACAAATATTGAGCTATGTAATCGTAGAGTCAACAATTTCTTCCGACCTCTTAAAAGGTTTCGTCTTTGATTGCATAAAAGTTTGCATCCAGTTAGGACTGAATATTCGAGCACTTTGTTGTGATCAAGGCCCAACTAACAGGATGCTTTATAGAAAGCTTGAAATTACCGAAGATAAGAGCTACTTTTTCTATGAAAGCAAAAAAATCTATGCAATGTATGATTATCCCCATCTCTTCAAATCCATTAGAAATCGTCTGATAGATCGTGATTTCTCAACACCAGATGGTATTGTAAGCTGGGAGATTGTGAAGGAGTTATTTGCTCTTGAAAAGCAAAATATTACACGAATGGCACCAAAATTAACAGAAATGCACATAAAACCGACATCATTTAAGAAAATGAAAGTAAGTCTTGCTGTGCAGGATATGAACCACGCTGTTTCTTCTGCCATTAGCTCTTTAAATGACCTAGATAAATTTTCCGATAAAAATAAAGGGAAAGCCAAGTCCACAAGCGACTTTTTCGCAAAAATCAACAAGCTTTTTGACATTTTAAATAGTCGTCCACCCCTACAGCCTGGCTCAGAGCATTTCAATTTTCTCCACATGATGAAGGATTATTTAAAACATATGTCTCAAATTAATTCAAAGGCAACAGTATATTGTTTTAAAGGATTAATTCTAACTATAGAGTCAGTTATATCAATAACAAATGAAATATTTGGGATATATGAGGATGTAAACTGCATTAGATTATCTAAATTTAATCAGGATGCTCTAGAGAATTTATTTAGTCACATAAGAGTACGAAATACTAATAAGAGAAATCCTAATGTGTTAGTATTCAATGCTGCTATTGCAAAAATAATCTCTATCAGACTTTTATTTTCATCAAATTATTCCAATTGCGAAGAAGATGAGGATGAATTCCTGAAAGTTGATTGGTCAGCAGTATTAGGTGAACTTTTTTGTGATAGTCATGAAAACACCGACATGCCAAATAATAATGCAGAGGGTGGCTCGGAGGATGTAAAGGGATCACAAAGGGCTAAACAGATTATTAAATGTCAGAGATGTGATGAAATTATGATAAAAAATAATAGTTCTGATTTATCAGATCAATCTGAGCTCTTTCTCTTTCACAAGAGGTATTGTAAAGAAGATGATATCAGTAGATTAGTCAATCCTAGTGACTTATATTTTAGAATAGGAAAACTACAAATAGAAACATTCAAGCAGTTTTTTGATAGCACTCCTCAATCACTTAATTTAAAACGTTTTATTGAAAATAAATGCTTGGAAGCAACTGAAGTATCATTCCCTGAATGGTTCTCCCAAGAAGATAGCTGCGTGGATCATAGGAGAAAAATATTATCATTTATGATCTTGGTTCTTTTAAGAAAGCATTGTAAATGGACCATAGATGAAATTAAGAACAAGAAAGCTATCAATCGAACACACAAAAGAAATGATAAATTGCAAATTGTCATGCACTTGTAACTGTAGTCCTTCAAATGAATTCAGGGTTTCGATTAAACTTGCCAATATGGCCAAACCTCAGTGATAACAAGCAATGAAATGAAAGATGTCTGGTGGCTATAGATGGACGTGGTCCTTCCTGAAAAATAACTTTATTATTGTATACATGTCAAAGTTATAAAAATTCTTACTAATAAGGCAATTTTGAATTTCTTTATATATGATATGCAGTGTTTTAAGAACTATTATAGCAATTTCTAAGTAAATAAGATTCCCTCTTATCTAAAAAAAATAATAAACAAAACCAATACTTTTATTGGTCGGCACCCATTCTTTGTAAAATGTTAAGTTGGTTCTGATAGTCAAATTAAAACAATACATACATACAACTGTAGTTTCTGGATGACGTAGAAAGGCATAACTTACAGCTAGTTAAGAATACATATATAAAAGACGTAGATATCTATTAAATTTCGAAGTCACAAAGTTGAATATACGGTCACTTTAAGAATTTATATCTCAAGAACGAAGCAGAACACGATTGCAATTTTTCGTTCATAGTTACATAAGGCTTTCAGCTTCAAAACTAAAATTTAAAAAAAAAATACGGGAAGTCCTTAATAGTAAATAATACTATTGTTTTAAAAGCGCTGTAATTAATAAAAGTTGTTCTTTCGTTCTGAGCCGTTACATATTTTTGTGGAAAATATAAAGTATTGAGCTTCATTTGGCATTTGAATCAGAGAAATCGGTTGCTGCGATGTCGAGATATGATTTTTTGAAAAGGACGGTTCATCGTAAAATCAGGAAATTCTAAAAAATATCAAAATATCATCCATATTAACAGAGCTCATCGCGCACACAGTTCTTCAACATTTATGTGAACGCACACTGCTTAATCACTGACTGTGGCTGGCTCTTCTGCTGCTGCGATATAGGCAAGTCCGACGCATAAGCAGACCTCGCCCTGCTTAATGCCTGTGGCTGGCTCTGATTCTGCAACGAACATCGACGCGGGCTGGCTGTTGTGAGCTGAGTACAAAATAAATTCTGAACTGAGCTTTTGGCCCAATTCTCGATCTGTATATAGTCTGTGGTAATACTATACACCAATCTGACGGTATGTCATATGCACCGTCAGTTCTACTCTGCAAATTTGTTGACTGTTCGCGTGTCCACTCTAGAAGAGATGATCTACGGCTCTACCGCCGATAAGTCATCAACCATTGAGTCCGCATCGGATCTGTGGAAAAATAAAAATGTAACACTTTTATCGGATGCGTTTATGCCCTGTGTCAACACAATTGCCTACCACCGATTGCTTGTCATTTGCGGTAAGCCTAAAGGACTAGTAGAGTATGCAACCATATCAAAACTTAATTTGACTTAACTTACGCTCACGTGTATGTGCTTAGCTGTTTTTTGTTTTTTTTTTCCTTAAAATTCCCCTTCTGCAACCTAGCAAACTGGCAGATTATTCCTCCCAAACTGCTGCAGCATGCCTTTGTGATCTTAGATCATAATCATGCAAAGGAACTGCATAGTCCTTCATCACCCGCGCAATAAACCATACCCATATTAAGGTATAAAAGGGTATTTGCCTACTAATTTTTGCACAATTAAATAAAAAATCTACATTTACTACTTAAATTATATATTTTCGTTGCACTGGTAACATTAAAATAAAAATTAAATACAGGTTTTTGAGGTAATATTAATGAAAAGACTAGACAATACTACTGTGATATAACGTAAACAAATTTAGGATCTATACTGGAATTGAAAAAATCATGAATTTAGTTTATATTAAGAAATTCAGGCTGCTTTAGACTAAAAATTTACTCATTTATATAGCTTTACATCATGCCAAACACTTATGGCGGGCCTGAAAAAATTCTCTTAAAATAAAAACTCAGAAATAAGAAATGAATACTATTACCTCAAACTTACCTCTGGGGTATGTATTGCTACATACCACAGAAGAATATTTAAAACAACGGACCACGTACGGAAAGGTCCCAATAAGAAGGCTACAAAACCATAAACCCACCAGAAATAGAAGGCCAAAGTAATTTCAATTGTTACGATCATAGCGAAGGGTAAATGAATAAGAAAACTCTTATAGTAGGGTTCTTCCTTTTTATATCCAACATGAAGTTTGAAGCGCGAGTTCACACCGTCTGCATAAATGTACATTAATGGAAGCTGGCAAAATATCAGTTGAAAGAATCCATAGATATAAGTAAGACAGCCAGGAAGAAAGGCATTATTCACAAATATTCCCCAAAGGAAAATAACTCCTATATGGCCGTCAATAATTTCACCAATTGACCAGGGTCCCATCAATATGTAGAAATAGTAAATCATAAGGGGTATAAATACCCGGTCAACTGATGATAAAATCCACAGCTTTCGTATGATGTTTCTGAACCAAGGCCGTTTTAGCCGTGGCTTCTTACATTTCCCAGCAATTACCATTTCATGTAGAATTCGCAATGCGCAAAGCGGTACAATGCAAATTACAAAGGAAATGCCGAAAATTGACTGAAATATCGTACATGCATCACTCATGAGAACAAATCGTGCCATTAAATTGAAACTTAATCGACTTCCGTCCAAAGAAAAAGGATGTTTTACCTGAAATATAATTCCTGTTACTGTCTTAGGCATGCTGCATGAAGCATACTTACATGACTAGATCGACCTTCCTCGGTTTCAATAATAACTTCTAAATGTTGAATTCCACTTTGATATTTTTTTGGTATCCAAGGAGCGGCAAAAAGATTCTTAGAGATTTGTGTGCAGTTTGTCCAATCCTCATCATGGTTTTCCACTCTAACACTGCAAGAAAGTACTTCTGTGGGTGAAAACACCAGCATTCGTATGTACGTTGATTCCAATTGCAAATTTGGATTTTCTTTTAGGGGGATATTGAAAAGAGCGTGTTTGGGGTTTGTAATAAGCACGATAGGCCATTCACCGTAATGAACATCAACGAATGAGAAAAGTCCATGATCGAATGCAGCAACCCTAAATCTTTTTGAAAAATTAGTTATCAATAACATTTTACTTTTTACTAGCTTACAATCGATTGGATTTCCAATCACCCAACTCTAATTCCAAAAAACCAGTTTTTTGTAATGTGTACATTTTTGTAATTAGTCCTCCTTGTGTGTGCAAATGGCCACAAAGATAAACATAACTATCATCGAATTTCCCAATAATGTTTCGAATTCCTCCATGACCGGAACCAGAAGACAGTATACAGGATGTCGGATAGTGCCCAAACCAGATAGTATAATTACCTCCTTGACGTTGAGCCTTTTCATGTAAATCTAGTAAAAGACTTGTTTCATTAACATCGAGAAGACCTATGAAATTGAATGGTCGTTTTGGCCCTGGTTCCAAACAAGCGTCTACCGCAATAAATGAGTAAATATCTGATCCAACGTTTATCTAGAAATAAAAGTACTGCTGTCGTATAATTATTGGAAAGAATGTGTAAACTAATATATATGTAAATATGACGCTTCAGACGCTTCGTGTAAAACTGTTACACTATCTGCCTACATTTCATGAACTGCTGAGTTACATCAAGTATCTATGACATATATCTCAAAGTATACAGAATACAAAATGCTCAACATCACGGTCTACAGAATACAAGGTCTGTGTACTAATTCCGAATATGCGCGTTATTGACATTTTCAGCCAAATTATTGAGCTTTCAAGTAAGAGAGAGTTTTTATAAATAATTTTTTCAAATATTCTGAATTATACAAGTTGTGATTTGGATTTTATATATTAGTGTTTTCGTAAAGTAAATTGCATGTCCAGCAAGAACTATAGGGAAGTTGTAAAAAACATTGATTTTTCAAATTTTTCAAATATTCTAAATTGGACAAGTTGTTTTCTTATGTGATTTGAGTTTTATATGAACTAATAGTGTTTGTTATAAAACTGAATTGAAAGACAATTGTCATGCAAAAACTATATCATCAAGAAGGGTGTAAAGACCATTAAATATTTTTTGTTTTCCAAAAGAATAGCTGTTAACAGACGAGTGGGTAAGAGCTTGTGGAAACCGGAAAAAAATAAAAATTAAATTACAATGTCATAAAATAGTTTTTTTTTCACAATTTACCCGAAGATATTATTACAGATAAATTTTCTACTTCTTGAATTGAACCTGCCACATTTTTGCTTAAAACAATTAGATACTTGCCATAATATATTTTTATTTTAAAAACAATTATTATCAAATTATTCTCAATTATCTAAGAAAATCTAGTTATTTGCTTTGCGCCAAAACTTTTGGCACAAATTGACAAATTTTATGGAATATTTTTTCCATATTTTTAACAGAAACAGACAGCGATTTCACTGTGTAAATGTAAACTGTTCTTAAATTTTCAATTTAAATAAAATTACCCGTACACTTTCGAAACACCGCGGAAAAATACAACATTCCGTATTTTTGTGGTGTAGGTGGATAGCACAGTCGTAGTCGTGCGTTCTGCTTCTGGTACTCCTCCGACCAGAATCCAACCCAATTCTGTGTTTTGGGCTGTTGGAGAGTTGCCAGATCCTCTCTTTATACCATTTTTGATAATGGCAGCATAGACTTCTGCTCCAAGAAGAATATCGATTTCTTCTGGAATTGAGAAGGTAGGATCTGCTAGCGGGAGGTTGTGAATGTGTCTCCAGTTTGACACTTCAATTGCCTTGGTTGGAAAACATCTGTGATTTTACTGATTACGAGCATGTTGCTTGCTACTTTAAAATTCGTGTGTAAAGAATTAATTGTGACTGTAGCTTGCTGTACAGCTGTATTGGTGGGAGTTGTACCAAGTCCAATTAATTCTTGGGTGGTTTGAGATCCTCTAAGTCGTAATAGCTTAAAGGCCTTTTCTGTCATGATTGACACTTCTGAGCTTGAGTCTATTAACTCTCGGAATGTCATCGTGAGTCAGGATGGTGCAGTGACGATAATTAGAGCTGTAGAGAGAAGAGCTCTTTTCATGCTTGCGGTTAGAAAACTTTGAACTTGTTGTTCATCTTTTCCATAGGTGGGTGTGCTCAATTCAGCTTCCATATTGGAATTGTGGGAGGATTGATTACGTGATTCTGTCACCGAATCGTTTTGCTCATAGCGGAGCAATGTGCTATGATTTTTCTGACAATGATAACACTTTTTATTGCTAGTGCAATTTGAGGTTATGTGGTTGGGAGATAAGCAATTTTTGCATAAATGCTTATTTGTGACAATTTCATGTCGTTGTCGGGTGCTCATATTTCTAAATGTTGGACAGTGAAATATAATATGGTCACCCTTGCAATGGCTGCAAGAGGATTTTTTGGTAGGTGGCTGATTTGGTGCTGAACTTTTATTTCTGTTTAAGAGACCATAAGTAGGTTTGGGTGAGAATGGTTTTCTCTGTGTCATATTGGATGACGAAATCTTGTTTCCAATCATTTCTAGAGTTCGAAAGCGAGACTCTAGAAATTTGGTTAAAGTTTTTAGTTCAGGTATGTCTGTGCTACTCTGTAAACTTTGCTCCCATAATTGGTGTGTGTGTGTGGGTGTAGTTTTTGTACTGTCAAATATATGACTATTGGATCCCAATTCTTTGTTTCTACCTCTAGGTTTTGTAAAGCTAATAATGCTTCGGTTATATTGTCTAATAGTTTTTTGATATTTTCAGCGGTATCGTGGTTTATATGTAGAAGGGAGAGACAATAAGTTTTTTAATTGTACGTTAACAAATATTCGCTTATTTGAATAGCGTTCTTTTAGGAGCTGCCAAGCTGGTCGGTTGTTTGCATCGCATACTTCGTAATGCCTGAGCAATTTTTCAGCCTCTCCTATTAGATTTGTTTTTAGAAAATACAATTTGTCCACATCTCTTAAGTTATTGTTGTTATGTATAACCGAATTAAATAAATCGTGGAATGAAATCCACGTAGAGTATTCTCCATTGAAGGTGGGAAGTTTAATTCTGGGAAATCTTTCATTATTACGTGAATTTGTGCTAGCATGTGATGTCTGAGTCTGAGGAGGATTGTTGACAGGAGTTGGTGTTAATTTGTCTATATCCTCTTCCATGCTTGCTGCTTTTCAATGTACATCACAAAATGTCTTTTTCGTGAAATATTCTAATTTGCGATCTTCCTTTGTCGCTCTCTTTTGAATTACCCTATGCCTCGTTTGGAATTCTTTCCAATATTCGGTGAACGTTTGTAAACGTTTCTCTGTCGATTTGACTGTCTTTTTCTTGCCTTCTCTTTGATGCCTTTTAAAGGGGTCTTCCATTAAATCTTTGACCTCTTTTTGAGACTGAACCAACTCTAATACTGAGCTAATGGTTTCGTCCCCGGTGTCAGATATACTGCATTCGTCATCTGTAGGCATTTTGAATGGAGAGGCTTAGTTTTTCTCACTGTGATATGATAAGCAATATTTTTCTTAATTCTATAATTGAATAGCTGAGTTATCCGGCTTTGAAGGACCAATGTGAGATCTGTGCTCAAGCTAAAGGGGGTGCCGGTTGTAAAAGGATAACTCAACTTTTAACAATTCAAATATAAAATTCTTTATTTTCAATATATTGCTACTATCACAAATTCAATGTTCTTATAACTAACCTAACTTACCACTATACCTCTAAGAATTCAAAACTTATACTATCTTAAGCTAACAATTCAACATAAATTTAATAATTCAGAAAAATACTGCCACAGAGATTTGTTCTCCTTTTATTTCTGAGAGAAAGAGAGGAAAATCCACTGTTAATTCAATGAAGTAACTCGAAAATAAAAATAGAAGTTTTTTGCTGCACGTCTTAGCACGGGAGCAATGATAAAATAATTATAATTTGGCAGAAGTAAATTTCTGCAACAAGAGTAGCTTGGATAGAAATAAGTAGGAGTAAATGCCTACTGAGATGTCTGATAGAGATTAATGCAGAAGTAAATTTCTGCAGTAGAAGTGAATTCCAACTCAGGTGGGAGATGAAAAATAAGCAGAATTAAATTTCTGCAGTAGGAGTTAATTCCTACTTAGGTGTGGGATGGAAACAAGATTTGGTTTGGATAACGCAACGATTACACGAGTGAACAGAACTGACGGACAGTCCTGATTTCGTGTGTCAAATTTACTGACAAAAAACGATTTGCGTTCTATCAATTGACCAGTCTGTTCATAATAAAATGTCGTCAAGCGGTGCAGACATTCCTCTTCTATATGCATATCAAACAATTTCTTCATTAATCCGTCTTTATTCTCTACAAAATAAACAATAAAATGTATGTTAAACACTTTTCAGTCATTTCCCACTCAAAAGAGAAAAGATTAGGAATATAAACACAAATATCCACTAGCATCTACCTTTAATTTTCAATTTCCGCCATCTTAATTGTACGTTTGACAGTTTATTGACTAGTCCGTACTGACTCGTCAGCAATCTTGTCAGTACAGACTGGTCCGTAAATAAGAGTAGTCAGTAGGAGTTTACACGAGCCTGTGTAAGTGTCAATCGCTGTCAGAGTCAGTTCTACTGACTCGTGTAATCCCCGGGTAATTTAGGAAAAATCAGAGTAAATTCTGATGTTTTCAGATCAAATTCTGAATTGGAAATGGGTGGTTCTGCTGCAGCTCGTCGCCTTTTTATAGCCGCCGCGAACCGCTACGTTTCGGCTTCATGATGGGTTGCCTTGGCAACGCTCGTTTTCAAGGTTTGTTAAACTTTGACGGCGGCGTCCCACGTGACGTCAAAATGGACCATCGAGTTGCACTGAACTCTGGCTGCGGAGAAGGCGAGAACATCTGGAGTGCATTCAAAAACACAACTGCAGCTATAGTTGTAGCTATGTCAGAGTTATGTCAGAGCTATGTCAAGCTGTCTGCAGTTAACTAAAGCTGTTTGAGGTTTAGGAACGATCTGAGTAAGCTAAAAGTATTAGGACTGTCATTTATACTGATTGTATAATTTTATTGATACTTAAAACTAATATTTTATTACTGTGTGTTAATCAGAAATGAGCCAGAGAACATTAAATAAATAACTAAATTTCGCAAAACGTTTGTAAAAGCGCGCCAAACAAAATATTTCAATTGACAGCTCAGGTCACGGTTTATATATTAGATAACTAGCAGTTTAGAGCACAGTCAGGGATAGTTGACTATTTTAGTCAACTTCAGATGTTTTGGAACGCCCAAAAGTCAACTCAGCTGACATAATTTAGTTCACTACTGGGTTTTGGAACGATTGAAGTCAGCTATAGTCAACTGTAGTTATGTTTTGGAATGCAATCCTGATGTGATGTGTTGACATTTTGACATGTCAACTTGTAATCATACAGAAGTACGTAGAAAATGGTAAGTTTCGAATATTTATGATTATTAATATGATATTAATATGTTTTTCTTTCATTTTTTTTAGGTGGAAATGTAATGGAAGGAGTTTAGGACGGCGTCGGATCGAAGGGAGGAAGTTCCCTGATATTAGATAAGTGCCTTTTTGTTTAATTATTTTAAGATAAAATTCTTTGTGTTCCCTTTTTGTATCTTTTTAGGAACATAATCTGGGGATGAACCAAGGAATCATCGAGGGATATTGGCGTGGCCTGAACAGCCTGTAATGTATAAAAAAATTTATATGTAGAATTATCAGATTTTTGGCATAACAGGAACACGAATTGCATTGTTAATATAGATATGATCAAATTTACTTGGATCAAATTTTCGTGCCATAGTACATACACCAATAAGTTCGAGTAACTTCAATTGTCCGTAATGTGTGTAAATTTATCAGATTTTTTTTTGTATGGTCATCTGAACAGAAGAGCACGAATTACGTTGCTGGTATATATGATTTAATTAACTCGAATTAGTTTTGTTTATCACATTTCTTAGGTACACGAAGTAGAATGATTTCAGTAGCATGTGATTTATATATGCCTATCAGTTTTCTCTCGTAGTTTTTGAACCAATAAATTTGAATTAAATTTGCTATTTAATAAATTATAACGTAAAGGAACCGTAGTTATTTCTTTTCTCCTCCTACTCTCCTCGAGCCGCCTTAGCGTAAAGGCCGTCTAGGTTCGCTACTCCTTTCCTTTTTCCAGGTCAACAAGGGACACTGAACCACATGACTGCTGCCCTCAGTGTCGTTGGGTGGATATGGGGCAATGCAGCTGAAGGCAGAACATCTGCACCTTCACTAAGGTAAGAGTAAGTGGTGTAATGGTCCCTTCAGGACCGGGTGTGTGCTTCCTTTTTGGTTTTGACTTGAAGGCACGATTTTTTTTTTGTATATGGCTGGTGGCACAGCGGCAGGTTTCTGTGGAACCTCCCGACACTCTCCGCCAATAGCCGAGGCGAGCTAGCGTGCCGCCCTGCAGTCAACGCTATCCACCGAGTGATCTGTCAGCTCATGCTGGTGGTCTGGACTTCACGTCCAAAGTCAATCACTCGTCATACTACCATAACACAAGAGCACAGCATCATACATAGGAGTAAGTGAGACGCCGAGTGGTTTCTATTGTCGAAACTGGGCCTTGGCCTGCAAATGTGCTTTTGGTTTACGAACAGGTTTACTAAATTTAAAATTCTCTTGCGAAAATTAACAAAAGTACGGAATCAATTCTTTTCAAAACTATTTATCTTTGAAGTTTATTTTGTGCAGGGTTTTATAGTGCCACTATTGCCTGTTAAAACCTTCATATCAATTAAAAAAACAGTAATGAAGTGTGCGGTCAGTGCTTGCAACAATAAATCGGATTATAAACTTGGGAAATCGTATCTCAGGCCAGTGCACTATGTAAATTATATTTTTTGTTAATAGAATCAAAGTTTTATATAAATTAAATATGTGAATTATTTCAAAATAAAGTCGAAAAGGAACATTTTTTACCACAGATACTCCGCACAAAACCTTTGTTTACTTTTTGAAATTTGAAAAGTTGTTGGATGTAAGTCAAGTGTCAACAGAATAGGAAGTGTCTAGCAATAGCTCTGAAATTTGATTAAAAATTATTCGAAAATAATAACTGCGAAGTGCGAAAAACACTATAAATCGATAATATGGATTAGGGAAAATGAATTTGTGCAAATAAAAAATAAAAAATTAAACGTGAGTTTAGAGTGAGTTAGAAATTTGTATTGAACGGATAACGGGCTATGTGAAGGAGTAGAAATGCCGACAAACTGTGGAAAATGACTTTGTTTACATTTTCCACAGTTTGTCGGCATTTCTACTCCTTCACGGACAGGGCAAGTCATAAATTGCAATGGAGTGTGCGGAATTATTTTATGCGTGAAATGTGCGGGAATATCTGATTATGATGTGAATTTGATACAATCTATAAAAAATGTGGTGTATATGTGTGATGAATGCCTGGGTTACAAGAAAACCGATTTAGATAAGATTGAATCTGTGCTAAGAGAAGTGTGTGAAAGTAAGTGTAGAATTATACAGCAAGAGAGTGAGATTAAAGAGATTGTAAAAAGTCTACAAAAATTGAATGAGACAGATGATAGGGTAATGGATGAAATTAAAAAAGTAAAATCCAGTAAAAAAGCTAATATTGGTCTAAGACCAATTCTTATGATACCCTAGATGGATGTCCGTATGAAATTTTGTATGTGCACCCATTTGAGCAATTTTGATTTTTGCAGTGGTTTTTCGCATATATTTCTAGAACGGTTCGTCGGACAGAAAAAACGATTATAACCAATTTTATAGGATTTCATATTCTGAAGAAGTTTTTAGTACAATAAAAATGTCTTGGACTGATCGTTTTCACAGTATACGTAAAAAACCTAAATTTTTATATGGCAACACCAGGAAGGAGTTGCCCGATTTAGTCCATTTTTAAAATTTTATTTGCTAGTACAATGAAAACACCATGTACTAAATTTCAGCTCTCTACGTCGACGCGTTCTTAGGCAGTTTTCAAATATATAGCGGAAAACGAAATTTTTGTATGGCAACCCCACGAAGGAGTTGCCCGATTTGTCTCATTTTCGAACTTAATTTTACTTTTTTTTTAAAGTCGGTGTACAAAATTTCAGCTCCCTAAGTGTACGCGTTCTCGACTTTCGTGCGCACAGACAGACAGACAGACGGACGGACGGACGGACATGCAAAAATCAAAATAACTTTTAATATTATGCGTGGGTGTCCAATCCATTTTGCTCTACCATCATTATTTCGAGGTGTTACAAACGGAATGAAAAACTTAGTATACCCCTATAGATTTCATCTAGGGTATAAAAAACAGAAGGAGCAACTTACGCGGATAAAATAAAGTCGGTACCACCATTAATTATAAAACCCAAACAAAAACAGGATGCAAAGAAAACAAAGCAAGATTTAAATAGAAAGGTCAATTCTATAAATTTGAAGTTTACGGAGGTGAGATCTAAAGGCAATGGTGCGGTTACAATCGAAAGTGTTAGCAAACAGTAAAGACAGAAGATAAAATCAGCAGTTGAACAATCTTTAGGGAAAGAATATGTAGTAACGGAGACTGATTTAAGAAAACCAAAGCTATGGGTGACAGGATTAGAGACCTGAAATGATCATTTGAATAAAAGTGAATTGAAGTGTTTGAAAGTAGTTCAAAAGAAAGTACGTAATGAGATAAGATTTAGTGCGATGATTGAGATTGATATTGAAAGTTTTAATAAGGCATTGAATGAAAAAAAATTAATATAGGATGGGATAGGTGTGCCGTGTTTGATGGTGTGAGTGTGAAAAGATGTTTTAAGTGTAAAGGATTTAACCGTAGATCTGATGAATGTCGAAATAAGGAGGTATGTGCGAAATGTATGGAAGAGCATGATACGAGAAATTGTAGTATGATAGATATAGTGAATAAGTGCATCAGTTGTGTAACAGCTAATGAAAAGCTTAAATTAAGACTGGATGTAAATCACAACAGTTATAACAAAAATGTCCTGAATTTGCAAATAACTTAAAAATAGAAAAAAAAGAATGGGTTATCAGCCACTAAAGAAGATAAATTGTGCGTATCTTAATATTCAAGGTTTATTAAATAACTTTAGTGAATGTTAACAGAAACGCATACTGTAGAAGATATTAGTGATGGGGAATTATACTTAGAAGGTTATAAAATTATAAGATGTGACTCTAATTCTAAAAGAACAGGAGGTGTATCACTTTATATTAAAAACGAATGGCAATATGAAGTTCTGGGTAACATTGCAATCGAATTAGACATTTGGTGGTTGGTAATAAAATGCTCTAGAGGCAACGTTAAATTTGTAGTGGCCATCGCGTATAGGTCACCAAGATCGTAATTTCTTTAGGGAATGTATGGAGGTTATAGAAGATATGAATGAAGAAATAATAATAGTTGGTGATTTCAATATAAATTGGTGCAGTAAAAGTATATATAAGAAAGAAATTAATGAAATTATTTGTGATAACGGGTATACACAAAAGGTGCGTAACTGATTTATCAAAAACCTTAATAGATTACGTTATAACAGCAATGAATAATATTAAAGTAACAGTAAATAACAGCCTAAAAATAAGTGATCATGAAACTTTAGAAATTAGCATATGTATTAATAAATAATGACTCCGGTATTAAACAAGATGACAGTTTTGAGATTATTAAGTATAAAAAAAACGAGTTCGCAAATGATTTGAGAAAGATAGAGTTGGAAGGGGTGATACTTATTGAGAGTTTGCATGACTATGTTGATAATTTTAACAATAATATCCTGCGGGTTATGAAGAAATTTTTATTGCAAAGAAATATATATACAAAAAAGGCAACAAATTCGTGGTATAGCAAGGAATTAATGGTGTTAAAAGAGAGGGAAATAACAGCATATCACCGTGCAAGATAAACAAATGACGTAAATGATTGGATAAAATATAAAGAAGTGAGAAATATATATAAGCATAGAATGAATGCAGCCAAAAATTATGAAATAATAAATAAGGTTAATGAACCTAATAATCAGAAGGAAATGTGGCGTATCATAAAAGGCTCTATCTTGAATGAAGCGAAATCTGAAATAAAAGAAATTCAATTTGGTGACTATAAATGCCAGCAACCTGATGAAATGGCAGATAAACTAAATAAATATTTTATTCAAAGCGTTCAGATCATAAAAGAATCCATACCTCATAGAGCATATTCGGATATGATTACGGAAGTAGACTATGACTTTTTTTTTTAAAAGAGTGGAGTATAATGAAGTGAAAGAAATCTGTAGAAGTATGAATAAACAAGTGCAAAATCTAGAATTGGTCAAAGTCCAATTCTTATGATACCCTAGCTGAATGCCCGTATGAAATTGAGCAATTTTGATTTTTTGCATTGGTTTCTAACATATATTTCTAGAACGGCTCGTCGGACAGAAAAAATGATTGTAACCAATATGTTATGGTCATATGGTCTCCAGCATGTATGCCGGCCTGCTGCCAAACCGACACACCGAACGCACCCCAAAAGCGAAGAGCTCTGACTTGTTGGTTGAGAAGAAGAAGACAATCGTCTCTGTCTTGTCAAACCTTTCACACACCTCACCACGACAAATCCGGGAAAAAAGCATCAAAAAAGCCGGCTGATTTTGGATTTGGTGGAGCATAGCAGTCTGGTAACCATAGTGTTTAGCGTTAATTTTGTTGTTGCTAGTAAAAGGTGAAACGATAAATCACTCGATAAACCTATCCTCTCTGTGAATGATAGAAATGGCTAGAAAAGAATGACCAATTTCAAGAAAGGCTCCTTAAATTTGTCGCAAGTCAACAAGAAACGCATGTGGAAGTCTCTAAAGCAAATTTTAGCAACAGAGAAGAGTCTACCTTGGCCTAAAAATGCAGAATTTACTTCAATTAAGCCACCACCTTCTTTTCGTCCAGCTAAAAAGTATTCAGACATTTCGGGCTTAATTGCGTTGTATACAGATCCTCAAAGTAAATTGCAGTATGATAATGCTGAAGAATTTATTACTGTAATGAATTTACCGATGGATTTAACGCAACATGGTGCAGTACACAAATTAAACTCTTCCAGTCAACTGTTTTGCAGATTGTGGTTGGTACGTACATTATAAGGTAGATTATAATATAAATATATAATTATAAAGAAAAGGATTATTAGTTCACTATAAATGAAATAAGTAAACAGAAGAAGAACGCAATGAGTAACGTAGAAAAGTAAGGAAAGGTTGTAGGTTATAGTTGCTTTAAGTTCTGTTCAGCTCCCGAACAGATCGAACATCATCCAAATTGGCGAAGGTCAATATGCCACAGTTAATTGAGTGCAGCAGAAGCTTACTTCATAAACAAATTGCGCACGCTGCACGTTTTGCTGCCACTAAGGGTAGTAAAACGCTCGATTAATTGTGCGACTCAGTGACATACTTATAGAATATAGAATAATGTACATACATTCTTTTGCAACTTGATAGAACCATATCTTGTTTTTTTTTACCATTTCTTTCGCAATTGCTTTTTATAGCTTCTTTTGCTTCTGTTTACAATTTTTGTAAACAAACTTAGTTCCGTAATTTCTTTTGGCTTTTGTTTACAGTTTGTGTAAACAAATTTTAGTTCCGTAAAATCTTTGTTTATTTTTTATATTTTGTAATCTTTGTGTTAAAATATTTTTTACTGTGATAATTTTTTGTATAAATGTGCATGCATTTGGATAATAAAATTACAGTATAACCAAGAGTTAAGTGGCTATTACTTCGTGAGCACTCTCCAGCATCAAAGTCAGATTAGACACACTGTTTAGTCTGAACTTAAGTTTTCTTTTACTGTGAAACATAGTCGTTCTCAACAGCAGTCTTGTTTAGGTTTCAACACACTGTTGAAATCTGCACAAGATTTATTTTTTGGTGATTCTGAAGTACGAGAATCATTACATGGTCCTTCGAGCCGTCGAATCAAATCTAAATCTGATTACTAAGATTTAACACACTGTTAAATCTAGCTGAGCAATAGCTTGAAAAAAAAACCAGCAATCTCATTGCTTAGATTTGACACAATGTTAAATCTAGCTGAGATACATATATCTACGGAAGCCAACAGTTTTTTCCTACTTAAAGCTAATAGCACTAAAAGCTACATCAATTAGCGTGAAGGGCTTTAACACACTGTCAAAGCTCTTCTTTTGCTACTCCAGCACAGCATCCCTGACGAAAGCAGACTTTCAAAGCAGCTGCCACCAATAATTGTTTGCCTGCACTTTAATTTGCGATGCCTTCAAAACCTGAAGACATAATCATAATCCAAAAAGATTTGGCAGATGAATTAAAGCGTCTTTTAGCAAATTTCAAGAAAAACAGAGCAATACCTGCAAAACAGGCTCAAGGAGTTGGAAAGAATCTGGGCAGATTTTAACGACCGTCATCTACAGCTAACAAAGTGTGCAAAACAAGAACACCCGTATTTCACCGATAGGTTATACGAAAGGACACACGTGCTGTTTAAGCAAGCTGTTGAGTTGATAGCCAACTACCAGATTCCCAAGAAGTACCAGCTACCAATCACCAGCACAAATGCCTTAAAATCCACAATGACCACACCAACGTCACCAGTTACTACAACTGCGCCATCTCCCCCAGCAGTAACAACAACGGCTGGAGTACCAGCAGTAAGTAACTTAGAAAGTATCATTACGCTCTCATCAACACCACAGAATCTTGGATATAATCCTGAATTCCATCCGCTGCCTAGCGCATCAACATCCTTGAATCTTCAGCAACAGAACCTAGATCAAATCAGAGTAAACAACTATCCAAAGCTTCCACCAATACAAATTCCTAAGTTCAGTGGAGATTACAAAGACTGGAAGTCATTCATAGACATTTTTATGAACCACATCCACAACAGCTTACACATAAGCAACATTGAAAAGATGCAGTACCTCCTATATCACTTATAGGGAGACGCAAGAAGGGTTATCAGTCATTTACAATTGAGTAGCCAAAACTATGAAACTGCTCTGCACTTGATAGAAGCCAGATTTAATAACAGAAAAATCAACACAACCTATGTGAATACTATCATGGATGCCAAGAATGTAGAATATAGGTCCCAAGAAGACATAATAAGGCTTTATGATACCATTAGAGAGTGCTTGGAAGCTCTGAAGCTTTTAAGCTACAAAACAGACGAATGGAGTCCAATTATTGTGTGTATCGCAATAAGGAAGCTAGACGCAGAAAGTCTTCGCCTGTTTGAAGAAAGCCTGCTAAATCCAAGGGAAATGCCCTTAGTCACCGATCTACTGAGGTTCCTAGAGAAGCGGTATCAGGTATTGGAATGCATAGAAAACTCAAAACGCCCAAGGCCTGGCACTTCAAAATGCTTTAAAAAGGCATTTCACACCACATTAAGAAGCTCATGTATGATTTGCAAGGAGCACAAGCTCTACCAGTGTGGAGAGTTCAAAAAAGGAACGTGGATGATAGACAAGCCCTCGTCAAGCAGCAGGACATCTGCGGTAATTGTCTCGCACATAACAACAAGTGAAAAAGCTAGAATTGGTCTAAGACCAATTCTTATGATAACCTAGATGAATGCACGTATGAAATTTCGTATGGTCACCCATTTGAGCAATTTTGATTTTTTGCATTGGTTTCTCACATATATTTCTAGAACGGCTCGTCGGACAGAAAAAATGGTTATAACCAATTTTATAGGATTTCATATTCTGAAGAAGTTTTTAGTACAATAAAGATGTCTAGGACTGATCGTTTTCAAAGTATATGTAAAAAACCAAAATTATTTTATGGCAACACCAAGGGGTTGCCCGATTTAGCCCATTTTTGAAATTTTATTTGCTATTAGTATGAAAACACAGTGTACCAAATTTCAGATTTCTATGTCGACGTGTTCTCAGGTAGTGTCCAAATATATCGTGGAAAACGAAATTTTTGTATGGCAACCCCTCGAAGGAGTTGCCCGATTTGTCTCATTTTCGAACTTAATTTTACTTTTTTTTTAATGTCCGTGTACAAAATTTCAGCTTTCTAGGTGAACGCGATCTCGAGTTATCGTGCGCACAGACGGACGGACGGACGGACAGACATGCAAAAATCAAAATAACTTTTAATATTATGCGTGGGTGTCCAATTCATTTTGCTCTACAATCATTATTTCGAGGTGTTACAAACGGAATGACAAACTTAGTATACCCTATAGATTTCATCTAGGGTATAAAAATGAGAAGTGCAAATCCAACAAGCTTTGTGCCATTTGCAATAAAAGGCACCACACTTTACTGCACAAGGGCAATCAAAATAGCCCTGCCACCCCAGGCATATCAAACGTACGCCAGAATCAGACCATGAGCACAAATGTGACTACCAATATATGCAGCGTGGACAAGGCTCAACCACCACATCCAAAAGGAAAAACTATCAGCTGTCATACCAATAAGGTAAGAGTGCCTAGCGTGTTGCTACTATAACGAACGACACGGTTCGTTATAGAAATATTGTGTTTCCAAGAAGGAAGGGAAAATAAGAAAAAATATATATCTTTATAGATTTCCTGTCCCTACCACACTTTCGGTAAAAGTTTCATGATTGCGAAATTTCGAGTTGCAATCAAATTCACAGGGTATAAAATTTTTTTTTCCGTGGAAAAATTTCGTTCTAGACATCGGAATACTCCGGGAGTTCCAAGAATTCTTCTTATGTACCAAACGAATGCCAGTATATAAAGGCAGTTTCATGACCAAATAAGGAGATATACTGATGATTGGTGGAGATGCATCGGGATTGAAAAGACAAAATAGTAAATAACGCTGGGTAGAAGTTGGTGGGATTAAATTTTGATTCATTCTAGTTGGAAGGCTGAAGGAAAGTAGTCGCCGAAGTGAAATTATTATTTGAACCAAAAAGTAATTTATATGTTTTTTATTCTTATTAGTTCGGTTGATAAAAAAAGTTTTGTGTTTCAACAATTCAGCAAGTAAATCTTCATGTAAACAAAAATTTTGTCTTGGATTCAGGAATTGTGATAGGTAAATTCCTCCGATTGTCCAGTAACAAGTGCAGTGATTAAGTTACCCACGTGAAATCGTCGTTACCAACGCACCTGGAGCGTGATTGTACCGTGGAATGTATCCACGTTTTGAATATTCATTACCGACATACCTGGAGTGAACTGCGTAAATCAAGTATTTTATTGGAGTAGCATCGAAAGCCGTATAGTGCTATAGAGTTGAGTTTTCCATCGATAGAAAGAAAATAATAATATAAAAAAAAAAAAAAAGGAAAAGGTATCGTAAAATATTTTTGTTTGTTTGCTATAATAATTTGGTTTTGGTAACATATTTCGAATCACGAAAGGAGTGTTCGCAGAAATGCAATATATTGACTATTAAGCAAGGTTCATATAGTGCATTACATACATCTATATAGCTTGTGATTAAAGATTATCTGTCTAATAAAGTGTATAATTATAAATTTAATCAATTTGTGACATATTAGGAGTTATTCCGTAAATTCATTACGAGCTCATACAATTATTTAATACTTGTAAAAGAGAATGAAAAGGGTATTTGTTTCTATATTTTCAAGTAAATATTATTACTAAATTGATTTTTTTTATTTAATACCTGTAAAAGAGAATGAGAAAGGTATTTGTTTCTATATTTTCAAGTGAATATTTTTACTAAATAATTTTTTTTATTTAATACCTGTAAAAGAGAATGAAAAAAGGTATTTGTTTCTATATTTTCAAGTGAATATTTTTACCAAATTAATTTCTTTATTTAATACCTGTAAAAGAGAATGAAAAAGGTATTTGTTTCTATATTTTCAAGTGAATATTTTTACTAAATTAATTTCTTTATTTAATACCTGTAAAAGAGAATGAAAAAGGTATTTGTTTCTATATTTTCAAGTGAATATTATTAGTAAATTAATTTTTTTTTATTTAATACTTGTAACAGAAAAAAAAGGGGGTATTTGGCTTTTTTTTATATATTTTTTAGTGCATAAATTACTAATTTCAATTTTTAATGTGATACCTGAAAAAGATATTCATTGGATACCAGTTCAATTGTTATTTAATCCGATTTTGTGACATACCCGGATAGGACGCTATTCGTGGAAATACTAGTGTATACATCTACCTATTGTTAAATATTCTTTTGGTGACATGTATTGAAGAAGAAGGCATTCGTCCTAATTCAAGTTCAAACTTTCTTTTTGTTTTAAATTGTCATAAAAGTGTAGGATCAGGCTTTCATGGTGCCAAAATCTTTGAAGAGTGTTGTTTTTTTTGTGAGGTATCATTGAACAAATATATTATTCGTTTAGTAATTTAAATTTGATATTTGGGATGCTCCACCAATAAAAGAAGATTAACGTGGTAGTACACCTGGTCTTAGTCGGCGATCTTTGATATAGTCGGTTTTTGTTTGTTTACTAATTGTTATAATCCAGACCATGAGTATCTGTGTATAAGTGTAATAAAACGTTTTTCTTTAAAACTCATTCGTTGAGGACAGAATCAATATCTTTCATTGCTTGCTAAAAATTTTGATATAATGTATTAAGACCTTTTCAAGAGGGGAAGGGGACATGATGCTGTGGTGAGATTCCACTCTGTTCGGCATATGCAATCTTGAATAAAAGTAGAAAGGGGTCAAACCATAATATATCGCGATCGTAAGCTGTTTGATCATTTGGGTGGAGGGAGCGATGGGCTCATTAGCTGCGGTCCGGGACTCCAATAACAGCAGGAGTCTCCTCATATTTTCTCTCACTCTCTTCTTCCATCTAATTTGTGTTATTCAGTGCGTGTATAGCAGCAGTTCATTTCAACTGGTCTAACATCGTCATCCATATGATGTGTGGTTAAAGAAAGGTTTTGTCTGTCCGTCCGTGTCTTGGAGGTCTAGGTGTCCGGTGTTGTTGTTTTTTTTTGTTGCACAGCTAACTAGCACCTAAGGGATGCAGATGACAAGAACCTCCCCACCCGGCTGTCGCTAGGGGCAAATTGCTGTGAGGTTATCTGCTCTAATCCTGCCGATGAATTTTGTGACTCAAGTGGTACATCGCGACTAGTCTATGGGATTGGGAATTCATTTGCGGCGACATGGTCATAGATGTCTTTGTAGATGGAGGCCTGATTGCATGATTGGTTGACGAGAGATTTCTGCTTCAGTTACACTACCTACGGCAATCATCAGAATTAAAAATATATATGGACAGTTGGAAAGTTTCAGAGCATTAATCGACCCTGGATCACAGGTATCGCTAATAACAGAACAAGCGGTTCAATTTTTAAAGCTCCGTAAGGATCACATCAGAGCCACAATCTTTGGAGTTGGAGAAGCCGAGTCAGCCAGAGCGAGCAGCAAGGTAAAATTAAGTATACAACTTAAAGATCAAACGAATTATCTTTCTGTGGACGCCCTTGTTTTGCATAAATTGAACTCTCTGTTACCCGAGGCACCTGCTCCAGGCATAAATATGAAAAAATTCAAAAACATGAATTTGGCTAATCCTACATTCTACCAACCAGGCCCAATAGACATATTGTTAGGCGCCGATGTCTATGCCAACATTATAATTAAAGGGTTTAAGAAGACAAAGCCTCTGGCACAGAATACCAAATTGGGGTGGATAATTTTTGGAAGCATTCCAAACAGCAACAGCGAAACGCTGAAGCTAACGAGTTTCCTATCTCTCGCAGAAATAGAACAGAGTTTAGAAAAAATTCTGAGACATTGCTAACAACCACGTAAATTTGGAACAAGACAACCACTGTGAAGAACATTTTAAACATAATTAGACGATTCCAAGTGCATGGCAATTGCCCGACTACGGCAAATAGAAAAAAAGACTAGAAAGGGAACCAGATCTATCAGTGGAATATAATGCCTTCTTAAAAGAATATCTTGCAATGGGGCACCATGAGTCCTGCCAAACCGTATGCAGGAAAACAGTCTGACGTCTATTATCTACCGCATCACGCCGTACTTAAAACTGATAGCTCCACAACTAAGCTGCGTGTTGTCTTTGATGCATCGTGCAAGTCAAGGTCTGCACTAAGCCTCAATGATTTGCTTCATTGCGGCCCTAAAATGCAACAAGATCTTACACAGATCATATTAAGATGGAGAAAGCACCGCTATGTTTACACTGCTGACATCGAGAAGATGTTCAGACAGATCAACGTTAAAGGAATTATCAAAGGATATTGTGGCGGCAGCATCCAACAGAACCCATCCAGGAGTTCAAATTAAATACAGTTACCTATGGCACAAGTCCTGTCACGTATCTTGCAGTAAGAATCTTGAAGCAATTAGCTAAAGATGAAGGCAGCAACTATCCAATAGCAAGAGAAATACTTACTACTGACTTCTACGTGGATGATATGCTTACAGGGGTTGACACCAAATCAGAGGCTCTACAATTACAGAAGCAGACAATTGCATTGCTACGAGCTGGTGGCTTCAATCTGCGGAAATGGACGGCTAACGATGATGGTCTTCTGAGAAATATACCAGAGGAAATAATAGAGTAAGGGATCATGGAGATTAAAGAGCAGGATACAATAAAAACCTTAGGAAATCATTGGAATCCAATTCGTGATGAATTCCGCTTTAAATTAAAAACACATGGAGCAAGCAACAGCATAACATAACGAACACTGCTATAAAAAATTGCTTCCATTTTTGATCCTCTGGGTTGGCTCGCTCCCGTAACCATAACAGCAAAGCTGATAATGCAGTCACTGTGCAGAGAACAAACAGACTGGGACAGAGAAGCACCCTTAGAAGTAACGAAGGCCTGGCAAGGGCTTGAAAAGGAGCTGGGTGAACTGGAGAAAATCACAATTCCTCGATGGATAAACTACCGTCGAAACAATGAAATCCAGCTTCACGGATTTTTTGATGCTTCTGAAAAGGGTTGTGCTGCTGTTGTGTATGCTCGTACTACAGATTGTCATGGGAAAACTCACGTCACAATGCTCACAGCTAAAACTAAGGTAGTTCCCTTAAAGCAAAAGATCTCTCTGCCACGGTTAGAACTCTCTGGTGCCTCACTATTAGCAAATCGACTTACAGCAGTAATAAATACTATGGACCTACAACCAGCCGATATATTTGCATGGTGTAATTCTGAAATTACATTAGCTTGGATAGCCAAGAATCCAAGAATACATACGTTGCCAATAGGAGCCGATATATGTACAAGGCCATTTTCCCAAGAATATCTGGAGACACGTTCCGTCTCGCGACAATCCCGCAGATACAGCAACAAGAGGAATCAGTCCAAAGAAGTTAGCCACTCACGACTCACAAACTCCGGAAGCATGGCCACAACCGAAATTTGCAAACTAACGAAGAGAGCAATAGGCATTTTCAAGTGCTAACTAGCCAGGTATCCAATTCAGAAATATTTAAATATTCTACTTTTAGTCGCCAATTGAGGGTGATGGCATACTGCAGAAGATTTATTGGCAATTGCCGCCGATCAATGCCGCTGCGAAACACAGGATACCTGACTTCCAAAGAGCTACAACAAGCAAAACTTTGTATAGTGAGGATTGTCCAAAGAGAAGCATTCATTGGGGACTTAAGCATCCTCGAAAGAAACAAGAACTTGATGAACTCGAGTAAGCTTCTTTCTCTCAATCCATTCTTAGACAAGGAACGGATTTACGAGTCGGAGGTCGAATAAAACATTCAACGCTATCTGAAGACACCAAACATCAAATGCTACTTCCCCAAAAACATCATGCAACAAATTTGATAATTGATCACGCGCATCAACAAACATTGCATGGAGGAACCCAGCTCACATTAAACTATCTGAGGACACAGTATTGGGTTATTAATGAAAAACGCACTGTACAGTCGCGAATTCACAGATGTATTACCCGTCTAAGGCACCGGCAAGCATCCCCCCAACAATTTATGGGGAATCTGCCAACATTGCGAATCACACCAGCTCCACCGTTTTCCCACTGTGGCATAGATTAAGCAGGACCCCTCATCATAAAAATGGCAAAAGGAAGGGGCACCAAAACACTAAAAGGTTATATTGCGCTATTCATTTGCATGGTTACCAAAGCAGTTCACCTCGAGCTGGGAAGTGACCTCACCTCGGATGCCTTCCTAGCAGCGTATAGACGATTTGTGTCCCGCCGTGGAAATGCCAAGCAGATATTCTCTGACAATGGCACCAATTTTGTCGATGCCCACAACAAATTGGACAAGGATCTGAAGGAAGCAATCACACAGTCAACAAAATATGTTGCTGAAATCACAGCCAATGATGGCACGGAATGGAGTTTCATTCCGCCAGGAAGCCCACACCTTGGTGGGCTGTGGGCTGTGGGAGGCTGGAGTAAAATCTGTGAAGACTCACCTTAAAAGGGTACTAAGTGAAACGCTCCTAACCTATGAGGAGTTCACAACCGTCATTTATCGAGTGGAGGCATGGCTGAACTCTAGACCGATTGGCCAACAATCAAGTGATCCCCAGGATCTTGAGACAATAACTCCAGGACACTTTTTAATAGGCCGACCCTTACTAGCACCACCAGAACCTGATATTACGGATACAAAGGTGCATGACAAATGGAAGCAGCTTACAAAATACCACCAAGAAATTAGGCAAAGATCGTCTGCGGAATATCTAACAACGCTACAGCAGAGAAGCAAATGGAAGACCAAGAGGGAAAATCCCAACATTGGCGAACTAGTATTGGTCAAGGACGATAACCTTCCACCACAAAAATGGGCGTTGGGCCGAATTGTCGAGCTCCATCCTGGCGAAGATAACGTCGTCCGCATTGTATCCGTACAATACAGAAACGGCATCAAGAAAAGACCGCTGAATAAGCTATGCCAACTCCCGTTCAATATCCATAACTCCGAGGCACAAACACCGTCACTGAAGGTAAGCACAACAGTGACCACCATTTCAGATTCCGAATCTAAACCTCCTAAACGGCCGCAAAAACACGAGCAACATATAAACTCAACAAGAGCAGACAATCCAGAACTACTGAAGGATAGCAATACTCAAGAAGCCCTGAACAATATCGGCTCACCAATTAAAATAAAAAGGAGAAAAATAGCACCTTGCACTTGGGCAGCAAAATTCCTGCAAACCACGTTGTTAATTTTGTACTGGATCACAGTAGTCGTTGCTGAAGATTACACCATTTTCCAACCTAAACTAGGTCTTTACATAGAAAACTTGGGACATGCACAAGTAAAAAGGGGGAATCTGAGGCTACAGATAACCTTTCCTACAGATGAGGCCATTCAAGAAATGTGCGAAAAGAACAAGATCCTCACGGATATAACTCACTGTGGTGCTATTTCAGCATTTATCAACAAAACGACAAGGCTTGCTAAGTCCACCAGTCAAATCATCAACTTTATCCAGCAAAAGCACCGAAGCAGGAGAGGCATTTTTGGTAGGCTACTCACAGGTATATTTGGAGTAAATGATGAAGTCTATTCAGAGATAGAACATCTTCAAGACAACCAAGAAAACATCTTGCAATCAACCAACAAACAGGTTCTCTTTCTCAATCAAAGAGTAAACCGTTCGAATACGGTCATAGAAGAGACGCTTAAACACTTCGATGCACGATTGGAAAAGGCAATTGGCTTCATAAATGAGATGGCCACCTGGTACTCTACTGCAGATCACAATAGAGTCAGCATTGAAGTTTTGTCGACCTACATCAGTGCTGAAAATTATTATAATGAACTCCAGAGCAAATACAATAACTGCATAAACGCACTACATGAGCACGCGCACATCCTAGACTTTATAACGTCACAAGACATCGACGAGTTAATTAAAAATGTCTCAATAAAGCTTGGCGCTGATCTTCTTATCGACAGAAAACCTCAGCAGCGTCTAGAAGTCAACGCAACCATCGGCACGCTGAAATTATATGGCTACTTAAACATAATAGAAAAGAATTTGTACGATTTGATGCACATCACATCGATACCTCAGATAATAACAAATGACTCTTTCGCAGTAGCCAACTTAAAATCTTCTACCTTCGCCGTTAATTTCAACCATGCAACCTATTTCAACTTAGAGGAAGAAGAACTAAAGGCATGCAAGATATCCGGATTCTACGTCTACCGTTGCGCTCCGACAATTATTCATAATATTGATAACAGTCCATCCTGCGTCATAGATGAGATCTACGGTCGTTACACAAAAAACATGTGTGAAATGCAGCACCTAAGTATGAATGGAATTGTCTGGTAAACACTGATGATGGAAAACACCTGGTTGTATGTTACTACGAAGGCCAGAATTATAGCAACGGTATGTAAAGGAGTAAGAGAAGAGATTCTAATAAACACCACTGGCATCATACATCCCAACGACGGTTGCTTCATCAAGACCAAAGAAGTTACGCTTAAAACTACCATAGATGAAAGGTTTGATGTCATAACGAGTCACATCATGGAAACGCCACCAGTAGCAGCATCACTGAATTTCAGCAAGGCCCCTCGAATGATTCAGCCGGGGATTTTGATTCGCCCAAGTGAGCAATTCCTGGACTACAGCTTACATCCCGACCTGCTGCAGATGAAGGACGTCCAAAGAAAATTCATGGTGTATTTAATTTCAACAGCCACGGTTGTTATAGTAGTACTTGTTATTGTGCTACTTGCATACAATTACGGCATTCCGCTCAAAAAACTCTGCACCACCTGCAAATACCCGCCAAGTAAACCAAGACGACAATCAATGTCAGGGTCATCGATTCAATAACGCTGCGTCGCTGTTTTAGCAAGTGCCGGCCCCCAACATGTTCAGCTCCCGAACAGATCGAACATCATCCAAATTAGCGAAGGTCAATATGCCACAGTTAATTGAGTGCAGCAGAAGCATACTTCATAAACAAATTGCGCACGCTGCAAGTTTTGCTGCCACTACAGGTAGTAAAACGCTCGATTAATTGTGCGACTCACTGACATACTTATAGAATATAGAATAATGTACATACATTCTTTTGCAATTGCTTAACTTGATAGAGTCATGTTTTTTTTTACCATTTCTTTCGCAATTGCTTTTTATAGCTTCTTTTGCTTCTGTTTACAATTTTTGTAAACAAACTTAGTTCCGTAACTTCTTTTGTCTTTTGTTTACAGTTTGTGTAAAAAAATGTTAGTTCCGTAAAATCTTTGTTTATTTTTTATATTTTGTAATCTGGATTTGGATAATAAAATTACAGTATAACCAAGAGTCAAGTGGCTATTACTTCGTGAGCACTCTCCAGCATCAAAGTCAGATTAGACACACTGTTTAGTCTGAACTTAAGTTTTTTTTTACTGAGATACAAAGTCGTTCTCAACAGCAGTCTTGTTTAGATTTCAACACTGTTGAAATTTGCACAAGATTTATTTTTTTGTGATTCTGAAGTACGAGTCATTACAAGTTCTATCAAAAATCAAACGTTATTAATTAAGTTTTAAGATAGTTATTGGAAAGACAGCCTTGATTAATTTACAAATACTAATGCTTTATATTCAGGTGAAATAAGTTAATTTTTACTATTGGAATTGTGACATGTATGTAGGTAGGGTATATTAATTTCCATAAATTTATTTTTCGGTTTTTACATTAGTACCAAAATGGTACAAAGGATACATTAAACCACAAAGTTTTCGAACTTGATTGATAAGGTCTGTCTAGTGTGGTGACATAAGATCTGTGTAGGGAAAATAGGACTGCGTGTAAAAAGAGAACAGGTATAAGCTTGAATACCAAGTAACCGCAAGCCCACAGTGCTCCAATTTTTTGGTTAATGTTTTTCCTTCGTAATGGAAAATCTGTTGCATTTTTCCCACATAGTAATCGAACTTTTACCAAAAAAAATTTCAAATACATAAATATGTAGATATTTGTTTGCAAAAAAAAAAAACTTAAATTCTAACAATTTTTCCATACACAAATAGATTACATAAAAACAAACAATTTTAATATATTTATAAAATTTATATGAAAAGGAAAACATTTCAACCTCGTATAAGCTCGTTTAGAGCATCAGTCGATGTAGACATTCCCAGCTCTTTACACAATTTAAAAAAAAATCTTCATCACCATATGATAAATGGAAATACACGGAAATCTAAAAAAATATTATATATTATATTGCGAACAAAGCATTTGCAACTATTACTGATAGTTATCAAGATATTATTAGTTACAGTTTCAGAAATCTAGATTTTATTTTATTACCCAAAGTGTATTTAGCAGAAAAGTTACAAAAATTATCAAACACTTCGAAAACAAAGAAAGAAATGGAAAAATTTCATTGAATTAACGAATAATTCTTTATTAATTTTGGTTTTAGCTAGTATATCTCCGCCGTAGGGATTTTTTTTTTTTACCATTCTTTCTTTTGTGATTTCCGTATTTCAAATCTACTTTTAAGATTTTCTTTCATTATTAGAATATATATTCAATTCATAATAATTTCATTAGAATTAACTTTAATTTAACATTTATTTGTTTAGAATGAATCCATGATTGTGTATATTTTTTTCGAAAATGGCTTGAGCAAGAATTGTAGTCTAGGACTCTCAATTATAACGTAAAAATGAAGTGCTGAACGCTTTTATTTCTCCTTTCACTTTCCTGGAGCCCTCTCACATGAAGGTCGTGTAGGTCCACTACGCTCTCTCTTTTCAGGTCTAAAAGGGATACTGTTCAATATCGCCCGCAGTATCACAGGGTGGTTGGGGCAACGGCGATGGAAGGCAGAACATCTGTGCCTTCCCACGGGATGTAGGTAAGTGATGTAAGGGTCCTTTCACGACCGAATGTGTGCCGGCGTTTTTTTTTATGTAGGCACGAATTTTTTTGTATGTGGCAGGCGGCAGCGGCAGGTTTTCGTGGAACCTCCCCACACTCTCCGCCAATAGCCGAGGCGAGCTAGCATGCCGCCCTGCAGTCAACGCTTTCCGCCGAGTGATCTGTCAGCTCATACTGGCAGTCGGGACTTCACGTCCAAGCCAAATCACTCAACATAGTTCCATAACAGATTTTATAGGATTCTGAAGAAGCTTTTAGTACAATAAAAATGTCTAGGACTGATCGTTTTCAAAGTATATGTAAAAAACCAAAATCTCTATATGGCAACACCAAGAAGGGGTAGCCCGATTTAGTCCATTTTTGAAATTTTATTTGCTATTACTATGAAAACACAATGAACCAAATTTCAGCTTTCTATGTCGACGTGTTCTCAGGTAGTGTCCAAATACATAGTGGAAAACGAAATTTTTCTATGGCAACCCCACGAAGGAGTTGCCCGATTTGTCTCATTTTCGAACTTAATTTTACTTCTTTTTTTAATCTCCGTGTACAAGATTTCAGCTTTCTATGTGAACGCGTTCTCGAGTTATCGTGCGCACGGACGGACGGACGGACATGCAAAAATCAAAATAACTTTTAATTTTATGCGGGGGTGTCCAATCCATTTTGCTCTACTATCATTATTTCTGTGCGTTACAAACGGAATGACAAACTTAGTATACCCTATAGATTTCATCTAGGGTATAAAAACGGGACTATAATTTAATTAGTATAGGCATGATATTAGACAAATGGAATAATTGGGGTGTTACTTTGGTTGACATAATAAATAAATCGTTGATGAGAATTCCCTAGTTTATGGAAAGAATCAATTATGATCCCTGTTCAGAAAGTCAAGAACACAATAAAAGCAGAAGAATTCAGACCTATAAATACATTGCTTATATATGAAAAGGTTTTACAAAAAATTGTTCAAAAACAGTTAGAAAGTTACTTGGAAACAAATAATTTGATTATATTGGAACAATCTGGATTTAGGAGACAACATTCCTGTGAAACGGCGATTAATTGGGTAGTGTGTCAATGGAAGGAAGAAATAGATGCCTCAAATAGTGTTGTGGCTGTGTTTTTAGACCTAAGAAAGCATTTGAAACTGTCGACGGGTGCATATTATTAAAAAAGATTAGCAAAATATGGAATTCGTTGAAAGGAATTTCAATGGTTTCATAGCTACTTGTATGGAAGAAATCAAAGTACCAAAATAAATAATACAATTTCCGATAACATTGAAGTATCGATGGGTGTTTTGTTAGGTTTCGTTTAGGAAAATTACGTTTGAAGAAAACACGATAGATTGCGATTTTTCTTATAATTTATTTGAGTTTAATCCGAATGAAACATTTACAAGCGTATCCAAGACTTTGATAGAATTTACAAGCGTAATGATTCTACTATTTGCTACCGATTGCTATCCGATTACAAGCGTAACTATTTGTACTACCGGCTGCTACAAGATTACAAGCGTAACTAACTGATAAGAGAATTATTGAATGCACATTTGCAGCAAATCTATATCTAGTCTAGTCGAACCTAGCCCAGTTATAATGTCTACTCTTGACAAATATCACCCCCTCTACTAATTTCATATTGTTTTGAAACTGAAAACATTACTATTTGTGATGAAAACAAAATACTTCTTCAATTTTAGAAAAACTAACTTTTCGGAACTTTCCAGTAGACTTATGTCTATTGATTTCAACACATTACTATCCAGCAGCAGTGTTGACGAAGACGTTTCTAAATTTTACATAATTATTTTCGATTTATTTTCCTCTCACGTTCCTCGCGAGCGATAGCGGTCCTCTAAAACATCTCCGCCATGGTTCAATAAAGAACTTAAACATCTCAAAAATAAAAAGAATAAATTGTTCAAAAGTTACATGAGGGACAAAGACTTTATAAGTCACAACAATTTCCTCACATCCTATAATGAGTTCAAAGAACTTTCCTCTACACTTTATGATGAGTATATTCAAAGCATGCACGCGAAATTATTTCGTGACCCACGTATCTTTTTTAAGTTTATTAATATGAAGAAAAAAACAGACAACTACCCCAATACCATGAGGTACAAAGATTCTGCTAGTGATGATTCATCCGAAATCTGCAATATGTTTGCTTCATTTTTTGACAACGCATTTTCTTCGTCAAATTTCCTTCCTCGAAATGACAACTTTAGTCATATGAACGATTCTCAGAATGTTTCACTCACTATCCCTACAATTGCGCAAGAGGATATACTCGATCATATTAACGGCCTTCCAAATGACTTCACAACGGGCCCTGATGGCATCCCTCCAGATTTCTATAAGTCATGTTGCCATGCCCTTGCAGCTCCGCTGAGAATTTTTTTCCAAAAATCACTTAATAGTGGTTGTTTTCCTCAGCTATGGAAAAATTCTTTGATCATACCTATCCACAAAAAAGGTAGTAAAAGTGAAATTTCTAACTATAGGCCTATCGCAAAATTGTCTTGTATGCCTAAATTATTCGTATCTATCATTTACTCTCAGCTATCAATTTCCTGCAAGAATTTGCTTTCTTCAAACCAGCATGGGTTTATTTCGGGCAGGTCTACAACCACTAACATGTTTGAATTTGTCTCGGATACCATTGGCGGGTTTGCAAAAGGTTATCAGACAGATTGTATTTATACTGACTTTAGTAAAGCGTTCGACAAGTTATCTCACTCCGTGATACTCTTTAAAATGGAAAAGTATGGGTTTCCTCCAACTTTTCTTAAATGGACGAAGTCTAACTTAAATAAAAGAACTTATCAAGTCTTATTTAGACATTCCATCTCTAGAGTCTTGAAGGCTTCATCCGGCGTACCTCAAGGAAGTCACCTGGGGCCGCTGTTTTTTATTCTGTCTATTGACGACATTGTATCTGTTATGAGACACTGCAAAGTCTTGATTTATGCTGACGACATTAAACTTTTCGCTCAGATTAAATCTTTTAATGATTGTGAACGGGTACAAGGTGACCTTCACAAATTTTCCGTTTGATGCAAAAACAATGATTTGGCTCTCAATATCGACAAATGTGAGGTTATGACTTTCCACAGGAATCAGAAACCAATCACCTTTGATTATGTGTTCTCGGATTGCACGATTGGCCGCCGCGAGGGTGCTGTTTGTGACTTGGGTGCCAAATGTGACCATAGATTGAATTTCATCTCCCACATAAACTACATGGTATCTAAGAGTAGTTCTATGCTGGGCTTTATTAAACGTTGGTCTCGAAAGTTCTCGAATCCCACCATAACACTGCGTTTGTACACTTGCTTTGTGAGACCTCTCCTTGAATACGCTAGCCAGGTCTGGTCTCCATTTTACGGTACACACATCGACCGCATCGAGTCTGTTCAGCGGAACTTCCTGCGCTTCGCTCTCAGGCACCTACCCTGGAACAATTCATTGATTCTTCTACCTTATGAAGATCGCTTGAAGCTTTTGAATATGCACTCCCTCGAAAAACGTCGCATGGTCGCTGATGTAACTTTTGTGCATCAACTCTTAAACGCGAATATTGATTCTCCCCTTCTACTTAGCAAAATCTCTTTCCGTGATAGTGCGCACAATTTGAGAAGGTTACCTCTGTTGCATGTTAACTCCGCAAGATCCAACTTTAGTATGTGTGAACCCATCAATCGCATGTGCATTGTTGTTAATATTAAGGCTGAGCATTTTGTCGTTGACATTTCCAAGCATGTTTTAAAAAAACGTCTATATAATACTAAATTTTCTGTTTCCATGTCGCCTTGCATGCCATCTCATTCGGTGTTTGGTCTATGTTTAGTTTAACATACTAATACTAACACCGACTAAGTGATGAATCGCATGTATTGTTGAGACGTTTATTTATTAAACGTGTCCATGCAGCGAGCTTGTGTTAAGCTGGTTCTGATAGTCAAATAAAATATGTATGTATCTACTTAACCTATACAAATAGCTAGAGAAATAATTTCAGCAAATTCTGTAATGGATGGGATGGATGATGTATTGTTCATTGAACCGCAAGATTGATTGTCTGCTGTTTCGGTCTAAACAATGGGTGTTCCACAAGGATCAGTACTTGGAACTATTTTGTTTATTATATTTGTGAATGACATTAAATCAGTGCTGAAATTCTCGAAGATAGTACTTTTTGCTGACGATGCATTGTTGTATATAGCAGGGAGAAACACCAGTGAATTGAAAATAAAAATAAAACGAGATTTAGAATTATTGTGTGACTGGTTACAGATGAATAAATTGAAACTGCATATAGGTAAAACAAAAGCTATGACGATAAATTGATGTGCGTGTTGAAATGAATGATGAATTAATAAAAAAGTTTTCCCGAAAATATCTCTGCAGAGGCAAACTAATAAAAAAAATGTTCCCGAAAATATCTCTGCAGAGGCAAACTAATGTAAACAGAAGCACGGGCGTTTAAATATTATTGGATTACAAAAACAACTTTGGGACATAACATACGATTACAACCACAAACTCTCAATATTTCAGAAAAACCTGTTTTCACAAAAGCGAGGGACTATTTTATGAGAGTAAAATCTGAAAACTCCGCCCCTTCTCATTTATTTACAAAATAAATCATTTGCCATTCTTTTTCGTTGCATGTAATCTGCTTTTTCACAGTTTTTGTCTTTATTCATAAGTTTTAAAGGCTTTTTTTTTGTCTTTCCTTCTAGCCGTGTACATTTTAAATATAAAATCGGAAATCTCGCCTGTTTCCTATCTTATTATTAAGTTATCTTTGAACGAACCGCAGAAAAGAATTCACTATTAGTTTTTCCTCGATGATGAGTCTACAAAAACAGTGTGTGCTCTTACTGCACGGCAGTAATCACCCAGCAGGAAATATGTCAAGCGCTTCCGCCCCATAGCCAGAAAATACCCTTTTCGAAGCGCTCTCTTACCATAGCCAAAGGTATCTTTGGGGAAGCAGATCTTTTCTCTGAGTTTAAGCCCTGCTCACGAGCGCGATACGATACCGTGCGGGTTTTTTTTTAGTGGCGTCCTGCTCTTCCTATAGGACTTTTTATCACGCTACGTTCACAAGTTTAACAGCGTCCTCAACTTAATTTGTTTAATTTTGTGGTCGGAAAGAGATATTAGTGTGAAATTTACATATATTTATGTTTTTATATTTATATATTTACATATTAGTAAATTTCGACATCACTCCAAAGTAAACAAACATAAATGTTGAGGGCGGTTGAGGGTAAAGTGAAAATCGCACCAAACTAAGATCATTGCTTATTCGATAAATGTTTGTATCGCACGAAACCTAGAAAGAGTAAGCATGTTCAGCGACAAGCATATTGCTGCAACCAATCAGATCTCTGTCGCATGTGATAAATCGCGCTCGTAAGTAAGACCTTAAGTGCCAAACACAATTCCGCCGTTCCGATTCAATTCGATTCGATTCAGTTCGATCCGTTACGTGCATCAGCACAATTGATCCGTTCAAACTTACCATCAGTTTTAAATTTTTCATTGAAATTTTTCCAGATTTTGTCTTTTCTTTTTACATCCATGTAAAATTTGTTGCCTCTGTCATAAATCTCTTCATATTTTTTAATTTCTTCAATAAACACTTCTTCATCCATCTTGAGTTATACACAAACATTGTACAGGTAATTTTTCTAGGTTATGTCATCCGTAAAAGTTGAAATGTGCTCAACTTCTCCGTTTCGATCCATTTCGGCGAATGTTTCCAATTACACGTACGTCTCATATAAGCAAATTTGACATTTGTACGTATCGGATCGAAACGGTGCAATTGTGTTTCCCACTTTAGACTTACGGCGGAAATACAATGGACGCAACGGAACGCAACTGAACGGAGAGAAACGTCAAACCGGTTTTCTTTGTATGATTTTCAAATGGAGTTGCGCACAGTGGACGAACGAAAACGCAGTCGTACGCAGCAAGTTTAATAAAATCTCAAATTAACGCAACTGAACGGATAAACATAACCTCAAATTAGCTTTGGGGTTGTTTATTTCGTTCCGTCAAGTGAAACTGTGCTGCGGTAAAGTGGGAACCACAATTGCACCGTTTCGATCCGATACGTACAAATGTCAAATTTGCTTATATGAGACGTACGTGTAATTGGACACATTCGCCGAAATGGATCGAAACGGAGAAGTTGAGCAAATTTCAACTTTTACGGATGACATAACCTAGAAAAAATACCTGTACAATGTTTGTGTATAACTCAAGATGGATGAAGAAGTTTTCATTGAAGAAATTTAAAAATATGAAGAGCTTTATGACAAAGGCAACAAATTTTACATGGATGTAAAAAGAAAAGACAAAATCTGGAAAAATTTCCATGAAAAATTTAAAACTGATGGTAAGTTTGAACGGAACAATTGTGCTCATGCACGTAACGGATCGAATTGAATCGAATCGAATTGAATCGGAACGGCGGAATTGTGTTTGGCACTTAAGTGTGTAATAAGCAGAGAGGAAATGGAATGAAGAGTTTTTTGATTTTATCCATATTTGTTTATAAATTTTGGGTCAAACGTTACTGTCACTTTCAATTAATAATGCGTCCATTGTAAGCAGCTAACTTCGACGTCCGATTTACTGCGTAAATTTGACATTTCACACCGTTCAGTTGCATTCCGTTGCGTCCATTGTAATTCAGCCTTTATTTGTTTTTTGTTGTGAAAAGATTACTAATATGCATCTGAAAATACAGCAGAGCTTTCATTCTTAGTCAGCTGAAGTGTGCAGCTAATTGAGATTTTAGTAGTAAAGTGATATGTGTTGTTGCAAATATCATAATAATATTAAATATAATATAACAATAATGATTTTTAGATTTAAGATTAAACGGAGTGCATTCAGAATAAAACTGAATTTTTTAATAAAGCTTTTATTTTGATTCCCTCTGTATTCCCTATAAGCACTCCAAGAGTGCACTCTACAACTCCAAGAGCAAGAATCTGCAAACTGATATGGACAAGGATACGGTGCGGAAGCACTCTGCCTTTCGTCTTTGAGCGCTTTCATTTCCCGCTGGGCCGCTAATGCCTTTTAAGGTGTTGATGTCATCGCCGACTTCAAGGCTTGTATTATATTCCGGGGGTTCCCAGCAAGCATTTTCTGAGTTTTCGCATTTGCTGTACATGATTTTTTCAAGTTATGCATGACAACGCAAGCGTGAAAGCGGCATTCTTTTTAAAGTATTCGGCCGAGAAAAGAAACTATATAGTGAAGTGAGTGCTGAGAAAATAAAATCTGTATTTGGTAAATATTAAATATTTCTCATAGTTTACTCGATTTTCAATTGGATATCGAGTAGTTTTCACAAATCGTAGTTTACTTTTTTATCCAATTGGGAATCGAGTTGTTTTTACGAAGACATCTCAAATTGGTGCTTATGCGGGTGTGTGTAGCAAATAAATTTTGAATTGAATTAATAATAATTTTTTATATTAACCATCTATAATACAAATATATCAAAAGCATTGGAGGTCTTATTGCTTTCAATTCCTTTTATTTTAACCAACACTGTATCTGAAGCAGGGTTATTTGCATAAATGCTTGCTGAATTGAATTATTTCCAACATTTTTATACCCTAGATGAAATCTATAGGGGTATACTAAGTTTGTCATTCCGTTTGTAACACCTCGAAATAATGATGGTAGAGCAAAATGAATTGGACACCCACGCATAATATTAAAAGTTTTTTGATGTTTGCATGTCCGTCCGTCTGTCTGTGCGCACGATAACTCGAGAACGCGTATACTTAGAGAGCTGAAATTTTGTAAACGGACTTTAAAAAAAAAGTAAAATTAAGTTCGAAAATGAGATAAATCGGGCCACTCCTTCGTGGGGTTGCCATACAAAAATTTCGTTTTCCGTTATATATTTGAACACTGCCGGAGAACGCGTCGACTTGGTACGTGATATTCTCATTGCACGAGCAAACAAAATTTCAAAAATGGACTAAATCGGGCAACCTTTTCTTGGTGTTGCCATTTAAAAATTTAGGTTTTTTATGTATACTGTGAAAACCATCAGTCCAAGACATTTTTATTGTACTAAAAACTTCTTCAGAATATGAGATCCTATAAAATTGGTTATAATCATTTTTTCTGTCCGACGAACCGTTCTAGAAATATATGCGAAAAACCACTGCAAAAATCAAAATTGCTCAAATGTGTACCCATACGAAATTTCATACGGACATTCATCTAGGGTATCATAAGAATTGGTCTTAGACCAATATTAGCTTTTTTACTTGTTTTTTTAATTTTATATACGAATTACGAGAATTTTTGTATTGTATTATAAGAATTTTTACGTGTAATCAGTTTAAAAAATTACCTGGTGAAGATAAGAACGCGGATAGCGTTTCCCTTGTACAGAGTAACTCCTGAAATAATTCAAAGGTGAATCTACACTGGGTACATTAAAATAATCTAAAAAAAATTTCAATTAGTAGATAGTGCAAAATAATAAAATATCCATGCCGTGGTTTCCTCTAATATCCAGCCAAGTCGTTTTTTGTGTTATATTGTTCAACTTTAGCACATCCGAGTATATCTGCCATTCACCCAAATACTGTTGAGACCCTAGTCTATCAGAGTCTCTAGCATCAGTAAGGTCACCAGAAGCCAATACCACATATGGATCTATTATTTTGATTGTATTGGCGACGAATTTTCTAAATTGTTCAATTCTTTCCTCGTCGGAAAATATGCTTATGTGAATGTCAGATATCTAAAAATCAAATCATATGTAAATTATAGAAAACATAGTAAGAAATAAGGTCATTACCTGCACGAACCACATCAAATGATCATTTGCATCATTAATACGGAGAAAGCCATTTCGCGACGAGTCACCCTTTTCAATCGTTTTATTCAATTTTTGTAGAATTTCTTTATCTAAGCTTACAATTTTTGCAAGATTTGCAACAAATATGGAAAAAATTAAAATAAAAATTATAAAAAATATTGCTGTTGTTGAAAAACGCATCTCAGATCAACAATTGTACACAAAACTTATAAATTTAATATTTATGTTAGAATTTAGATTGTAACACAAATTTCATTATGACAGAACGCGTTTATACAAGCCGTGTGGGTGTATCGTGCGAAAGCACTGACATATAATAAGAATGGACTGAGCGTTCTTGCTTCAAAAATGGCACAAATATTGAACAAGTTGTGAAAACCCTTTATTTCGTACAATTGCACACCGATTCATAATTTATTATTATTTGTCGATTGGAAACACTAAAGATGTTATAAAATAGTATTGAATTAAATTAAAATTATTTGGAAAGTTAAACTTGTTTTAATTAACCCAAAAACACATTTGTAATATTTCTGAAAAATGTGCTCCTCCGCAGATTTTTCACTGACATATAATAAGAATGGACTGAGCCATCCTATCTAATTCCTATAGTCAAAAATGGCACAAATTTTTGCTAAAACCTATTTGTCTCTTTCAAGCTCAAAATGTACACTGAACTGTAACCAATTTTGGAAACAGTACGGCTGTATTAAGTGGATTGCATTAGAATTGACATAAAAATTCAGACAAATATATTGTTTTTATACGTCTATCTCTTACAAGCTCAAGGAAATTCGACAACAAATCTGCAGAGGAGCACATTTTTCAGTAATATTACAAATGTGTTTTTGGCTTAATTAAAACAAGTTTAACTTTCTAAATAATTTTAATTTAATGCAATACTATTTTATAACAACTTTAGTATTTCCAATCGACAAATAATAGTAAATTATGAATCGGTGTGCAATTGTACGAAATAAAGGGTTTTCACAGCCTGTTCAATATTTGTGCCATTTTTGAAGCAAGAACGCTCAGTCCATTCTTATTATATGTCAGTGAGATTTTTTGTCGAATTTCCTTGAGCTTGTAAGAGATAGACGCACTGACATATAATAAGAATGGCCTGAGCGTTCTTGCTTCAAAAATGGCACAAATATTGAACAGGTTGTGAAAACCCTTTATTTCGTACAATTGCACACCGATTCATAATTTATTATTATTTGTCGATTGGAAACACTAAAGATGTTATAAAATAGTATTGAATTAAATTAAAATTATTTGGAAAGTTAAACTTGTTTTAATTAACCCAAAAACACATTTGTAATATTTCTGAAAAATATGCTCCTCTGCAGATTTTTTGTCGAATTTCCTTGAGCTTGTAAGAGATAGACGTATAAAAACAATATATTAGTCTCAATTTTTATGTCAATTCCAATGCATTCCAATTAATACAGCCGTACTGTTTCCAAAATTGGTTACAGTTCATTGTACATTTTGAGCTTGAAAGAGACAAATAGATTTTAGCAAAAATTTGTGCCATTTTTGACTATAGGAATTAGATAGGATGGCTCAGTCCATTCTTATTATATGTCAGTGTGCGAACGCGAATACTATTAGGTCTGTTCGCGTCACTGACATATAAGGCGCTTTCGGCAAGCACATTCTCAACCACTGAGCAACTGTTATTTTTGTTGCCCCTTTTATAACATAATGTAGGACTTTGAAACAACTCAAGTGGTGAAAGTTGTTGAAGCATCATTATCTTGCGAAGAAAAAGGAGGTAGTGAGGGTTTAGAATCATGTCCTGAAGCACCATCGCAAGATGTTGTCGATTTAGATCTTGCTGGTATTCAGGCTCATGATCATACTTGCTTCATCGGTTCGGGGATTTCACTTGCATACAGCGCAAAGAAATCCCAGGAAGATAAGGGATGCATTGAGGGCTTAGAATCATCTCCTGGAGCGCCATTGCAAGATGCTGTCGATGTAGATCTTGCAGGTATTCAGGCTCATGATCATACATACTGTTTCATCGATTCGGGAATTTCCCTTGCGCGCAGTGCAGAGAAATCCCGGGAAGACAGAGGATGCTTTGAGGGTGTAGAATCATCCCCTGAAGCGCCTTCGCAAGATGCTGTCGATTCAGATCTTGGCGGTATTCAGGGTCATGATCATACATATTGCTTCATCGATTCAGGAATTTCATTTGCTCGTAGTGCAGAGAAATCCCAGGAAGAAGCTACTTTTTCGCCAGTGCAGACATTTAGTCGTCATTTCAATCAGTACAAGTCTCCAGATTATATACTTCAAGATGGTATTGATAAAGTAACTAAAGTTGATCGCACTAAGGAAGGGTCATCTTCGACAGAAGAGCGAAGATTCGTATGTCCCCAAAGCACGCCAAAAAGAAAACCTCGTAAGCTGTTCACTTACGCTAATTCTGCTTTTGGTTCTGAAGCCTCTGTTCAAACGGACAAAAAACTTTCTCTTAATACACCAAGAAAAAGAAAAGTTCATGAGCAAATGTCAATACTGCGCGAAGAGAATAAGAAACTTAAAAAAGAAAACAAAAAATTAAAGTTTCGAGAGTGCCCTAGAAAAATTCTAAATAGCGTCACACAAAAATTGCCAAAAGACCTTGCAGATTTGGTACGAAATTATTTAAAAAATAAAAACAGGAAGTCACAAGGAAGAAGATATACAAAGGAAATAAAATTGCTCGCCCTTGAAATATTTTGCCGCGCTCCGAAGATATATAAACGCTTGTCAAAGAGTATGAATTTGCCCAGCAAATCTTCTCTTAGAAAATATATGGAAAAGTGGCCTGATATGCCTGGCCTTAGCGAAAGGCATTTATTATCACTTAAATTAAAGGCACAAAACGCTTCGCACATGTCACAATATTGCACAATAACTTTTGACGAAATGTCTCTGAAAAGTAACCTATTTTATGACTTAAAAAATAGTGTTATCATAGGGTTAGAGGATGATGGCACTGAGAGAAGAAACCGTATTGCCAAGAACGTTTTGGTTCTAATGGCCCACGGAATAACAGAAAATTGGAAGCATCCGTTGGGCTATGCATTTGTGCAATCTACTAGTTCTGCTCTTGACGTGAAGCGTTTAATATTTGATGCCGTGATTCGCCTTCGTGAAATGGGGTTCCAGCCTATTGCTGTTATTTGTGACCAAGGGTCCAAATTCCAAGCTTTGGCAAGTCTGTTGGGGATAACGCAAGCTAATACAGCATTCTTAGTAGACTGTAAGCCGGTCTTCTTCATGTTTGACCCTTGCCACCTCATAAAAAGCTTGCGAAATAATTTCATAAAATATGATATTATTTATGAACACAAGATAGCAAGCTGGAAGGATGTGAAAATATTTTATGAACGAGATAAAGAGAGACACTTCCGTAAAGCTCCAAAGTTGACTGATGCGCACGTGTATCCAAACAACTTCCAGAAAATGAAAATCAAGTTTAGTACACAGACTTTCAGTCACACTGTTTCCACAAGTATTCTTTCCGAAACTAAAGAAAGTGCATGGAGCACAACGGCTGTGAATACCGCAGAATTAATTGGTATTTTCGACAAGCTGTTTGATATCTTCAATTCATCTTCTGCTTCTGAGCTAAAAGATTCAAGGAGGCCTTTTGTAGGCGATGAGAGTTGCGTTTTTTAGATGATATATATAGAATATTAAGTAATCTAAAATATATTACTAAATACGGAAAAGATGTAACTGGGGGAATAAAATGCCTCAACGGCTGGTTGATTACCATACAAAGTTTAAAAGCTATATTGTCTACTATTAAAGTTCAGGGCAATATTAAATATTTGTTAACCAGACGGTTAAATCAAGACAGCTTAGAGAATTTCTTTGGATGGATACGCCAGCAATTTGGGAATTGTGTGAATCCTACTCCCAACCAGTTTATATTGGGATATAAAAAAATTATTTGGGAATTAATTCATGGAACTTCTACAAACTGGTAACTGTGAACAAGAGGAAGAATTTCATTTCCCTGTCATGAGTTCGAACCATTTGGTTGAGAAAATAATACACACAGGGGTGTCTTCTTGTTCTCAAAACATTACATTGTTTCCATTGTAGGGACCCAATCTTACAATTCAAATTATTCAACGGAAAGAAATAAGCACTTCTAATGATTCTAAATTATAAACAAAAGAAAAAACTACCGCGCATCCATATCGGACGGTTCGCGGTGGTTTTTTCTTCTGTTTATAATTAAGAATCATAGAAACTGTCATCTCAAATACTTTTTCTTCTCATTCAATTGGTGCTAGGGCTAACAAAAGTCTTTATAGATTGATGGTGGATAGGCCTCTTGGGGAAACCAGCCATCGCAAATAAATGGTTAGCGATCCATATGCAGTACCTCAAAAGGTGGATTGGAAATCTGCAAATGTTTTTTACATTACCATAATATCCCGAGATCTGGTTACAAACATTCTTGTTGCGTGATTTAGATGGAAGCAATAATGATTAAAATCAAAAACATTTATTAATGTTCCCCAGCGTAAGCTACGTTATACAACGTTGGATCTCGAAACTTAAAAAAAGATTCAGATGATGACTTTGAAATGAATGCTTATCACTGGCAAGCATGATATCGTAGTTCGTCCAGGTGGATGAAGCCATAAAAGATTTTTCAAGAGCAGAAAACATGTTGACTTTCCTTTCCATGAGAAAATTAAATGTGACGAATATGGTGAAATTCAGCTCGAAGATTATGGAATTGTCGACATATGGAAAGTTACTAAAGTAAGGAAAGAAACCTGAAATATTGGATGATGGTAAAAATATATATTAAAATTTATAAATTTTGAGACAATAGTTTTCTTTCTAATGGTTCTCGCTTTCAAAAAACCAGCAGTGTATCAGTAGCCGCAAACCAGTGGAGGTCAATACTCAAATTCAGTTTCTACCAACTTAAGTTTCTTCTGAATCACTTTGTAAATGTTTTCGTATTCACCTTTTGTTGTTTTGCAAATATGACTCCTCTAATAATTAAGTAACTATTGTCGATCTATGTAGCCATTGTTTATGGACGTGGCCAAGGCCAGCGTCTTTCAATAAAGCAATTTTATATTGTATTGTATTGTTGATCAACTTTGAAGGCCGAATTAGACTAATAGTTTTATGAAATAGGTCCCTGAAGAACAGTCATGTTAAAATTAGAGAGATGGGCAATTGAAAGGCAATTGATCAATTTATCTCGTTCTCCTTCAAAACCGTCTGTTTGCATGGATTCTAATGACTTCGAAAACGGTTACTTACATAAGACTGATTTTTTTAACTACAAGAAATAAATGAAATTAGCAACTTTTTGATATTTTTCTATATTATATATTATATATATATAAATTGCGATAAATATAATTTATAATTTTTAAAAGAAGAAATTATGAAATCTGTGATGAGAATATTAGAAGAAAATAAACTTAAAAAAGTAGGAAACCACATTAGACAGTTCTTAATATCTCGCTTCAGGACTCGATTTTTATTTCTTTCGTTCTTTCATAAATTTTTCCTTTTCTTGCTTTGGACCTTTCGTCGACAGCATGCTATGATAGTGGACCATCATCGCAGACTAAAGAAAGTTTTCTATTTAAAACAATTGCTAAAGGAAAAAGTAAAAATATGAAGTATACCTGTGCATTTATCTAAGTCATCAGTTTAGCTTTCTGTGAGTAATCATAGTACCTCTCAAGAATCATTTTATCTGCATCTTTATGAAGACCTGATTCAGCATTAGGTACAATAAGAAGACCTTCAATATTGAGAAGGATATGCTTTATTCCGAAATCCAGTCCTTTTTTACACATATTTCTCCATTTGAGAAGGAAGAAATCTTTTGGTGGTGTTTGTGGATTATCTTTTCCAAGGGCCAATTTCACTCGAAAAGCCCCACCGGAATATGGTGTTCCGGCTGTAATATATTATTATGTAATTTCATTGTTAATAAATTTTACATAAATTAAATATAATTGCAATCTTAATCAAATAAAATTTTCTGCATATAACTGATAACTAAAGAATATATGAAAGTGCGGCAACTTGTGAAGTAATTTCAAATTTTAGTATTACCAAAATTTCGTTTTTCACTATATATTTGGGCACTGCCTGAGAACACCACAACGTAGATAGCTGAAATTTTGTACACAGCGTTTTCATATAAATATTAAAAAAAATTCAAAAATGAATTATATCGGGCAATCCCGGCTTGATGTGCCATACACTTTTTTCACTTTATTTATCTTTTATTTTCATCTAGGGTTGTTGATAATAGATTAAGGTTTAAAGAAGAAACAATGATCTTTATAAACTCACATAATAGATTATGTAAGAATTAGCGCCCTTATTTTTAAAGAACTTACTAATCTATAGATAAGAGATTCCAGATGTATAATATTTTATAAACTGTCAACGTATATCGAAGTCGAAAAGAGTTGAAATTAACCATCAATATAAAAGTCAGTTATAAATTAACTTCCATTCACTGGTTTGTTTTGTTTTATTCCATATCAGGATCGAGATCCAAATAGATAATAAATATTTTGATTCGCTAGATGAAAAAAAAGTAATAATTTTTTCAAACGAACCAAACTGCCTACAGTCACTTCTAATATTCACAGAAGCATTCCACTTTCTAATAACCTGAACATAAAATATATTTTCAGATCAATATAGAAAAACCTTGTCACTTGAAAATGAGTGAAAAGGCAATCCTCGGCGTATTTAAAATTTGCGACATTAAAAATTATTTTTAGAAAAATTTACTGTAGAAAAGGCAATCATCGGCGATAATCGCTGAAATTAAGAGATAAGAAACAACACTAAGTATTGTTTAAGCATTTGATTTCTCGGCGCAACTATAAAAAATTAGCAATGAACAAAGCTTAACTTAATACGTATTAAGACAAAGCATTTTACTGACATCATCGCTTCCCTCAAGAAGTAGACCAGCAATAGCATCGCGACCCAGGCCCTCATCTTCCTGTTCTTCTGCATCAGTCACTCAACTTGAATAAAGCAAACTGTTTATTTCGGAAGAGGAGACTTTTACTACCAAATTTTCTTCAATAAGGTAATAATCTTTATCTTCTAAGCGATCGTCGAGGTCATCATCATCGCTTTTTTTACGTTTCCACACCCATCAGATATCAGAATAACCATCGCTACCCTCTTCAATTCGATTGTCGTCGATCAGATCTTTCAGTAAAGGCAAAACTCAGAGTTCATGGTGCTGATCAAATTGCTTTCCGAGTTGTGGCGTCCACAGTAAACCACTTCTTGGTGTTGCCATACAAAACTTTGGTTTTTCACTATATATTTGGCCACTACCTGAGAACGCGTCGATGTAGCCAGTTGAAATTTTATAAACAGCGTTTTCATAAAAATAATTTCAAAAATGTCCTATATTAGGCAACCCCTTCTTGATGTTACCATACAAAACTTTGGGTTTTCACTTTATTTAACTTTTATTTCCATCTAGGGTTGTTGAAATTAAAATATATGCTTATGATAAATAAAAATAAAATAAAATAAATGTGATCTAGACTTGCAACTATAAAAACTTAGCAATAATCAAAGCATTTTACTAACATCGTCACTCCCCTCGAAAAATTGACCAGCAATAGCATCGCGATCCAAGCCCTCATCTGTCTCATCGGCATCACTCTCTCAAACTTGAATAAAGCAAACTGTTTAAGTAAGTGTAAACTTACTCTTCTTTCGACTTTCGCTCCCAAATTTTCTTTAAAAGGTAATAATCCTCATCCTCTAAGCAGTCGTCGAGGACATCATCACCATCGCTTTTTTTTACGTTTTAAAGTTTTATCCGACTCATCGAAACACCATCGCTACCCTCTTTAATTCGATTGTCCTCGATCAGATCTTTCAGTAAAAGAAGAACTCAGAGTTCATAATGCCGATCAAATCGCTTCCTTGAATTGTGAAGTTCACAGTAACACAGGTCACGACTAATATACCAAGAATGCACAATAATTACCATCGTACAATTATATATTTTGATAAGAAATCTTATTTGATGAAAACCAAATAAATTCTGACAAGACGGGAGAAATTAATCAAATACCAAACGCTACTCTCGCAATGCCTTGACTATTACCACAAGGACGAAGATCTATTGTTAAGGCCATGATATGAAAGACAGCTTCGTATTTATATTGATTCTTCGAAAATATTTTACCGAGACGATTGTCTTGAACAACGGAGCCAGCAGGACGAACCTGTATGTACCCACTTAAAAAGAAATATTAGGGCGTGATAACAAAATAGTAATTATCGATTACCCATAATTCTTCTACTTGCACTCTTTCACATCCTATATACATTCAATTCTCGGATAAGTTACGTGAAAACATCTGGATCACTTTCAATTAAACACCAACTTCCAGGACTTTCAATCATATTTATTTTTTATTTCGTGTACTCAAAAATAATAATCGTAAAACAACCATTGGCATAAGTCAAGATTCGGCCACTGTAACCGATTTTCTTCAAACTTTGCGAACAACTTATAATTCGCTCGCAAATCACAAATATCACAATAATTTTTCACGGAAACGTACACTTTCCCAGATATAACCATTTAATAAGTAACTAATAAATAACTTTTTGGAAAGGTTTATTCAATGAGAACAACCTCCAGCGAATTGATGCATAAAACGACATTTGACATTTCTCAAAACAATGCTTGGAACAGAATGCATCGCAGCCACCAAGCCACTGACATATAATAAGAATGGACTGAGCGTTCTTGCTTCAAAAATGGCACAAATATTGAACAGGTTGTGAAAACCCTTTATTTCGTACAATTCACTGACATATAATAAGAATGGACTGAGCGTTCTTGCTTCAAAAATGGCACAAATATTGAACAGGTTGTGAAAACCCTTTATTTCGTACAATTGCTCACCGATTCATAATTTATTATTATTTGTCGATTGGAAACACTAAAGATGTTATAAAATAGTATTGAATTAAATTAAAATTATTTGGAAAGTTAAACTTGTTTTAATTAAACCAAAAACACATTTGTAATATTTCTGAAAAATGTGCTCCTCTGCAGATTTTTTGTCGAATTTCCTTGAGCTTGTAAGAGATAGACGTATAAAAACAATATATTAGTCTCAATTTTTATGTCAATTCCAATGCATTCCAATTAATACAGCCGTACTGTTTCCAAAATTGGTTACAGTTCAGTGTACATTTTGAGCTTGAAAGAGACAAATAGATTTTAGCAAAAATTTGTGCCATTTTTGACTATAGGAATTAGATAGGATGGCTCAGTCCATTCTTATTATATGTCAGTGCACCAAGCACAATGCGGTGATGAAGTGTCAAAATCGTAGCCACCAAACATGGTGAACACAATGGCCATTGATGACCGCGTCAAGATTAAATTTAAATGAATTTTGTTAGCTGTATTAATAATAAATTGAGACCACAATATTATTATTTTTAATATTTTTCACCAACATAATTAAATTTTCTTTGAAACCCATGATGTTCAGCAATCAAAATTTTAAAACAAACAAAATGTTAATCAGCTGTGGATGTCAACGCAGGATAATTACGCTAAAGTTGAAAGTCGACCAACTTTTGCGTGGTGGCTACGATGCCTACGTTCATTGCGGTCACTTAAAAGGCATTGCCTTATAACCTACTTCTGCGTGACATTTTCCTGCGTGGTGGCTACTTTCATTCTGTTCCAAGGGCTACACTATGAAAACGAAACGGGTTCACCATCAAAAAACATCAAATTTTAATATAGCTACGAGCCACCCCTACATGCTCCAAACCTTGTCGCAAGCATGTGTTGTTCAATTTATATGGGCTTACGTGCCACCCCTACATTCCCCAAACCTTGTCGCAAGCATGTGTTGTTCAATTTATATGGGCTTACGAGTCACACTATCAAAAAACCTGAAATTTTTATTTGGACTACGAGCCACACTATCAAAAGAGCTCAAATTATTATATGCCTATGACCTCCCACACATGCTCAAAACATTGTCGCATACATGTATTGTTTTATTTTAGCGAGCATGCTGTCGACTTTTGGCACATCTGTTTCCGTACGGTACCTTCACTACCTCTTATATGAAAAAAAATATTTGAAGTTATGTGAAAAAGTTTAAGGTTATGTTTGATTTCATTGCCATTGAAGGGTTTTCATTAGCTTGTTCTAAGTTGGGCTACTGTAGAATATATTGTGCCGAAAGCCCCTATAATAAGAATGTACTGAGCGTTCTTGCTTCAAAAATGACACAAATATTGAACAGGCTGTGAAAAACCCTTTATTTCGTACAATTGCACACCGATTCATATATTATTATTATTTGTCGATTGGAAACATTAAAGATGTTATCAAATAGTATTGCATTAAATTAAAATTATTTAGAAAGTTAAACTTGTTTTAATTAACCCAAAAACTCAATTGTAATATTACTGAAAAATGTGCCCCTCTGCAGATTTGTTGTCAAATTTCCTTGAGCTTGTAAGAGATAGACGTATAAAAACAATATATTTGTCTGAATTTATATGTCAATTTCAATGCATTCCAATTAATACAGCCGTACCACTGACATATAATAAGAATGGACTGAGCCGTAACCCCCGGAATATAATACAAGCCATGAAGTCTCCGAAGGCACCGACACAATAAAAGGCCTTAACGTGCCGGGTACAGCATGCAGTAGGAGCTCACTCTCACGACATTTTGTATACTCGTCATGGAGGAAAAACTAAAATTTCATCTTAAACCGGTCCTAAAGCCGAAATCTGTCGCTCTCACAGCAAAATCAAGTTAAAACAAATTGCAGCCAAATATGTTTTATTTCTAATAGTTAAAAAAAAAATAGTATGTAGAACAAATTTACGGAAATTATAGCGTTTGAACAAAATACAAGCAACTTTTATATGAAAAGCTCCTTCAGTAAGACAAGGCAAGAAGACTGTGGATGTCGCCTGCTGACCGGACCGCTGCTCTCATTTTTCGACTTTGTTCATGGCTTGTATCTTGCGGGGGCTACGACTCAGCCATCCTATCTAATTCCTACAGTTAAAAGTGGCACAAATTTTTGCTGAAATCTTTTTGTCTCTTTCAAGCTCAACATGTACACTGAACTGTAGCCAATCTTGGAAACAGTACGGCTGTATTAATTGGAATGCATTGGAATTGACATAAAAATTCAGACAAATATATTGTTTTTATACGTCTATCTCTTACAAGCTCAAGGAAATTTGACAAAAAATCTGCAAAGGAGCACATTTTTCAGAAATATTACAAATGAGTTTTTGGGTTCATTAAAGCAGGTTTAACTTTCTAAATAATTTTAATTTAATGCAAGACTATTTTATAACATCTTTAGTGTTTCCAATCGACAAATAATATTAAATTATGAATCGGTGTGCAATTGTACGAAATAAAGAGTTTTCACAGCCTGTTCAATATTTGTGCCGTTTTTGAAGCAAGAACGCTCAGTCCATTCTTATTATATGTCAGTGAGCCGTACTGTTTCCAAAATTGGTTACAGTTCAGTGTACATTTTGAGCTTGAAAGAGACAAATAGATTTTACCAAAAATTTGTGCCGTTTTTAACTATAGGAATTAGATAGGATGGCTCAGTCCATTCTTATTATATTGTTGCGAGCGTGGCCTTTGGTTCGTTATTTAAAACACAATATTAAATAATTAATATATAAGTTCTTTATTACACTTAAATCATATAAAGTTCACAAACATTTATTTAATCAACTCAACTCTAATTATCGCTAACACTGTACTTTCAATTATCGCAATCTAATTACACACTATCGCTTCTTTATTGCTTTCGCTTCTTAACACTGCAACGTCTAAGGCAAGACTCCTCTTTTTTGGCGATGACAACTGTTATATTTATACAATAGAAACTCTCCGGATTATTCTGGAGTGTTCTATTCCAAAAGCTTCTTGACTATTCTATTTGTTCTATTCCTGAACTTTCATAATCGATTCTCCGAACCTGAAGTCATTTACTCTCCGAACCTGAAGTTGTTTATTGCCAGTAGATGTCACCAGTTGTCTCTTTCTACTGCACGTAACACTGCCCCCTTCTTAAACTTGTTCGTCTCGAACAACAGGTGGTCCACGGTCTTGATGCTCGTAGTATTGACACAAGCGGTCCAAATGAACAATTTTGTGCTTGCCTCTTGTGCCACGCTGAATCCTGTATACCACGTTATTAATTCTAGTTACTACTGAATATGGTCCTTCCCAGTGTTGTTGCAATTTTGGAGAACGTCCCTTACGTCGTTTCGGGTTGTACAGCCAAACAAGATCACCTTCGTTAAATCCTGCTGAATTCGCACGTAAGTCATAACGTGTCCTCATCCGATGGGTACTTACTGCTAATTTCGCCCCCGTGGCCCTTTGTACATCAGCTCTCAGTTTCAATGGGGCTCTGACATTACACTTGTACATTTCCTTTCTGCTGCTACGTGGCGGCCCTTTGTAAGAAGCACACACAGTGCATCTGCGACACCACTTCTCTACATCCTCCCGCATATGTAGCCAATAAAACTTTTCTCGTATAATAGAAATTGTTTTATTCACTCCCAAATGTTCTCCAGATGCTCCACGATGCACTTTACCTAGAACCTCGTTGACCTTTGATGCCGGCACGATTATTTGCATTCGGAACGATTTACCGTTAGGTGCTTCCCACTTGCGTTTTAATATGCCGCATTCAACATGAAGAGAATTCCATTGAGCCCAGTAGCTTTTCAGCTCTTCACTCATCCTCGAAATATCCTTCCATTCTGGTTTTTCTATGTCTACTTTCCAAGCAAGAATAGGTGAAATATCCGGATCTTCTCGTTGTGCTGTTCGCAGGTCCTCGTTGTCCCAACCTGTAGATGGTTCCACGGATACCAACTGTATAGTAGCTGTTTTCTCATTTCCTTTCTCCCAGCCATAATGCTTACATTCAGGTTTCCATTGACGTTGTACCAAGGCTTCTGCATTTCCATAGATACGTCCTTTTCTGTGTTGGCTCTCAAAGTCATAAGGTTGGATTCTAGTCTCCTTAAGAATAGTTTGCTCTCTAGCTCGCCAACTTGTACGTTCTTCTGTCCCTTTCCTTTCTGTTGGTTCCTTTCGACGGCGTTTCCTGCAGTCGCTTTGAAGGTGTCCCAATTTATTACAATCCCAACATCGAAGAACACTACGTGAAGGGGTACTCAGTGATAACTGCAATCTATTGCAAGTCTGCTGCTCAGCTCGATATCTTTCCAATTCCACTTTCCTCTCTTCATCTAGAGATTCCACTCGTCGGCGTTTTCTGCAGTCTCTTTGTAGGTGTCCTGGTCTATTACAATTCCAGCATCGAACGATACCACGCAAAGGTGAGCTCTGGGATGACTGCATTCTATTACAAGTACATTTGTCCACCGAAATGTCTCTCATTCGTACTGCACTCCGCGAAGCTTGTCTGGCGGATTCATACACTAATGCATAGGCTAGTGCTTCTGCTGTTGATTTCTTTCGTGCTAGCCTCAATGATTGTTGTAAATTTTGATCTGTAATAGCGTTCACAAATGCCTCTGTCGCCACTTCATTGAGAAAATCCGCATTCACGCTGGAGTATGACAGATGCGCTAAACTTTCTACATCTGCCTGCAGTTGTTGTAGTGATTTGCCATGTTTTTGAATCCTGTTGCGCAACTGTAGGCGATATACTTGCTGCATGTGCTCATCTCCGTAACGTAATTCTATCGCATGTACTAATGAAGAGTAATTACGTTGATTTTCAATCGGTACAGTTTGTAAGAGTTCTGACGCAGGACCTCGAAGTGCTAACACCAGAGCTATAGCTTTGTCTTCATCATTCCATCCATTTACCTCTGAAGCTGCCTCGAATTGTCTCTTGAATATATGCCACGAATTTTGTCCATCAAATATAGGAGGTTTCATTCTACCTGCACCGGATATTTCAGTTGCTCCGCTTAGAGGCTGACGATGCTTTATTCTTTCCAGATCTGCTTTAAAGTAATCAAGCTGTTCCGTGACATTTTGTTGTACTCCCGACACTTGTTGTCGAACTTCCAACACTTCCTGCTGTATTAATTCAATTTTCATATTTTGTTCGTCTAATGAAACTTTCAGAAATTTCTTCTGTTCCTCCAAACAAGTTTCTAGACAATTCTGCAAAGAATTCTTTTGTTCCTCAAAAGCATTCTTTTGCTCATCCAGACGGGTTTCCATAGATTTCTTCTGTTTATCTAAACGTGATTCTAGAGAATTCTTTTGTTCCTCGAGAGAATTCTTTTGTTCCTCGAGAGAATTCTTTTGTTCCTCGAGAGAATTCTTTTGCTCATCAAAACGGGCTTCCATTTTACTCATTAAAGTACTCAAAAGCTGTTCCATTTTCATCGCAGGCGCTTCTTCAACTTCGATTTCTTCCAAGTTCTCTTCGAAAACAAATGTTTCAAGATTCTTTCCTTCCTCTATCAAAGATTGTCTAAGTCGCTCGACTAGAACTTTCTTTATGCCTGTCGTTTGTAATGACCGGTTCCCTAACTCCACTTTCAAATCCTGCGTTCGAAGCTCGTCCACTTTGCGCCCAATTACTGTAGTAATTCACTCACAGTTGAATATAAATTATTTTCCAGAACTTTTAAAATTTAACACAATTTCTCAAAATTAATCACTCTTTTAATTTTTAGTCAATTGCCACCACTTTATTTCGCGAATTTATTTCACTTCTGACACCAGTTGTTGCGAGCGTGGCCTTTGGTTCGTTATTTAAAACACAATATTAAATAATTAATATATAAGTTCTTTATTACGCTTAAATCATATAAAGTTCACAAACATTTATTTAATCAACTCAACTCTAATTATCGCTAACACTGTACTTTCAATTATCGCAATCTAATTACACACTATCGCTTCTTTATTGCTTTCGCTTCTTAACACTGCAACGTCTAAGACAAGACTCCTCTTTTTTGGCGATGAAACTGTTATATTTATACAATAGAAACTCTCCGGATTATTCTGGAGTGTTCTATTCCAAAAGCTTCTTGACTATTCTATTTGTTCTATTCCTGAACTTTCATAATCGATTCTCCGAACCTGAAGTCATTTACTCTCCGAACCTGAAGTTGTTTATTGCCAGTAGATGTCACCAGTTGTCTCTTTCTATTGCACGTAACAATATGTCAGTGGTTCGCGTATTCAGTTTTGGGACAATGCATTGCAACACTGACATATAATAAGAATGGACTGAGCCATCCTATTTAATTCATATAGTTAAAAATGGCACAAATTTTTGCTGAAATCTTTTTGTCTCTTTCAAGCTCAACATGTACACTGAACTGTAGCCAATCTTGGAAACAGTACGGCTGTATTAATTGGAATGCATTGGAATTGACATAAAAATTCAGACAAATATATTGTTTTTATACGTCTATCTCTTACAAGCTCAAGGAAATTCGACAACAAATCTGCAGAGGAGCACATTTTTCAGTACTATTACAAATGTGTTTTTGGCTTAATTAAAACAAGTTTAACTTTCTAAATAATTTTAATTTAATGCAATACTATTTTATAACAACTTTAGTGTTTCCAATCGACAAATAATAGTAAATTATGAATCGGTGTGCAATTGTACGAAATAAAGGGTTTTTACAGCCTGTTCAATATTTGTGCCATTTTTGAAGCAAGAACGCTCAGTCCATTCTTATTATATGTCAGTGCATTGCAATGAATTTGCACGAACTTACACATTTTCCGTTCGTTTACTTTCTCGTGCACACAAAATTACATGAGTTTTGCATACGTCACAGCCTCCCCTCTCGCATGAATTTACCCGAAGTTTTTAGTTACTGCACAATTTTTGCAAGGAAAATTGCCAGCTGTCATAGGTTAGTTCATTCTTAGAATATATAGCAAACAGGAATGGTTGAATCGTGTAAAATTCGTGTACATGAGCGTAATTTGTCAAGAGCAGGAGACTAGACATAGGAGTAAGTGAGATGCTGCAAGAAAGAGTTGTCAAAGCTGGGTGGAGAATTGTCAAATGTGATTTTGTTTTGTCAGGAGATTTAGTCAACGTAAAATCCTTTTGTGAAATTTAACAAAACTATTTATCTTTGAACTTTATTTAGTGCAAAGTTTTATAAAGCCACTAACTAGTGCCTGTTAAAATCTTCATATCAATTAAAAAAACAAAAATGAAGTGCTCGGTCAGTGCTTGCAAATATAAATTTGATTATAAACTAGGGAAATCCTGTTTGAGGCAACTGCACTATCTAAATTATCTTTTTTGTTAATAGACGCAGAGATTTATATAAATTAATTATGTGAATTGTTTCAAAACAAAGTAGAAAAAGAACATTTTTTACCACAGATGCTCCGCACAAAACCTTTGTTTACTTTTTGCAAATTGACAAGTTGTTTAGAATAAGGATGGAGTGTAAATACATGTAAAAATGGACTACCAACACAACCAGAAATTCATTACGCAAAATCTGGCTGGTCATTAAGTACTCATTGTATATTGGGTAAGTTAAAATCACCAATTAGTAGTAATTCGTCAAGAGGTTCCATCTTACCATGGATAAAATTGGATGTTGAAATGAGCAGGTCGTAAATATTCTGTCCTTTGTCATCTATATTATTTATGGAGTCTGGAGGAATATAGCAACAAAGAATGTATAAGTCATATTTTAAGAGAGACAACTTATATGTCAAGAGTGTTGGAGAAACTGGGAAGCTGAATTTGGCTGCAATTGAAGTGTTTTTTACAAGCGAGGAGTACGCCACCGCCACGTGTTTCAGAATCAGTATATCTATCTCTTCTAAAAATTTGGTACGAATTGTCAAAGATTTCGGCATCGCGGAAACCATGATGCAGCCATGTTTCAGTGAAAGCAACTATATCGAAATCAGTTGCAACAGAGGATTTGAAGATTTGTGAAGCTTTTGTACGAATCCCCCTTACATTTTGGTAGTAGAGGGAAATAGATTTGAGTTTTTTGGAATATCGCTGCTAATTTTAGCTGTATTACGACCTTGGCACCCGGAAGGTACGAATAATTTAATAAAAGCGCCAGAGGGCCAAAATGTTGGATCCAATAACTTGTCTTGCAGATCCGCTGAGACAGTTAAAATAAAGGATGCAACCGGTTTAGAGCACTTACTAATTTTTCGGCAAGAAATACCATCTGTTGTGATATTTTTGGACTTCAGATACCTTAATATGTCCTCACACAACGTTTCTGGAGAGAAACGGGTGATGAAAACACACGTAGGTTTTGGTACCGTTCTCAGAGAGGCGCCAATACCAATTCCCACAGGCGAAGTATCATTGGTGGGGCACTATCCACAACCGAAACGGTACCGTAATAAACCGACATCCGAAACAGAAAACTCCGTCCCCCTGTCAGATGACCTGTTCACTAACGAAGATAACACATTATCTCCACCCGTAGACAAAACGCTGCCAATGGGGGCTACATTAGTAACTAGAGAAACCTCATGTCGACTTGAGGCAGTCGGAATGTTATTTGGGCGGTTGAGTTGGTTCTTTTGTCTCCGGCGACGGCCTAACTTCTCTGACGAAATATTCACAGAGGAGGGAGGAGTTGAAACATACAAGTCCTGCTGAGTATGAGAAGACTGTTGGGGTTCAGGCAGTAAATTTTCAGATCTGCAAGACTCTTTTAAAGCTAAGTTACCAATATCATGAGCCAAGGAACCCAGAAGCGCAGGAACCAATATCGCCCTTGACCTGCTTAATAGTGCGCCTGATATCCTCAATGATAGGTGTAACTAGCCCACTATTAGCACTTGACGTTAAAGGCGCGTCACATGTTATTACTACAGAGTGAAGATCGTCTAAGCTGCTCGATACAAGAGACATTTTTGATGAAATTTCATGAGTCTTTTCAAGTATCGCAACCGTTTTAGAATTTAACGTGCCAGTCAGGCTGAGAAGATTATCCATCTTACAGTTCAGGATATGAACATCGTCATAAAATTGTTGAAATTTAGAAAGATCAGCAGAAAACAGACTGATTTTATCAAGCATAAGAGACTGGTCCCCAGAGATTGCTTCCGAAGAAGCTTTCATATGTCTTAAGACGTGACAAGGCTTGGTAGCAGAGCATTCACTACAGGTGGTGTGACCAGAAGACGAAGCATTTCCCTTCAAGCATGTAGCATGGAAAGCATTGCCGCAAACTCCCATCACAATCTACCCCTTTGCCACTGATAATAGTGGAGCAGATTCTGCAAAGTGCCATTACAAACAAATTAAATTAATTTAATCTAACTGGCAGTGCAATTGGAGACAATTTATGTTATGATGCTACAATTAATGAGATTTATAATTCACAATTAGCTTCATAAATTTGCTGGTTTTCGTATATGGTAAATCTCTGATTAGTAGTTCAGTTTTATCGATTATGGTTGTGAGAATGGATGTGAAAGTCCAGCTCAACGAAAGGATCGAGTATGCGATGCAATAAGAACGGTGTCTTTGGTTGATTAAGCTTTATGGCACTAAATAAAGCTTAAAATTTGTAACGAAGTTACATACATTTCAGCTAGACACCAGTGAAAACGAGTGTCTAGCAGCCGCAACAAAGTAAGCCAGCCGCCGAGAGGAGAGCACACTACTGATAAGCAGCTCAGTAGTGTCCCGTGCTGGTGGCGTGATATTAGAAGGGAGCATTCTACACCCGACGCCATCAGCCAGCCTGCCTATAAATAGCCGACAGCCAGTAGAAAGATCACTCAGTCGATCACCAAGCATCGAAGTGAACACAACCGAAAACTACAAGTCACCGATCCGCAAAATATCTGACCGCGAGAGTACAACTCCAAAGTGAACAGAGTTGACCCCCACCAGTGGAATACCAGAAGGCTGGCTATAAAAGTCAGTCAAGTACCGAAAGATTAGTCAGTTGCCTCCCAGCAGCTCGACTAGACACATCTCCCGTCCAGTCCTATCCGCAAGTCATGTTGACTAGTTCAACGGCAAGCGCACGTTAATCGTGATGGCCTGAGAATTAGTAAGCGCACGCATTCCGTCCTCGTACCCCCGTGTAGGCTACTCTGCCGATAAGCGCACGTTAATCGTGATGATCAGAAGAGTAGCGAGCGCACGAATATAAATTCCGTCCCCGTACCGTGTTGGCTACTCTGACGACGAAGCGCACGTTCATCGTGATCGTCAGAGGAGTAGTAAGCGCACACGTACATTCCGTCCCGTACCCCCGTGTTGGCTATTCTGACGACAAGCGCACGTCGTCGTATTGGTCAGATGAATAGCGAGCGCACGCTCCGTCCCGCATCCTCAGTGTTGGCTATTCTGACGACAAGCGCACGTCATCGTGTTGGTCAGAAGAATAGCGAGCGCACGCTCCGTCCCGCATCCCCCGTGTTGGCTACTCCTAACGACAAGCGCACGTTAATCGTGCTGGTATAAGGAATAGTAAGCGCACGCTCCTACCCCGCACCTACGCCGCGTAGTCTTAAGTTAGTATAAGTAAGTGAGTGAGTGTAGATTAAGTAGTGTGTGTGTATTCCGTATACCGCCCGAACCGCAGAGCTAGAACAGCGCTCTGAAACCAGCAACGTCGGAAAACGGACCTGGACAATCTCCTGTCTGCCCGCACACCAACACCGACGTTACAAATTATAATGAAAAAGACGCAAAAAAAGATAACCTCAAAAATCACGAAAATATATATAATTTTTCTTTTTTTAATTTTAAGAATTTTAACTTTATTAGCCACGCGAAAGAAAGTGAATTAGTCAATTGAAAATCAATCCACCTGTATACGAGGTCCCACGAAGCACGAATAAACACAAAAGCCTCAACAGAGGCGAAGACAGTAGATTAGTAATACAAGCAAACCACCGATCACTCAGGGAATCTAGGATTAAAAATCCACTTGCACATGAAAAGGACACAATTCGTGGAAAAACCAAATCACTTTATACACAAAAATAAGAACTAATAGATAGAAATTTTTACAAAAAAGAAAACAATAACGAAAGAATCGGCTACAGACATGCAAATCTTCTTGTTGTGCATGTTAATTTGTTTGTGAATAACAAAACGCCGCGTTAATTTTTATTTTATTAAAACTGAGTGTCAACAAATTTGAATTACTTATATTATTATAATTGAACTTTCGTCAGTTTACTAAGCTATTTTGTAGTCTATCGATAATTCCAATTATATATACCCTTCTCGATGTTCCTAAAACATTGTAACGTAGTGTAAGCTAAGGTTCCTTAATAAACGTTTTTTTTTGTTTCTATTTCAATGATGCTATTTTTATAAAATAAATTAAAATAGAAAAATCTGTTGTTTTCTTCAAAGCCATTGTGTCCTCATGCAAAACGTTTCGTTAACTGAACGTAATTTTCATTCCGAAAACGTAACACTTTAGAGTACAGTTTGCGAACTACCACTACACTGACAGTCTACGCTTTTCAGTTTCACTTCTCTTTGGCCTTTTGATTCGTTTCTGTTACGCATTCACAACACCAAAGCGTTTCTTTTGCGTACACTTCTATGCAAGCATGTTTACATTTTCGTTACGTTTTTGGGCATAGGACCAGATTTTGAAACGGCACCGAATTTCTTCAAACTTTGCACACTACTCCCTTTTTACTCACAAATCACAAATATGAAATCAAAATTGCGCTGGAAGTTGTAGTTTCAGAGATAATCGACTTTAAAATTCCCGAACTGTACTGTGCTTCACAACACAATTTGACATTCTCACAATTATTAACTCTTCTTCTTCTTTTTAGTAACAAGTATAGAAGTAGTGTAAACATATCTTGCGAACATTCGGGTTACCAGCATTGCGCTTTTTTATTCATTACAAATATTTAGTTAGAATGGAATAGAAAAAATTATTAAAGAAACACACACACACACACACACACACACACACACACACACACACACACACACACACAGGCTGGCACACATGCACACACACTCACAGGCAGGCTGGCATAGCCGAAGCGTATAAGTTTATCTAGCAATATGTTACACTGAGCGAAGCGCACGTCTATGCCAGCCCATAGCCACCTATAGACACGGTGTCCCGAGACAGCGGAGGATTGGGAAAGTCAGCAAAAAATCCCAGGCCACCGTAAATCCAGATTTTTTCATAATCAGACTAGTTAAAGCGGCTTCAATTGGCACGTCTAAATCACCTGGAGTGATTGAAAAGGTGTACCAATTTAAAATCAGTGTACTCCACCTTTTATGTGGAGGCGGCTTACTCGGATTTTCATGGTATGTGACTAAATTATCATTGTTTTCTTGGCCCCGGATAGCAAGTTAGCTTACCCGGGGATTACACGAGTGAGTAGAACTGACTCTGACAGCGATTGGCACTTACACAGGCTCGTGTAAACCCCTACTGACTACTCTTTTTTACTGACCAGTCTGTACTGACAAGATTTCTGACGAGGCAGTACGGACTAGTCAATAAACTGCCAAACGTACAATTAAGATGGCGGAAATTGAAAATAAAGGGTAGATGCTAGTGGATATTTGTGTTTAAATTCCTAATCTGCTCTCTTTTGAGTGGGAAATGACTGAAAAGAGTTTAACATACATTTTATTGTTTATTTTATAGAGAATAAAGACGGATTAATGAAGAAATTGTTTGATATGCATATTCAGGGTGTCCCGGAAGGGTACCGCCATACTGCACCCATAGAATCTAGACATAAAAACGAACAGAAAAGTCCAACAGGACATATGTCCTATCTTGCGAAGTTTTGGAGTTATTAAGGAAAAACTGAATTTTCTTAGAATCCGCTCCGTAACTTACAGTTTACCCTATAACTCGGTAAATACTTTGCGGAAATAAATCGCACCTAGTAATTTTGTTAGAGCAACAAATTAACTTTTAAACTGTTTATTAAAAATTTTCCAAGGTGATATGCCTTCCTTTATTTTCGACTTAGGAGGTGTCGTCGTGCCTTTAGATCAAAATAAACCACAATTTGAAAGTAATAATTCTTGGAAAATTCTTATAAGGATGGGATGCGCAAGTATGGAAAAAACTTCTTCATTTTATGACCTCTTAAATTCCCGAAACAATCATTTACCTAAAAACAACGGTTTCAAAATCCCAAAGCAAAGTACGCCTCAGGTAGCCGTAGAGGAATGTCTGCACCGCTTGACGACATTTTATTATGAACAGACTGGTCAATTGATAGAACGCAAATCGTTTTTTGTCAGTAAATTTGACAGACGAAATCAGGACTGTCCGTCAGCTCTATTGACTCGTGTAATCGTTCGTTAGCAAACTCTTTGGTACAGGAAAAATGCAAAGCTTTGGAGTTATATCCAACGTGTAATTCTCACACAACGTCAGCGTAAAAGATTTGCGTGAAACTTTCGATGACAAGAAAAATTATCATGTTTTCAATGACAGCCGATATAGATTTTGAACAATCCAAACACAGAAACCTATACAAGGTGTCATTGCGCGCGATATAAATGAAAATTCAATAAAGAAATTTCAAAGGGAGAAAAGCTGAATTAAAAAGAAGAAAGAATTTAAATAAATAGACGCATCACAACATAAAGCAATAGTTTAGAAATACGCATACCGTCTAATTAATCTTCTTTCATTTTTCTGTTCTTAATTTTTAAATTTTGCTCTTAATTTTTATATGAATACAAATATTTTTACAGAATATCCTGAATTAAAATAAAATTGGTAGTTAATATAAGTAGGTGTTCCTTTCCAAACCTTCAGGGGGAAGAAATAAATAGACCTGAATTAGGCTAAGATTAGATAAGAGTACTCTAGAGGGGTAATATATTCGAAAATACAAAAAAAAACATGCTATTTAGGTTTATTCAAATACTTTTCATATTATATTTAAAAAAACAAAAATCATCACTTTTCGTCTGATTCATGTTGCTTCAAATCGAATTTTAACATCGCTCCGCTCGGTAGAAAGACGATAACATGTTCTCTCGTTGAACCTTGTTAAATAGGCCTAAGATAAAAAGAAAAAAAGGAGGGGAAGAAAAGGCCAAAGATATTCATAGGATACAATCAATCAAATAATAATTATTATATAAAAATGTAGAAGCTTGTCTAAGAATTTATTTCTTCCACTTACTTACCAGGCTCGTGTATAAGGTTTTTTTGAGCAACACTCCCCCGATCTTTAGAAATACTTTAAGGTAGAATTAGGCGATGAGTATAAGGGCTATTATAAAATGGATAATGTTGATAACGGGATTATAATGGATTTAATTTAAAAGCACAAAGTAAATTTACACAACACCATGTATTTATTAAATCGGGTACGGATGCATAAAAGTAACCATTTAGTTGCCTATTTAGAATACTGGCACGGGTGTTGTTTTCGTTATTAGCTAGATAAGCACTCATATTATTTCTTGAACGCCATAATGAGAGCCTATATTCAACCGAAAAAAAGAATGAAACGGAATAAATATTTCATGATGGCACTTTATGATAGCCCCTCATAACCGTATTAATATATTGATATCTGTACAAACATTGTTGTCATCCAGCATACTTATTTTCGGTATTGATTGATATCTCGTGTACCTTTTTGTGTAAGATTAATAGTAAAAGAAATAGCTAGGCGAATGTCAATTATCTAAGAGAAATTATTATAAGATTATAACGTAACTATGCCATGAGTATCTTTCATTTCTCCTTTCCCTCTCCCGGAGCCCCCCCCCCCCCCAGCAAGGTCCGCTACTGCTCTCTTTTCAGGTCAGAATAAGGACTCTGAAAGTTATCTGCCCTCAGAGTTATTTGGGTGGATGGGGCAAGCAGTGAGGGCCAAACATCTGCGCCTTCCCAAAGGATGTAGGTAAGTGGTGTAAGGGTCCCTTCAGGACCGAATTTGAGTTCCGGCCGTTTTGTAAGTAGGCACGAAGATAATCTTGTATATGGCTGGTGGCAGCGGCAGGTTTTTCTGGGAACCTCCCTACATTTTCCGCCAATAGCCGAGGCGAGCTAGCGTGCCGCCATGCAGTCAACGCTGTCCACCGAGTAATCTGTCAGCTCATGCTGGCAGTCTGGACTTCACGTCCAAGCCAATCACTCTCAACATAATTCCATAACAAGTGCGCAAACAGACCTATCTTCACATACTTCATTTTTGAAGCAAGAACGCTCAGTCCATTCCTACGAGTAAGAAACTAAAGGAGAGGCCATTGCGTGTATATATATGCCATTTTTGCGTGCCGAACGTGATGCTTTTTCTCACTTTCTAACATATGTTGTATCTCTGTCTACATGTACCTTAGGTGTCACTTTTGTTTATGTTCGGCGATTAATAAAAAATGATTTAATAATTTCATTTTGTTTTATGTGAATTCAGTGATATTATAAATCTGTGATAATTGTGGAAAATATATATAACAGGAACTATTACCTGCAGTGCTTTAAATAACTTAAAAATTAAGCTAAATTTGAAAAACTAACAAAGAAGTGTGTAGTGGAATTCTGCAAAAATAAAAAGTTTACAAGGCGTCCCGGAATTTTTTTTCACAGGTAAGTGAAAGAAAAAAGTTTATATGCACTAAAAATACTAAATTAAATACAAAGCTGATTTATTAAAATGAAAAACTTGCACTTATTACGCGAAGGTAGTTTTGTTTACATTGCTTTGGCAGCCATATCTGTACTGTACCCTAAGACAAAAGGCGTAGGTAAGGTTAATTAAAATTTGAAGGGGGTTACAAATAAATGTTTATTATTTAAAAATATTTACATTCTTTTATGTGAAAATATAGTAATATTTTATTTGTTTCTTTTTTAATACTGGAAAGTGAAATATTGGTAAATGCTAATAATTTTGATAAAATTACTTAATTTTTAATACCTATATTTTATTGAAATAGATTTCCCAAAAATGAAATGTTAAGGCAGATATGGTTGCAAGTTATTGGGCAACCGAATTTGAAGCCAACATCAAACAATTTTATTTGTTCGGAACATTTTTTGGCAAAGGACATATTTATATGCGACAGGAGGAATAAATTGAGTATTGATGCTGTGCCTAATCTCAAATTAAACCTTAAAAGCAACGATGATTTTGTGGTGAGCATTGTAATTAATTACAAGTTTGTTACTATAAACTTGGTCTATTTGCAGCCACATACCCAAGAAAGTAACATTGCAGCTGTGGATGATCCCAGCGAGGATGAAAGCTTTATAGAGCTGAATGCAACTAATTTTTAAGATGTAAGATAATAATTTTTGCTAGCAGCATTTGAGCAATTGTCTTATTTTTTTAAAATAGTTTTTAGATTGCCAAACTCTTCAACAGCCCAAAGAAGGACTGCCAAATGCGAGAGATATAAGAGAAGTATTTTGTATTTCTATGTTATTTAAGTTTTTATTCTTTATTCTACATAACAACTTTAAATTAAACATAATATATTTTATTCTGCTTGATGTTGAGTTTTTAAACATTTTTAATATTTCGCCATTCTCTTATTTAATTTAAAAATTTTAACTTTTTATTAATTAGTATTTTTCTTCGTTATAATAAAGCTTTCCAGGAACGAGCTTAATCAAGTGGGATCTCCCAATATGCCGCCTTGTTACGAAGGACAAGAAATTGTGATACTACAAGAGCATAGTACTCCAATAGTAAGTATTTGCAAACATGTTGCTGATGTTTTATTTATTATTATTATTTTTTTCTTAGATATTTATTGAGAGCATGGAGCTACCGATACCACATCAGGAGATATCATCAGTTACGGGAGATATTTCTGAAATGGAGGATCCAGATATACCTACAACTTTAATCCAGGAAAATTCCGAAATAAATAAGGTATTTTATTACTACTTAGGCACTGCTGGCTTAGTAAGAAAATTACTAAATTCCTTTGAATGCCCAAGAGAATTTCGTTATTTCCTTATTAAGTCAAGAATGTACGAGTTGATTTAATATAATACATATTATTGTTATTATACGTAATTACTTTCACAACTCTTTTAATTTTTACGTAGAGTAGACATTGCATTATGAAAATAATATATTTCAGTATATATTTGTTATAAGTGGACGTATGTGAAATTACCACGTATAACGAATGGAGTTAGTTACTAGTTTTAGGAGTTAGTTTAAGCATGAACTGTGAAATGACATAATAAAGCCAACGTAATATTGTGATATTGTGGTCTTATTTGTTCCTTTCTGAGTCCTTATCTCCTTGATGGAACTTTTACTTGCAGAGTTGTTATTGTAAGATATTTTCTGATTATTTCTAATACATATTATTTCTTAGAATGTTTGCAAAAATAAAGAATGTAGAACTAAAATGTTATCTTTACAAAAACAAGTAAAGCGATTAAGAGAGGCTTTACGTCGTAGAGATAAGAAAATCGGAAGGATTAATACGGCAATGGAGATACTCAAAAAGAAAGAGCTCATCTCTGAACAAATGCACAAAGTTCTTGACGCTATCGCTGGTCCAAATAAAAGTTTATTTGAAAGAAAGCTCTTTGAATACCATGGTAAAAACCATAGTAAAACTTATAACCACCAAATCCGTGCGTTTGCTCTATCTTTAAATTTTTTGTCTCCGAGAGCTTATGAATATGTAAGGGAAACTTTTAGTAACTGTTTGCCACATAACAGGACTCTTCGTAAGTGGTATGAAAATGTTGAATGCGATCCGGGATTTACAAAAGAAGCCTTTGATGCAATAAAAAAGGCTGTCCAAGAGACTACAAAGAATGGAGAAAAACTTTGTTTACAACTAATTTTTGATGAAATACACATCCGTCAGCATATTGATTGGGATGGTAAAAAATTGACGGGCTTCATTGATTTCGGAACTGGCAGCAATAAAGATACTGTTGCGACACAAATGCTGGTTTTTCTCGCTGTAGCTATAAACAAATCTTGGAAGATACCACTTGCTTTTTTTCCCATTTCTTCTCTTACTAAAGAGCAAAAACAAAATATAATACTTTTATGCCTGCAACATTTAGTGGATACTGGTGCACAGGTAGTTGGACTAACGTTTGATGGTATGGCTACAAACTTTGCCGTTGCAAATCTCTTTGGAAGTGATTAGCGAGACCTTGAGTCGGCACCCTTTTTCAAAATAGACAATAGTGATGAGAATTACATTTTGCATCCCGATCCTTGTCACATGTTCAAATTAGTCCGTCATGCTTTTTTTAAACTGGGTATTTTATATGACATCGATGGTAAAGAAATAAGATGGGACTATTTAGACAAACTTGTTGATCTTCAAGAAAAAGAAGGCCTTCACTTAGGAAATAAAATAAGAAAAGCTCATATATATTTCCAAGATCAGAAAATGAAAGTAAGTTTGGCAGTGCAAACCCTAAGCAAATCAGTTGCAGATGCGTTTGATTTTTGTAGAGAGGTTTTGAATCTCGAGGCTTTTGTTGGCAGCAAACCAACTGCGAATTTTATCCGTGTACTGGATGATGTCTTTGACATATTAAATAGTAGAAAGGTTTCAGAATACGAATATAAAAAAAAGGCTCTTTGCAAAAATAACATTTCGCATATAAACGATTTTATTTGTTATGCTATTAAATATATCTCCCAGCTAACATTGCCGTCAAAGGTACGTATTGTAAAGACTGCTAAAAATACAGGATTTCTCGGATTAATACGCTGCCTGGAAAACGTTAAAATTATAAACGAAAGGTTTATTGAAAGTGGGATTCTATCATTTTTTCCATTATATAAAATAAGTCAAGATCATATTGAGCTATTCTTTTCTTCAATTCGCATGGGTCTTGGCAGTAATAACAATCCTTCCGTTAAACAGTTTATCTCCACTTATAAAAAACTGCTTTTCCGATGTCAGATAAGACAGGGTGGAATAGAAAATTGCTTGGCTTTAGAACAAATAACTATACTAAATGCTTCGCCTGCTGATCCATTGGAAGGTATAAATAAAAACCTTACAAAATCGAAGATTCTTCGAAGTAGTTTGGTTGAAGAAGAAAACGTACCAATGTCAGAAAACGACATGGATGTGCAAGAAAATGTACCAATAGCGGATGATGACCTAATATTTTTAGAAGAGCACAGCTATGCCCAAGATCCTTCTGCTATATCAACTTATGCACAGCATGTTATCGAATACATTGCCGAGTACATTGTATTTGCAATAAATAAAAAAATACTTTGTTCAGAGTGTTTGACTGCTCTTCAAGGAGATTTTTCACCGTCTTCATTAATAACTTATAAAAGCAAAGGTTTTCTGAAAATACCATCGAAAAGTGTAAAAGAAATATGCGAGAAAATGGAAAAGGAAATACGGCGAACAGCAAAGTTAAGTGATGGTCTTCATGAATCGTTAAGTCCTAAGGAAAGCAAAAATTTATTAATAAGAGTCCAACAAGCATTCATTGGAAAACAATTATTTGCCGATCAAACTCAGCATATGATAGAAAGTGGCAATTATGTATTGCTTTTAAAGCTTATTACAGAGAAATATTTAAAAGTCCGCTATAATTTTATTGCTAAGTCTACTAATGATAAGATATCTATAAGGCAAAAGTACACTAAGTTAATACTATTTAATGGCATGTAAACTGAACGCACTTAAATTAAGTACATAGCATAAGTTATTATATATTAAATATAAAAGTATTATGAATTTAAAAACGACTGAGGATTGCTGAAGCTATCTATTTTAAGAGGATGTAAATTTATTTTGGAGTATTTTTGAAAGATGGTAATATGCCTACTGGGGAACCGACCATCTAAAATAAACGGTAACGCACCTAAATGTATTACCTCAAAAGGTTGTTTTATATAACCAGCACTCATTAGGTTGCTTCTGATATACAACTTTGCCTCAAGGTGGTGTGGAAAAATACGTTGTGCAAAACTTTGAATAAAACTCTATACTAATCTTCAATAAGAGAAAATTAGTTATAAAAATTCCATTCAAGGAAATTGAAAATTATCGGTTATTTTAATGTTTATGACAATACTATTCCCCGCTATTATCGATTATATACTATATATTATATTAATTATTATATTATTTTATATTATTATAATATTACATATATTTTATTTATTATTATTTTATATATTATTATATTATTTTATATATATAATATATTTTATTATATTATTTTATATATATAATATATTTTATTATATTATATTAATTTTGAAAACGTTCTTATCATGAAATATTTAATTTTCATAGTTTAAAAAATCGCGCCAAAGTCCCCCACATAAATGTTTTTTCCATCCGCCTGCAATGCTCATTTTTTGTAGTGTGCGTATAAACTTACACAGCTTTAGGATTGGCACGAAAATTCTTGTTGATGGGCCTCTCCTTTAGTTTCTTACTCGTAGGTCCATTCTTATTATATATCAGTGGGTCACACTGACAGGCCTGAATTAACTTTACGGTTGATCAGTCGACTGCGACTTGATTTAAAGTCGAAGTCGACGCTGAGGTCAAATTTGTAATTAAAAATAAAGCTTCAACTGGTTGAACAAACCAGAAGTCCCGACTTCTGCGATTGAACTGAAGTTGGCCACAGCGAACACCAACTTTGCACTTTCAGTCGGAGACGCACTCGAAGTCGAAGTTGCAATTGTATCTCGCGACATGTATTTACCATTTGAGCAAAGTCGAAGCCGAAGTCGCAGTCTAATTGTAATTCGCGCTTCACGCCTCATTGAAATGCTTATTGCTGGAACAGAATGATCGGATCAATGCCAGAGTAAACACGCAGCTAACTGTCAAAAAGCGCAAGAAATAAAGTGCTGCCCAGGGGGTGATTCTGATCTCTTTGTCGTAGCTTGGGCGTATATTTTAATCACATATTTTGATATTTAACCTCAAATTTGACGTATTTTTATATCCATCATATTCATTTTGATTTATCCTTTTCATCAACCACAAAATAAACTAAAATGAATTTGAAATGAATAATGAATTAATTAACGCCTAAAAGTACGACAAATTATTTTACTATGGTAAATGGATTTTCTACACGAACTTAAAATAATTACAAGTGCTTAAAATTGAAAAATATTTGTGAATTTGTTATGTAAAGTGTCAGTTTCAGTTCATCCTACGTAATACAAAGCTTGCTGAACTGAATAAAAACACAAAATATTCAGTAAAAAAGTTCATTTCATTTAGGCGTATATTATGACATTAAAGTACGACAAAAGATCAGAATCACTCTCCAGAACGAACTTGCCGCGACTGCATTTAATGACAAACAATCTGTTCCCCCGCGGCTAAGATTAGGTACCATTTAACTCTCATTAAAGAACATTCCCTAACCAACGTACTTCGTATAATTTTAATCCCTCCAATCAAAATTCGCCAGTTAATTACATCCCAAATAGAAATAACTCATTCAACCAATAATCATTTAATAACCGACCGTTTAACAGGCAACCTTTTAACACACGTCCTCAATTCTCTCGACCGCAATAACAAACAGGTAACACCCATCTTATGTTTAACATACAAAACCAACCCCAATATAGACAACAGCAAAACAATTATTTTAGACAGACCGGACCACCCAGAGTAATAAGTGAAGAATTATTTAATATTTCGAACCAGAATTTTTCTCGACCGGATATAAGAACACCTAATCATGTCCAAGAATTGGATAATTTCTATAATGTTGAACACCATGATGAAGAATTAGTTCAAATAGATGACTCAAATTTTCAATTTCCCGCCTCGACGACCCAATCGGATACATAGATATAAACAAGCATGGATTTATTCTTCCTTATATCCAAATAGCATCCCCATTTGGTAGACCCCTAAGATTTTTAATAGACACCGGAGCTTCCTCCTCATTTATAAATCCAGAATTCGTTAACCCCAGAGACGTTAAATTAATTAACCCTATCAATATAACTACGGCATTAAATAAACATAAAATCGAGAAACAAGTTACTTTACCAAACTTTCTAGAATTTAATCAGCCTGGTAATACAAAGTTTTTAATATTCAAATTTCACGGTTATTATATATTATATATAAAAGTCGATTCCCTTCCATCTTCCGAATTTCATGAACTACAAAATTTTAATGTGCAATTTGAAAATGAAAATACTAGTACAGTTAACACTGACGACATCAACAATCTAATTCGTACAACTCACTTAAACCAAGAAGAAAGAAAATCAATCTTAAAACTTTGTAAGAATTACGAAGACATATTCTTCAAGCAAGGGCAAAACTTAAGTTTCACAAATCGAATAAAACATCGGATTTCAACTACCGACGAAATCCCAATACACACGAAATCTTATTGATACCCTTATGTCCATAAAGAAGAGGTGAAAAGACAAATTAGCGAAATGCTGGACCAAAATATAATCAGGCATAGCTATTCACCGTGGAGCTCTCCTGTTTGGATAGTTCCAAAGAAACGAGATGCTAGCGGCAAAGTCAAATGGCGACTAGTCATAGACTATCGCAAGTTGAATGAGAAAACAATTAGTGACCGCTATCCACTTCCAAATATCAACGAGATTCTTGATAAACTTGGAAAGTACATGTTTTTCTCCACTCTCGATCTGGCGAGTGGTTTCCACAAAATAGAAATGGATCCAAAGGATATACAAAAAACAGCCTCAATGACAAATATTTTAGAGCATTCAATCTTGCAAGGACGTTCTAACGAATGATCCAATATTAGCTTACCCCGACTTTTCTAAGCTCTTTGTATTAACTACTGATGCAAGTAATTTCGCAATCGGTGCTATATTGTCACAGGGACCTATCGGTAGTGATCGACCCATCTGTTACGCTAGTAGAACCCTGACAACAACGGAGACTAAATACTCAACAATTGAAAAGGAATTGTTGACAATTGTTTGGGCGACCAAATATTTTCGTCCGTATTTATTCGGAAACAAATTCAAGATTGTCACGGATCACAAGCCTCTCCTCTGGCTTATGAATTTGAAAGATCCAAATTCCAAACTAATTCGTTGGCGCTTAAAACTGGAAGAATTCGACTAGGAGATAGTCTATAAAAAAGGAACTCAAAGTTCTAATGCTGACGCTCTAAGTCGCATCAAATTAGAAAATTCAGAAGATTCAGAAACTCCCGACAATATAGAACTTAATGCAAATGAAAATGAAAATTTCTCAGTACAAGGTACCTTGGGATCCACAGTACACTCGGCTGAAGAAAACCTCGACGATGGAATACCGATATCCGAATGCCCACTCAACGAACTTAATCTTCAACTGATTCTTGAAAAATCAAATAAACGACCCCCAATTTCGGTAGAAGTTCCATTTAAAAATCGCCTTCGTCGATCTATTCGACTACCTGAATTTACAGAGGAAAACATCACTAGCCTCTGTATTTTCTTGAGCGGATAAACTCTTTTGCTCTTCCGCGTTGTATGTGAGTAAGGTTTATCACCTGTACTCCTGATGAATGGTGCAGTAAGTGCAACACTTAAGCACCGCAGAAAGAAGATTTTTGATTGCTAATAAAACACCCTCTTTAATGAAGATTTACCTTTTTACTCAAAAAATTCAATTAAAAAATCGGCTATTTATACATATTTGTGACATGATAATAAAAAAGACAAAAAAAAAAGAAAATATTTAAAACAAAGTGAAAATTTCTCAGGCATCAAGCTGACCGAACATTTTATAATCATAAAACAGACATCGAATTCTATCGCATAAATGCGACGCTGAAGGCATCGCATTTCGTCTGTTTGCAACGACATGCCGTGTATGGCGTGAGAACGATTCTTTTCAAAATTTCCTGATGACGATGAAATTCTTCATCGAAGTAAGCTGCTTGAGAATTATTAACATCCTCCCCCGCCTTGACCAGCATCTGGGCAAAGTTCTTGGCTGACGAGTTCCGGATCTATTTCGAATTGTCTTGCAACCAAGGTCCGTTGGGCTGGAATTGGTGCATTTCTTGGTGAATTATGTTTACCTCTTGTGCATTTTATGTATAGTAGAACTGATGCGATGGTGATTGTCAGCAGGAGCGCGGTGTATCCCAAGGTAAAATGGTGTACGTCATTGGTATGAATTTCTTCGGGTAATATTTCATTTCTTTTGAGTTCCTGGATCTGCTTCTGTATGTCTTCTATTTCTTCCCATTTGTAATGATGTTCGTTGGATCTTGGAAGCTTGAGAGTAGATGCAGAGCCTTCTGGGTATATGAAATCGGTAAGATTTTGTGTGGGATTAAACGATGATTTTATTGTATGTGGATAGGTGTTGTGGGATTGCAGAGTTAAATAATCATGCCTAATTTCGCAATTGGTTTCCATGCTCAGAATTTCTGCACCTTGTAGCACCTGTTGAACGGTGTTGGTGTGACAGACGACAGTGATGCTGGTGTTTCCTTTCACGGAATAAATCCATTTGTTTGGATTATAGAGCTGAAGCCATTTGGGGAGGTTTTCCGCATTAATTAGCTCGCAACTGCTGGATGGTTGCGCATATGTAAGGAAGTTCATTTCACAGGAGCTGACATTGGCTCCTCTTCGATACGTTGGATGGTTTTGAATGCACATGTGCTGTGACTCTCCAATGGTTTGACCCAGAATAAAATTCCTGGTTGTTGAGCGGATAATATTTATCTTTGTGAAGATTGACGACCAGAAATTCAGCTGATGGTTTGATAGCTACAAAACTGCCATTATTATTACTGGAACTGGAATGATGCGATATAGTTCAAACTCCTCAAAGGTAAACAAGGGGAGCTTTACTCGAAATATTACATATTTTTTTTGTTACTCGACCTTCGACTTTCATGAGATTGTACAGCTGAAGTAGATTATCTGTTTTTGTGGGTAATCTGATTGTTGATGGTAAGTGAACTTTTATTGTATTTAATTCTTCCTTTAGCTGTCGCGGAGACAATAGCTGGGGGTTGATCTTCCCGAAATGAGTGTCAGTCAGTACATTCAAAATTGCTGTTTGAGCTCGTTGGTACTTCATAGTCATCAATGTTATCTGCAAAGCCCAAGTGGAAAACGTTTCAGCCACTTTCCGCTGGTATATCTCTTCTGTAATATTGTTGAGTTGGGTGGTTATGAGCATTATATGATTCTTGATGGTCTCTAAGTGGCTAGTCATGCTTTCCTGATCGTGTTTTAATACGTTCACAGTGGAGTCTATCACAGATGTTTGATTTTTGATCAACTGCAGTAAATGATTTTCATTGGTTCTTATTTGGTCGATGGTTGTTGATAGTTTTTCGGCATATTCTGAATCTAGGATCTCAAACAGTGCTCCTGCTATATTGCCGATTATGTTAAGTGGGGCTCGCCTTGGTCTCTTTGATGAGGAAATTTGGAGTAACTCATTACTGTCGGCGAGCTCTTCTTTCAATGAGACAAATTGATCGGTGATCAGAGAACAGTAGCTTGCGTTTTTGAGCATACTACATATATGTTGCAGGTTACCTATGCCAGTGCTGATTGCGTCAGCCTCCTTCCAATATCCTACCATGTTGTAGTACACTATAAGGGACCACTCACTGCTGACCAAGTTAGCAGAACCGAGATTCTCGAAATATATCCCCGCTTGTGATTTGAATGGAATAATCTGAGCTAAGGGATTTCCAAGAATAGGCATGATTAAACATGTTAGTAGGAGCATACTTGTAACTGGACTTGGCGATGCTCGAATTTTTCTTCTTTTAGGGCGATTGTCTGGATTGTTGGTCGTGTCGGAAGTAGTGTCGTCGCTTCGAGAGGTGGCAGGTCGAGTCGCAGGATTGGAATTGCTAGATTTCTCCATCTCTTTGATTGGTAGTGGAGCTAATTTGTGAATTGGCCGCCTCATAATACCAGAATTCGTTCGGACATCGGCGACTCGTACCAAACCGTCTTCTCCTTGTATGGTCTTCTCGATTCTTCCGAGCTGCCATCTCAAAGGAGGCAAGTTGTCGTCCTTAATTAGAACCATCATTCCTGGTTTGGTATTTTTGCTTTCTTGCTTTCACTTGTGCCTTTGTTGAAGTTCGCTGAGGTATTCGGTTGACCACCGTCGCCAGAACTCATGTTTAATGTGCGACACCAGTTTCCACCTTCTAACTAGACTTATATGTGGTGGAACTGCGTCTGGATCAACTACTGTAGTAGTTGGCTCACCTATTAGAAAATGACCTGGAGTTAAGGCGGCTAGGTCATTTGGATTGGCAGATAATGGTGTCAATGGTCTAGAATTGAGAATAGCCTCAATTTCAGCTGTAACGGTTGATAGTTCTTCGAAGGTGAGTGCAGCTGATGCTACCGATTTTTGGAGCAAAAACTTCGCTGATTTGACTGCGGCTTCCCATAAGACCCCGGAGTGTGGGGCTCGAGGGGGAATGAAGTGGAAGTCCCTTCCTCTTGCTTGACAAAATGCAGAAATTTTGTTTGTTGACTCTGAAGCATATATAGATTGCTGTACCTCCAGAAGTTGATTTTTGGCGCCATGAAAGTTTGTGGCATTGTCACAGTAGAGATTTCGGCAATTTCCTCTTCTTGCGACGAAACGTTTGAGTGCTCCTATGAACCCCTCTGTGGTGAGATCACTGGCAACGTCAAGATGGATGGCCTTCGTGGCAAAAAAACAAAACACAACTATATAGGACTTCTGTGGACGTTTCCCTCGTAACTTAAAGTGAGTTTGTATTGGTCCACAGAAATCTACGCCCGCATTGACAAAGGGTCTCGCAGGCTGGACCCTGGTCGTTGGTAGGTTGCCCATAAGTTGGGTCATCAGCTTTGGTTTCACCTTGTTGCAGCGGACACAGTGTTGTACAATTGATCTTGCGATGTTCTTTCCCTTGATTGGCCAGTATCGTTGTCTGGTGATCGCTAGCAACCCCTGAGGTCCGATGTGTAGATTGCGATTATGAATGTCGAGCATCAAAAGCGTTGTTAATGGATGAGAATACGGCAATAATATTGGGTGCTTAGCATCGTAAGACGGCTCAGAATTTTCCAGTCGTCCCCCAACCCGAATGATATTTCGATCATCGAAGAAGGGACAAAGACTGTTTAATGGATTGTTGTTGCTGACATATTTGTTCCTTTCGAGTTGATGTACTTCGTCTTTAAAGCCTTCTCGTTGCGTTTGGTAAATGACTGCCATAAGTGCCTTGTCTAGTGCCTCAGCTAACAACTTTAATGACAACGCTCGTTTTTGTCGCCTTGAGCTGCGAGTAAATCGGAGCATGTAGGCTAGAATCCTTAAGAGTTTCTGGGCGGAGTTCTTGTGGTTGATGTTGGCGATCCACGGTTGTTCGCTTGTTGATGCCAATACAACTGGTGTCTTGCTCCTTTTTATATCTACATCTATCTCTTTTCTGGGCGGTTGTGATGGCCAGATGGCTTCTGATCCATGTAGAAATGGAGGGCCGTAAAACCAAATATTGCATTTGACGAGTTTGGCTGATGCCATTCCTCTAGAAACGATATCTGCAGGATTGTCCTTTGACCGTACATGCCTCCACTGTTCTGGACTGGATAGTCTTTGGATTGCTGCGACTCGATTGGCTACAAATGTGTGGTATGATGACGACTCTGAGTTGATCCATGCCAGCGTTATTTCGGAATCTGTCCAAAAATATCCCTTTATGTGAGGTATATTGATGTCTTTTCTTACTCGGTGAGTTAATTGAACTGCTAGTTTCGCTGCACACAGTTCGAGTCTGGGTAATGTTGTTGTTTTTATCGGAGCTACCTTCGATTTTGCACAAAGTAGACGTACTGTGATGACACCATCTTGATGTGTAGTTCTGACATATACGGCGGCCCCGTAAGCTGTTTCGGATGCATCGGCGAAGGTGTGTAGTTGTAATGTTTTGCATATTTTACCAGATGCTATATGCCTTGGGATTTTAATGTCGTTCAGAAGCTTCAAGTCCTCTCGAAACTTTAACCAGCTGGTATGCATGTCCATGGGTAGTGAGGCATCCCAGTCCAGCTTTAGAGACCAAATTTTTCTGATAAATATTCTTGCTAATATTGTGACTGGGTTCATGAATCCCAGTGGATCGAAGATATGTGCGATGTCGGAAAGGGCTGTTCTTTTGGTAACCCTCCGTGCTTCTTTCCAGCTTGTTTTTATTCGGAAGATATCTGAACTTGGTTGCCAGGTTAGACCAAGCGTTTTTATGGATTCTTCTGCAGGCTCGTTGAAGTTTAACTCAAGTTCAATGTCTTCCTTCGGAAAATTTTGTTACAGCTGTGGGTGATTTCCACACCAGTTACGAAGATTAAATCTGCCAAAAATGAGTAATTGTTTGAGTTGATGCTGTGTCTCAAGAAGCTCCGTTAAACTATCAGACCCTGTCATTACATCATCTACATAAAAGTCTCTTTTGAGGACCTTCGACCCCAGTGGATGAGTCAGAGCGCCATCATTGGCAAGATATTCCAAGCACTTGGTTGCGAGGAATGGGGCTGGTGCTAGTCCATAGGTAACGGTACATAGTTTAAAGTACTGTAATGGCTGGTGTGGATCTTCTCTCCAGGTGATTAATTGATACTGCTGATCTTCTTCAGCGACTTCAACCTGCCGATACATCTTTTCTACATCGGCGGTGAAGACAAACCTTGGGAATCTGAATCGTAACAGGATTGAGAGTAGCTCGTCCTGGATAGTTGGGCCCTTGCACAGAACCTCAATTAGCGACACGTTCGACGTCGTTTTGGCTGATGCGTCGAACACAACCCTTAGCTTTGTAGTAGTACTGTCCAGCTTTGTGATGCAGTGATGCGGCAAAAGGTAATGTGGGCCTTTTATTTCTGTTAATTTCGTCCTTCTCATGTGGCCTGAAGCTTCGTATTCCCGCATAAAATCAACATATTGTTCTCTAATGTTCGGTTGACGAAGAAGTCTCTTTTCGAGGGAATAGAATCGTTTAAGGGCGATATCTCTTGATTCTCCGATGGCCTTGGGATCCAGGGAAAATGGTAGCTTGACTACAAATCTGCCCTGATAATTTCTTTTGACAGTCTGATCGAAGTGCTCTACACATCTTTGCTCAGTTCTTGTAAGACTGCAGGTTTCATCCATTGAGTCTATTTCCTCCAGTTTCCAAAAACGGCTGAGTTGCTCCTCAATTCTCTCATCTTCACTGCAGATGCCACATAACGCAACAGAGACCTTTTCATCTTGCACTGGTCCGGACAGGGTCCACCCGAACATTGTGTTCTGAAGTGTTGGCAAGTTTTCACCGAGTTTGATTTGCCCAACTGCTAGTAAATCAAAGTAAAGTTCGGCTCCTATTAAGAGGTCAATTGTGCCAGGTTTATTGAAGTTTGGATCGGCCAACGGAATGTTTTGTGGGATAGACCATGATTTGCTCTCAATTACATGATCTGGTAGGTTGGACACCACCTTGTTAAACACAAACGCATCCAGTTGGGTGGAGTAGTTGTTCATTCTTGAATGTAGATTCAACTGCACTCTATGGTGGCTCTTTCGGAGTCCCTTGCCTATTCTTTGAACGTACATTGTTTCTGGAATGTGTAGCAGATTTAGTCGCCTTGATAACTCTGCCGTGATGAAGTTGAGCTGTGATCCTGAATCAAGAATGGCTCGGCATTGTATTCTTTCTCCCTTGATGTTGCTCACTTCGATTGCTACTGTGCTGAGCATAACGTAATTTTGCCTTGGCCTTTTGGTGTGAGTTGTTAGAGCCGTTGAATTTTGAGCACTAGTGTTGCTGTTCGGTGTTCCCTTTTCCAAGCTCAATGATGATTGCCCGTGACTTGGCGACCTAGGACTGTTGTGCGATTTTGGAGCTGAGTCTATGTGCACTAATGAATTATGCTTTTCAGCACACTTAGTGCAGCTCCTGAGCCCACACTCTGATACTGGATGATCGCTTTTCAGACCTTGATGCATATCTTGTGTTGTCTAAGTGTTATGCGGCGATTTGATGGGGACTGGGCCAAAAACGCTGGACAGAAATATAGTGGATGACTTTTATTTCTGCATACTACACAACTTATTGGCTTGGTTGTGGATACCAATGCGGATCGCGATTGTCCTTGCAATTTTTTGTTGCATCTCTGCTCTCTTGCTGCAGTATGGCCTTCTTTACCAAGAGACTCTAGTACATGGAACCTTCTCTCTAGGAAGCTTAATAGCCCTTTAATGGTAGGCAGATCTTTTGGTGATTTTAAGGAGTCTTCAAACAGTGCATGAGTAGTCTTGTTGAGCTTTTTGATGATCATGTGCACCAATATGGGATCCCAGTTTGTGGTAGAGATCTTTATATTTTCTAGAGCGAGGATGCACTCGTTTGTTACATCGTGGAGATGTTTGATGGACGCTGCTGAGTAGCCTTGTGTAGGTGGCTGATCCCACGGCTTGTTGAGCAGTGCTGTGAATAATAATCTTTGGTTATTATACCGTTTATTCAAGGCGTCCCATGCAATGGTATAGTTAGCATCTGATATGGAGAGATGCTTGACTAGTGACATCGCCTCACCACTGAGATTGCTGGTGAGGTAGAACATTTCTTCAGCATTGCTTATCATGGAAGTGCATCCATTTCGTATAGTCACCATCGAATATTTGCAAAGTGACCCGAGGCAACTTCATCTGTGATTGTGCTGGTTGTTTGCTTGCCGTTGGAGTCTCTATGGTCTCAAGTTTTTCATGTAAGTGTACAAGAGCTTCGTGACACCAATCGTGTAGAACATCGTATAGCTCCCTAGTGTAATCTAGGGGTGGCTCCATGGTTTCTTCCCAAATCTGCTGATCAGTTTCGGATATATCATCGACTGTTTTATTGATCATCTGTATCTTCAGCTCATAGTATACCCTTGAATGCCTTTCATCGGCTTTGTTAGCGATCTCCTGTAGGGTTCGACTGAGTGATGCCATGACACGATGTTGCCTACGAACCATTCGAATTACTTCTTCTCGTTGATTTGGTGTTGAGTGACTCTGGTTGGTTAGTACTTGAAAATGTACCTTGGACGAACCCTTTTTTTCTGTAGGAATTTCTTCAGTGTTTTCCTTTGGCGTCGAGATTACTTGTTGTGCACTGACCTGATGCTTTGATTGGCTGGTACTGGCATCGTCTGAGTGATCAGTCACAGATGATTGACATGTATCTGTATCGTCTGCTTTGGGTTGCAGCTCCATTTCATATTGCTTGATTGCCTCTATACCTTAAGTGAGGCTTTCTTTGAATTGCTTGTAAAACTGCTGAATGGTGGCATAATAATCTGTGGTGAAGTATTCGTTGTCATCATGAATTGAATCCAGTTTTACTAATTCTTAGTGGTTAACGTGGAATTCTGCCCAAAGCTCCTCAAGCAATGCTAGGCGAGTTGCAAAGTACTTTCTGGTAGTCTTCCGACAAGGTCCATCCTTCTTGCAGTTTTTATAGTTGTTCTGAATTTGATCACCAAGGAATGATTGCGACTCTAGAAGTCCGTCCATGATCTGAAACAACCTGGTTACTTTCTCTGCAATATTTGAACAGTGATCTCTTTTATGACACGATCACGTGGGGGTCACCAATGTATTTTCTTGAGCGGATAAACTCTTTTGCTCTTCCGCGTTGTATGTGAGTAAGGTGTATCACCTGTACTCCTGATGAATGGTGCAGTAAGTGCAACACTTAAGCACCGCAGAAAGAAGATTTTTGATTGCTAATAAAACACCCTCTTTAATGAAGATTTACCTTTTTACTCAAAAAATTCAATTAAAAAATCGGCTATTATGTATATTTATGTATATTTATGTATATATATGTATATTTGTGACATGATAATAAAAAAGACAAAAAAAAGAAAATATTTAAAACAAAGTGAAAATTTCTCAGGCATCAAGCTGACCGAGCATTTTATAATCATAAAACAGACATCGAATTCTATCACATAAATGCGACGCTGAAGGCATCGCATTTCGTCTGTTTGCAACGACATGCCGTGTATGGCGTGAGAACTACTCTTTTCAGAATTTCCTGATGACGATGAAATTCTTTATCGAAGTGAGCTGCTTGAGAATTATTAACAGCCTCTTCAAGCAATATTTAGCTCCAAACCGGCTTAATGCCATACATACAGATAATGATACATTTGGAATGGTTCAGAACGTATATTCGAAATATTTCTCACAATCTAAAACTTTCAAACTTATCCGATGTATTGAAATTTCAAAAGATATAGTAAATAACGATGAGCAAGACCAAATGATCAACGATTATCACACAAAAAGTAATCATCGCGGAATCCACGAAACCCTTAATCATTTAAAACGCGAATATTATTTTCCATTCATGAAAAACAAAATTATAAATGTCATCAGTAATTGCGAACCATGCCAAACACTTAAATATGATAGAAATCTACCTAAGTCACAATTTCAAGTTTCTGAAACCCCAAATAAACCATTAGATATTTTACATATTGATATATATATTATAAATAATAAAAAGATGCTAACTATAATCGACAAATTTTCCAAATTTGCCTCAGCATATACACTTGTCGCTAGAAATAGTCTAACGATTATAAAATCATTGAAATATTTTATGAGCCTTCACGGCATTCCTAAAAAGATAATTTCCGACCAAGGAGCAGAATTCACTGCAACAATCTTTAAAGATTTTTGTAAACAATTCAATGTCATCCACCACATAACTTCCCTCCAACAAACTTCTAGTAACTCCCCAGTTGAAAGAATGCATTAGACATTAACAGAAATCTATAGAATCATCCATAATCAACACAAAGAGAAGGAGCATGAGGAAATTCTAAATGAGACCATTATCACCTACAATAACGCTATCCACTCTGCTACCAAACATACACCTTACGAAATATTTTACGGAAGAACTTACAAATTTGAGAATAACTTACAACATAAAAACGTGCATGAATATCTTGACAAATTAAACGAATTCCAAAGAGAACTTTATCCTTTAATTAAAAATAGAGTGCAGGAAATAATAAATAAAAATATTAGTACTTTAAACAAAAACAGAACGCCCCCAAAGAAATTAAGAAAAGGTCTTTTAGTTTATAGGAAAGAAAATAGAAGAAACAAGCTCACGCCTAGATTTACTAAAACTAGAATTAAAGGAGATAAATTAGTTAAAATAATAGACGATAAAAATCAAAAGATTCACAAATCAAAAATTAAAATAAAAAACTTTCAGGCTAGTAATGACGGAACAGATTAAAGGACAACGACTGGAAATACAAGACCTCACGAACGCACAAGGACTACTACCTATAAGACTTGGACAAGCTAGAACCATTAAGGGTTACAATAATCTTTTACATATAGTTAACTTAAGTAAGTAAATACGAAGAAAATACGGAAAAAATATCAAGATCACTAGAAATATTAGGAAATATTAAAGAATTAGAGGATTCATTCAAGATTACAGAAATCAAACTTCAGGAACTAAAGCAGAAATTAGCAACACTTATGCCTAGAATTAGAAATAGAAGAGGATTAATCGACGGTTTAGGTTCAATAGTGAAAAGTATAACGGGTAATATGGATGCAGAAGATGCTCGACACCTTAATGAGGTAATAGATAAGATAGTGTCAAATCAATCTGTAATCAAATCCGACCTAAATAGACAAACAAGTATAAACAGTGCAATGATAAAAAGATTTGAAAACATAGCAGAACATATTAATAGCCAACAAACAATGATTGAAGCGTATCTGAATCACTACCATGAACAAACTAGAAATAGAATTAAAGCTGAAGAAGAATCCTTGAAGCACATACAATATCTGAATGTAATAAACTATAACATTGATCTATTAAATTCCCATTTGACTGGTCTGGCTGAAACACTAGTTCTTGCCCGTTTAAACATCATATCCAAACAGATTCTAAGTCCAGATGACATATTAGAAATCTTCCAAAATTTTGAAAATCAATCTATTAAAGTAAAATCAGATCAACATTTATATGAACTACTTGGTCTACAAGCATACTATAATAACACTAACATCATTTTTAACGTCCGAATTCTAATAATTTCCGAAGAAAACTATTCCCTATTACACTTAATCCCATTACCGATTAACAATACAAAGAAAATATCCACAAAACCCTACATTATCCACAATCCCCAAAATATTCAATACTTTGATGAAAGGTGTCAACAAATAGAAGGGACATACCTATGTCAGGAATCAACCCAACAGGAAAACACCAGGGATTTAGAATGCATCGGAAGACTTCTCCGAAACGAACCAGCAAGATGTAATCTCATCGAAACCGCAATCATAACTGAGATTTTGGAACCAGAATCCAACTTCATCCTTCTCACCAATGTTCCTGAAACCGAAATAAACTCATCCTGCGACTTCAATCATCAAAAACTAAATGGAACCGTTCTGATTCATTTCGACAACTGCGACGTTACAATCAATGGTATCACCTATTCAACGAAAAGTGGCATACATTGGGATGAAGTCCACATTCTCCCCGCAATATTCAACAATATCACCGCTTCATCTGTAACTCAACATCTAAGCCTACAAAAATTGAAGTCCTATCATATTGAAAACAAGGAAGCTATCCAGTTCTTATCAAGGAAATCCGGGGAACTACTTCATCTAAACATGAGCACCTCTATAACTATCATCGGGATCATCGTAGCAGTAATAATATACATGGTCCGAAATAATTACAACTCCAAGGGCCAACCTAAACAACAAATCGAATCCTCGAATCTTCCAGATGTCCCTACAGAAGGAACCCATAGGACCATCATTCTCTGGCCATCACTACACTAAGGGGGGAGGAGTTACGTTCCCACCAACTAACACATATTACATATATACATATTATTACCTGCCGTCACACATTAATCAGCCACCTTGCATATTTACGGGAATAAACATAAAGTAGAGCACCTGGCCATCAACCTGTGAACCGGATAAAGCAGGATTTACATTATGATGACATCCAATTTTTATAGAAATTGTGAGGGAGATAGTTTATTGAAATTTAAATGCTGCGGAAGCAATCATCCCAATACCTCACACGTACAGTCCCCTCTACTTTTTATGGCAAAACTCTTAAATTGTCAAACTGTCTACTTGGAAATTTTGAAGTTTTTAATCGTTTTTTCGTACATATTCAAAGACGGATCATGAAAAGAAGTATAATTTTACAATTTTTAAAATATTGCATGAAAGCACGAAGGAGTTCGAAGCAAAGGATGAGATTATATCGAAAAAATTTCTCGCAAAATATCAGGTGGTACTGTAATTCAGTTCTGCAATCATCATTTTGTACGATAACGAAATTTTTATTTAATATTTATTTCATATAATAAACAAAAAGTTCACTCAAGTGCTCACATGAAAATAATTCCACTCCACTACCGAACTAACGCCGGTGAAGATAATTCCAGTCCGGTTCGTGTTCACATGACGGATTATCTCAAAGACGGAATAATTCTACCAAATTATAAAGGAAAAGGACCACTGCAGTCAATCTCTGAACACACTACTCTCTGCTTGTGGACAGAAAACTACCTCAGAAATAACTTCAATATTTTCTATAAAGAAATATTTAATAACTTTCTATTTCTTAATATTTAATTACAAACTCAAACCTTACTTTTGTTTAATTTTACCTTACAGATATGTATGTATATGCCATAAAATTATAGTAACAAAACAGCAATATGGCAGTTCCAGTAGTCGAAATTGACAAATTAGGATTGGCAATAACAATGTTTTAGTTTCAGTAACTATAAAAACTCCCTAGGTTTGAGGTCTTTTTATGGTTCCGCACACGCACACAGTGACAAATCGACGTCCGGAAAAAATTCCGGACGCGTTTGCTTCTCTCGTCACTCATAAATAAATTTCCGTATACGATGTACTATCTCCCTCACAATTTCTGTAAAAATTGGATGTCATCATAATGTAAATCCTGCTTAACGTTGCACTTTCTCACCAACAACCCAGACGCAGAATCAGCGTAATTATAAAAAACCCTTAAGTTCCAATTATTAAAAAAGCATAGCTTATATTCAGTTTTTTAGCAATTCTTGTATCGTTCAGTTCAAATAAATTATCAATTAAAACTTAAAGCTTTTTCAATTTAAATTTTTATTATTTTTTTTATTCAATTACTTGGCGAGAAACGTATTTCGCGCGCGGAGCGAAGCGTGTGTGTGTGTGTGTTTCTTTAATAACATTTTTTAATTCCATTCTAACTAAATATTTGTAATGAATAAAAAAAACGCAATGCTGGTCCGAATGTTCGGAAGATATGTTTACAGAGTTTTACAGAGTTATGGGCCCTATTCTGTAATTTTTCATAAAATAATATTTTATGTTATTTTATGGCGAAAAAATCCCTTTTTCATAAAATAAAAATAAAATATTTTAAAAATTCGTATTCTGTCGTGGTTCCATTAAATTATTTTATGAATTCTTTTATGAACACGTAACATAAAATATTTAGTACATTCCGCTATGTTTTCTATTACTTTTTGAACAGCTGGTCAATTGACATTTGCGTGATACTCTATCAAATTACCCACTAAATAATCTTTTATGAAAGCAGCTGCTTTCTTAATAGCTCTTGAGATACTTTGGATGTAAAAGTATGACAACTCCTGACTGAAGTTTGATACGAACCAGCAAACCAGCAAAACCAGCGAAATGCAAAGCAGCAGAAAGATATCCATTCCATACAATTTTAGATTCCTAACTCAAGTGAACGGAATAGATGTCTTTCCGGTATGAGGCTATAGTTACTCTATAAATATTTGTGAATTTGTTTGCTTAAAACGAAACATTTTGGGTATAAATTAGAATTATTCATAAGTTTACAAATCACAATAGAAGAAGTTTATTAATTATCCAGCCGGAAGAAGTTTATTAATTATCCAGCCGGAAGAACTTTTGAAGCTCAACTCACATGAATCGTAGGAATCGCGAAGATATCATATCCTATGATCTATTCTGCATAAAATTAAAACTTAGGCAAATATAATTAACTTTTTATATTTTATCATACCGCACCAGTGCAAATTTCTACAATTTCTGACAAAATTGTACTTTTTATGTATGGCGGTGGACATTTTAGTTTTTAATTTTCATAAAATGTGTCAAAATACCTTTAAAATGTCCTGCTTAGGATCTTTTATGTTATGCTCCATAACAGGAAATATTTTATGTTATGATGCATAAAATAAAATAAAATTTCTGGTACAGAATAGGATTTTAGAGAAATATTTTATTTTAAGGCATAACATAACATAAAATGATATAATTTTACCGACAGAATAGGGCCCAATAATTGTGAGAATGTCAAACTGTGTTGTGAAGTGTAGTACAAAGTTCGGGAATTTTAAAGTCGATTATCTCGGAAACTATAACTTTCCGACAAATTTCGTTTTCATATTTGTGATTTGTGAGTGAAAAGGAACTAGTGTGCAAAGTTTCAAGAAAATCGGTAATTTTTCAGGGATGTTACCTTGTTCCCATCCCGCAGCTCAATAATTAATTTTACATCGGAAAGGAACACCTACTTATATTAACTACCAATTTTATTTTAATTCAGGATATTCTGTAAAAATATTTTTTTCAAAACTATATAGATAATTAAATGTAAGTATTCATATAAAAATTAAGAGCAAAATTTAAAAGTTAAGAACAGAAAAATTAAAGAAGACTAATTAGACGGTATGCGTATTTCTAAACTTTTGCTTTATGTTGTGATGCGTCTATTTATTTAAATTCTTTCTTCTTTTTACTTCAGCTTTTCTCCCTTTGAAATTTCTTTATTGAATTTTCATTTATATCGCGCGCAATGACACCTTGTATAGGTTTCTGTGTTTGGATTGTTCAAGATCGATATCGTCTGTCATTGAAAACATGATAATTTTTCTTGTCATCGAACGTTTCACGCAAATCTTTTACGCTGACGTTGTGTGAGAATTACACGTTGGGTTAACTGCAAAACTTTGCATTTTTCCTTTACCAAAGAGTTTGCTAAGCTAACTTGCTATCCGGGGACAAGAAACAATGATAATTTAGTCACATACCATGAAAATCCGAGTAAGCCGCCTCCACCTAAAAGGTGGAGTACACTGATTTTAAATTGGTACACCTTTTCAATCACTCCAGGTGATTTAGACGTGCCAATTGAAGCCGCTTTAACTAGTCTGATTATGAAAAAATCTGGATTTACGGTGGCCTGGGAGTTTTTGCTGACTTTTCCATTCCTCCGCTGTCTCGGGACACCGTGTCGACGTCTTTTTGGCGATTCAGTTGGATTTCGCTACCCTGACACTTTTTTCTAAAAATTTTAATGTTAAATTTTTTTTGAGTATTGACATTTTATTGAAACTTACATGAGGAATTAAAATTCCATTGCCGATGCTTTTAGTAATTTCCGATTTTCTTTCACAGTAGGCCATGCACTTTGCGCGATGAAGATGAACAATCAGACAAATGTCTATATTCCTTTTCTTCTTTATCGAGTCGCGAGTTGCGACGTAGATCTATGCCGCTCAGGTGGCTATGGGCTGGCATAGACGTGCGCTTCGCTCAGTGTAACATATTGCTAGATACACTTATACGCTACGACCATAACAGGGTATGGAATATAATACTGCTGCTAGCTTTTGCCGCAATTCCATGGCATCTTTTGAACTGAAAGAGTTATCATATTTACCAAATTTCAGTTTCGGGTTTGCCTCTGAAAACTCAGTAGGAGTGGTTCCGGAGATATGTTCAAAATATTCTGACCTTTTCTCGATTCGGGAATTTCGTTTGTGATATGTTATAATTGGTAAATTGTTTGATCTTTTAAGGAAAGTCCACCGTATTTTTGGACAGGGTTACTATTTTAACGTTTAAAAGGATCTTCTGAAGGTTTCAAGATATATCCTAAGGTGCCAGTAGGAGTGGTTCCCGAGAGATTTTCAAAATATCCTGACCTTTTCCCGATTCGGGAATTTCGTTCGTGATATGTTCATAAGTAAGGTACTAAAAGACCATAATTTAGACTTCAAAGTGTTTCCTCAATGCTACCGTAATTAGCTGGGAGATCAAACAAAAATCCCTTTAAGAACTCATACTCATACTCCTTAGGAGCTAGGAGGATAAGGTAGGAGGCTGAGATTTCATCTTACCACTTCTATCGGATGCTCATGAAACCTCGGAACATATGTTGTGCAACTGTTAAGCTTTGGCCAGGCGGTGATTACGCCACCTCGAACATGCTTTTCCTCCATATAAACAGTCTAAACCTAGAATATATATATAGAATATATATACATATACATATATTGTAGGTCACTGAAAGTTTTTAAAAAAGATTTTTTGTGTTTGCCATCTAAGAGATGTTTCACCATTCCGATCAAAAGGGGCATCGTTCACATATTTGACAGTTCGTTGCAGGAACAAGAATAACCTTTTTGTAAAATAGACAGGGCACTCCGTTTTGTACCGTCGACGAAGTGAGCAACAAAGATATTATAAGCCCGTGACATCCGAGTTTACCTTAACCCCCAGCAAGATTTTTTAGTGCTTATAATCATCAGAAGTGTAAGTGAAGTTGCGTAATCGAGAATATTTTGATCTTTGAAACTGTTTTGTATGCTGGAAGAAGGAATTATTTAGACACGCGAATATGGGTAACAGCAGTGCAGAAGATTCGCACGAAATGAAGAGATTTCTGGAAACAGCAATAATTCCTGAGCTGAAAAAACAACTGGAAGCCTTGAATTTGCCAATTTCTGGCCTGAAAGCTGCGTTAAAGTTGCAACTTGAGGAGGCATGTAATTCGATGCCAGCAGATGAAGTCGCAAGGCGAATAAAAGATGTTACGGGGCGCCCTACTTCTGAGCAATCAGATGGAGAGGACGAGCATGAGGAAGGGGTTGGTTTGGAGAACAGCTCCGCACGGGATGCAGCAAACCTAAATGATAAAATAAATTCACTACAAGACCTGTTGGAGAAGAAGAGAAGGATTGCGGAATTAAGGAAACAAATTAGAGAACTGGATGACGAAGCAATTGTTGGTAATACAAACATAAATAATCGACTGTCTTATAATTTTAGAGACCTAGCGGATTCTGTACCAAGTTTTTCTGGAGATGATGGCTATCCTATAAAACACTGGCTGCAACACGTGGAGGAAGCTTCTAGTGCTTTTGGGTGGAACCACAGCACTTGTCTATTGTATGCCAGACGCTTGTTGTCGGGAACTGCTAAATTATTTATGAGAACGGTGTCAGTGACGTTTTGGAAGGAGCTTAAAGAGTCGCTATTGGCAGAATTTGGCACGCGCGCAACTAGAGAGGAAATTTATGAGAAACTTCGTGGCCGTAAGAAAAAACATACCGAAACGTTCCAGCAGTAAGTGCTATCGATGAGAGAGATGTCAGCAGCGGCAGATGTGTAGGAAGCGGATCTAATTAATTTTATAATTAAAGGCATTCCCAATACGGAGAGTAACAAAGTACTCTTATACAATGCTGATTCTATTGCGGAACTGAAGCTAGCGCTGGTGAAGCACCAGAAAATTAAAAATAATTTACAAACTCCGGCTCCGGCTAAGCGAGAGATTCCTTAGAAACCGTCCTATAGCGGTAATCGACAGACAGTCAACATGCGACAAGTATCCCGATGCTTTAACTGCAACGAGCCAGGCCATATTAGCTCGAGGTGTAACAAACCTTCGGCACAAGACCAGATTGCGAAACGGCACCGAATTTCTTTAAACTTTGCACACTAGTTCCTTTTTACTCACAAATATGAAAACAAAATTCCGCGGAAAGTTATAGTTTCAGAGATAATCGACTTTAAAATTCCCGAAATTTGTACTGCAATTCACAACTAATTTACTCTTCTTCTTCTTTTAGGTAGCAGCAAGAAGGCAATTCAACTTATTATAGTGCGTGTACAAATACTCTTCTTCTTCTTTTAAGTAGAAACAAGAAGGCGATACATACTTTCCGAACATTCTACCAGCATTGCGTTTTTTTATACATTACAAATATTCAATTGATGTGTAGTAGCAGCATTTAGTTAGAATGGAATAGAAAAACATTTATTAAAGAAACACACACACACAGGCAGGCTCGCAGGGGCACACACACACACACGCGCGGAGCGAAGCTTGAATTACAACGAACGATATCACAGAATGAATGAAACCAACAAGTAATAAAAATACTAACAAAATTCTTTAGCAAAACCAAAAAACCATAAGCAAGAACAAAACTCACAGCGAACACGCGTAGGACAATTCAAAAATAATCACATAACAGAAGCAACAACCTACGAAATAGGGGAAATAAGAAAAGGTGCACCAACCTTAGAATATATAGCAAACTCTATATTCTAAGACACCAACCCACTACAGAAAAATAAAAAAACACGAATGAAACATGAGCATCCAAAATGCACACGATCCCACACAGTGTAGCACAAAATATAAGAAAGAAAAATTGAAAAATCACACATAAAAGAGAAGAAAATAGAAACACAAGATTATCTAGAAGAAGCAAAGAAAGAGAAGAAAAATCAAAATACGTAAAAGGAAAAACCACAAATAGCAGTACTCCAGAATAACTGCAACTTAGGGGAGGGGAAAAAACACACTATTGCAGAAACAATGAAAGGAAAAACAATTTAGAATAAAACAATTCGTAGATATCTCCCAACTGTTTAAAATGCAATAGTTATTTTCAGGCAAAGTAAGTTAGGATCACACAGAAATTTTTTTATAAGCAGGATATGAGTTATGAGATATGAGTTACCAATGATATATCAGTGGAAATATACATACAATAATATATATCAAAAAAACTCTCTGCAATTTGTACAATTAAATTTATACAAATTGAAACCACTCTATATATAAAAAATGTAGTTTCCAACAATCAGCCAGTCAAAGAACTGACAATAGGGAAAATAAAATAAAATAAAATACATATTTGCAAATGAGTAATACATACTCAAAAACACAATTATAGCTATTCGTGTTGGATAACACAAAAATATGGAGTGACCACTCACTCAAAACTTAGAAAAAACCGCTGATGACGCTCTGTGGCGAGAGCAGAAAACGTTTCGAAAACGCCAACCAATCAGCCTACACGGCCAAAAGATGCAATATCACATATTGCAGAGATAGGGAAAATATCGGTGAAGGAATATTCGCTAAATATGCTGAAAACACACTTATGTTGAGAGTCACCATTGTTACATTTATCGGGACGTAACAAGGAGAACTCAACAATCAAAAATGCTATAAAACTTGAAAACAAGATTAATATAAATATAAAATGTGAAATATAAATAAAATTGAAATAAAAATGTAAATAATGACAAGGAGAAGAAAGAGATGGAACGCATACTGCTTAATAATAATATTTAAAAAAAAATTTTTTGATATATTTTTCATATATTTTTTCTATATAAATCTACGAAAAGATTAGAATAAAAGGAAGTATACTCATACACAGAAGCTCACACACCCAATAAAACACATCAACACATACTCACACCCAACACATAGACCACAAGCTTGGCTTTCAGCCTTCGCAAGTACAAGGCTAGGAGAATAACTCACACAGAGTAGGAAACATGAGGTAGCATCACAGGGAGAAATCGCTAGCTCGGCCTTGGGCATCGCCGCTAGGCTTTCGGCCGAGCCCGGTTAAGTTATATAGTACATATAACAGAGCAGAAATAGGTAAACAGATAGCACAAGATAGACAAGCAAAAACTAGAAAAATATAAACAATTCTGGCCATCTATAAAGGACCACGAGGCACTACCAATGTTTGAAGATCAAGAACAGCTAGGGAATCTACATATAAAGTGAAAAAGAAAAATATACACAAAAAAACACGTACCTGGAAACACTTAACTAACAACACAATAGCACATATAATAATAATAAAAACATAACACAGTAGACCTGCCTAAAAACACTGTATTAGTAACACAACAGAACATAATAAACGAAGAACGCAACACAACACACAAATCCACAAACACTAAGTCATTAACACAACATAACACACAACAAAATAGAAACAGCATACAGCTCAATAACTAGTAGAATACACTAAAATCATCAACACCAAAGAACAAACAATAAACAAGACCTCAAAAATAGATCTATAAAGCAAATGATGGAGGCTAGCAGAGCTCTGTTCGGTTGTAACATTACCATGGGATACCAAACATTAAAGTAGATTCAGTTCCCAAACAGAACCCACGGCAAAGAAACCCTTTAGTAACGTGCAAAGGTTCACTGGAGGATAAACTCCAACAAGTGGTGGAGAATAGCGCACCACTTTATCCCACAGCGCTTCGCCAACCAACGGCACCTACCACATGTAGAGTCATAGATACATCTATGAATGGATGAGAAAGGAGGCAATAGGCAAGACATCAAGCACTAAGAATTTTTTAATTTTTTTCATTTTTCCATGTTTTCATTTTCTCATTTTTTCATTTTTTCATTTTTTCATTTTTTAATTTTTTCATTTTCCAATTTTTCATTTTTTCATTTTTTCATTTTTTCATTTTTTCATTTTTTCATTTTATCATTTTGTAATTTTTTAATTTTTTAATTTTTTAATTTTTTCATTTTTTCATTATTATTATTACTATTTGTCACAGAGACCGAGCGTGTCAATTTCAGCTCCGCGAAATATAAGCAAAACGCAGTGAAATACGCGACAAAAAAAGTGATATAGTGAACCTTAGTGTTATTGGCGATACTATTGCTCGAAAGGAATTGTCCATGTCAATAATTTCTAAAAATAAAAAGAATTTAAAAGTTTGTTTGAAATTGAAAGTAAAACCAAAATTCAGTGACATTTGAAAAAGTTAATTTAATTTCGACTGTTGCCATGACAACATGGCAACCGTATAAAATCTCTGTAATGATATAAACATATTTTTGAACAGTAAATATAAAAAAAAACTAATTAAAATTAAAATCGGCAAATTTATATATAAAAAAAGTCATATACATATAATAAGTTTAAGGAAATTATAAAAGTGTACACTGCTCCGCCGTACTCAAAATGAGTACAAGCAGCAGCGATTCTGGGGGGACTGATGATCCCCTCAAATTGAATGGAAGGAGGAGAAAAAGGCAAAGGCTCCTTATTCTTCTTCTAAAAAAATTATAAGAGGGCCCACAGAAAAGGCCATCAAGGGCCCTACTGAAGAGACCAAGGAACTGCAGCCAACTCCGTCGGAGAATACTGCAGGAAGTATAGAGGCCGCTGTCCCTGAAGAACCTGGAGCATCAGCCCCGGACAGTACAGCTATTTCTGCAGCATCGGTAGCTGCATCATCGGTAGCTACATCATCGGTAGCTGCACCATCGGTAGCTGCATCTTTGACCAAAGCTCAAGCGACGCCTTTGAGCCTGGGACAACATCCTACGCTGAAGGATTCAGCGCCAAAGCCAACCTATGTTGTGATGAGGCCACCACTTTCCACAAAGAAGGCAAGCACCTCAAAGCAACAACCAGAACCAGCAAGACCAGCAACAGCTGCAGAGCCACGATACTCCCCTATAATATTAGGTGTATCATATGCACAGGTAAGTGGCAGTTCTAAGCAAAACGTGTCAGCAATCGTAATTTTAGGAAAGGGCATCACTCCTCGTCCAGCCCCATTGGACGCAGGTAAGCCTGGGTCTAAGACCGGTGCGGGTCTACAGGCTTTTTTCGACGGGAGGTGGCAGGATGAGAGCTACGGTATGCAGCTCGAGCACATCAATAGATGTCCTCAGAGTGCATACCTGAAAGCGATCTTCCAGGTCATCTCTCGTGAGGAGCTATTCTCCATGGGAGTAATAGCTGGGGGAATGGTTGAGGTGTACACCACGACCCTCGAGAGTGCTACCAAGCTTATGCTTGCGGGCATCGAGGTGGATGGTAGACACCTTGTACCGTTCCCACTCAGGGAAAAGCCCACGAGGGTCGTGTTTTCACGGGTCCCTATGCGCGCCAGTCATGAAGACCTCCTAAATTTCTTAGGGAGATTTGGGAAGGTTCATGGCGGTGTTCGCGCCATTCCAATTTAAATTTGTGACGAGGGTCCCGGGAGGGGTATCTTCGGTACCAGCCGGGAGGCGTCCATTACCTTAAATAATGTATGTACGCTTCCAAGAGGCTTCTACTTGAACATATCCGGCTCAGGGCACTAGATAGACGTGAGCACCGAAGCAAAATGCCATGCTTGCCATTTGGTAGGGCATTTTATTGCTAACTGCCCCAGGAGAACCGGGAAGAAGGCTGAACCGAGGGTTCCCTCGAAGGAAGCCACTACCACAGTAGTGGATCTGGAGAGGGAGCCTTCGGCCGGCACTCAACCTGCTGTTTCGGAGCAGACAGTGGTTAAGGTGCCTGAAGTTGTCCTAGAGGCAAAAATAATTATGGCTGTAAACGGCGCCACGTCGGCACGTGAAAACACGGCTACTTCTGACGATGAGTCGAGTAGCCATTTAGGCAAGAAAAAGAGGACGAGGAGGAGGAAGACAAAGGTGGACCGGGCGATGCTGCCTCCTCCAGAGCCAGCAAAGCCAGTCGCTTCAAAATAGCCCCACTCGGAGGAGGACGATAGTGGAGCTCGCGGTTCGAAGGTTGCTTCAGGAGCATGGCTTGGCCGATTCTCCTCGTCAGTAGATGTCGAACATTCATTGTTTGAGCTTTTCATCTCTTTGAATGTGTAAGATAGGCTCCGTCATCACCGGGGGTTTAAGTGCTCATACAAGATTACACAGTACTATCGAACATGTCAAAATGTTCGATATAGACATTACACTTCTGCAGGAGACGAATTTCACTCAAGACACATATGCACAGCTTGAGCGCTATGCTTATCTACATACTGGCTATGCAATGTTTGCCACACCTGCGCCTCGCGGAGGCTCAGGGGTGGCAATAATTGCATCCAACAAATTTACACTATCGTCTCCTGTCTATACAGACATCTTCCCAGGCTACGCTTCTTCCTTGGATTTTGTCGTTCAAGACAAACATATCAAGGTAGTAAACGTGTACCTTCCTCATGACCAGGACATTACAAGACAAGTTCTTGATAGTGTTCAGTCCTGTCTGGTGAATTTTAGTGGCGCAACTGTCCTCCGAGGTGATTTCAACTGCACTCTGAATCCCTCAATGGATCGACACTTTGGAGTTGAGTTCAACTCTATCAATGCTACTCGATTGAGGAATTTTTTCTGTGTTTTCAGAATCGTGGATATCTATCGTTGGATGCATCCTACGACTAGATCATACACGAGGGCTCGCGAAATATCCATGGAAGTCTCGCAGGCTCCAGAATTGATAGACTTTACGTCTCACCTGGAATACTAGAATATTTCATTGGTGTCACTCATGAAGTGTGTTCCGTTAGCGATCATCTTCTTGCAGTGGCGACCAGCACCCTAGTTGAGAGAAGAACCGCGTACTGGATATTCAACAACTATTTGTTGAATTCCGAGCAGTTCATCAATGAGTTCACTGAATTCTGGCACGATTGGCAAGAGAGGAAAGTTGACTTTCCTTTTCTTAGTCAATGGTGGGATGTTGGAAATCTCCAAATTCGATCTTTTATCGAGATGAGTTTCAATCGAAGTGGGTATCAAGCTTCTAGCTTGTCGGCCGAGGTCTCTCGGGTGGCAGCTCTTCTCCCAACTCAGCCGGAGTTGATTCTTTATTTCAATAGAATAAAGGAACGCTTGGCGACACAGACTTACAAGCACAGCTTGGAGTTTGTGCTGCGCGGCCAATCGCGCTGGCTGAGGGAAGGCGATTCTCCAACCGAGTAGTTCTTTCAGGCGACTAGACGACGTACTGCTTCTTGTGAGGTCGAATCGATAATTGATGAATCTGGACAAGTCCTCAACGGACAACAGCTTGTAACGGAGTTTCGGTGGGATGGCTGTGGATAGCTCGTCATGCCAAGATTTCTATAAATGAAACTCCTTCAGTTACAAAAAATTCAGAAATGTCTTTATTCAAGTAAAATAGCGTAACATTTACAAGCTAGTTTAATTTAAATCTACTTAGTGTCTTTATGCTATATACCGAGACGGGGTGGTGGTAAGGGGAAAATTCGCACAGCTTACCACTCGGGAACAAATTTCGGACTTAATATTAAAATGCCTAACGCTGATGCGAGTTACTAAGTTACGCTACTCTTTCTCAGTTATTATAGTAGAGACGAAGTAATAGTAAGGGGATTCTTCGTACGGCTTACCATTTCAACCTGATAGGGAGGTATGGGGATTTTACGCACGACGTACCAGTGGTTCTTTATTACTTTTAAAAATAAATTTGGAATACCGACGGTTGGTACGGGGATAAATCACACGGCGTACCAGGGATATGTTAAGGCGGGATGGTTCACGCTAACCTTAACACGACGGATGGGGAAGAGTGGTACGGGGATTGTTCACACGGCGTACCAGGGATATGTTAAGGCGGGATGGTTCACGCTGACCTTAACACGGCGGATGGGGAAGAATGGTACGGGGATTGTTCACACGGCGTACCGGGGATATGTTAAGGCGGGATGGTTCACGCAGACCTTACTACGAAAATTTAGAAATGCACGGGGATTATTCACACGGCGTGCTAGGTTATCACTAGTGCGGGAATTTCGCACAACACTAGTACCTTTCAAAAATAAGTCTGCCACTTTACTCGTCGAGCTCGCTGACTGGACTGAATTCTGCGGTCGCCTGGCGTGCTTTATATAGCCGGGGGCCAGCGCTTCTTGCTGACTGAGTGGCTGATGCTTCCACTGGTGCGAGCTTATTTATACCAGAAAAGCTTTACTTGTGTTGGCTAGAACATGTGCTTGCGTGCTGATCATATGCCAGTGGTTAAGGTAGATTTGTTCGAATGTGCCAGTTGCGTGGTTACTGGACGTAAATAAAAAAAATGTTCCAGTGGTAGGCTGAAATAATTTGATTTGAGGTAAAATTTGTAAATTCGTTACATCCCCCTCTTCTTTAAAGTGGAAAGCATCAGTAACTCTATATCGGAGTAAAAGGCCTCTTAACGCCCGGATTTATTTACCAACACTTTGTGTCTCCCCACTAGAGTTCAGCATACCAGACTCGGGAGTTTAAAATAACTATTCTAAGCACTTCAATAGATCACATTAGTGTAATCATAAGTTCTACTTAACTCAAATAATTCCAAAACAAAATATTTTCCAACAAGAAGTTGAATAGGCTATACCTGGCGTATTGGAAATTTGCGACAATAAAAAATTATTTTTTGAAAAATTTACTATAGAAAAAGCAATCCCTGGCGTATTTAAAATTTGCGACAGTAAACAATTATTTTTTGAAAAATTTACTATATAAAACGCAATCCTTGGCGTATTTAAAAAGTATTTTTTGTAAAAACTTACTATAGTAAAGCCAATCCCTGGCGTAAATTTGCGACAATAAAAAATTATTTTTTGAAAAATTTACTATAGAAAAGGCAATCCCTGGCGTATTTAAAATTTGCGACAGTAAAAAATTAGTTTTTGAATAATTTACTATAGAAAAGGCAATTCGTATTTAAAATTTGCTACAGTAAAAAATGACTTTTTGAAAAATTTACTATAGAAAAGGCAATCTCTGGCGTAGTTAAAATTTGCGACAGTAAAAAATTATTTTTTGAAAAATTTACTATAATAAAGGCAATCCCTGGCGTATTTAAAATTTGCGACAGTAAAATATTATTTTTTTAAAAATTTACTATAGAAAAGGCAATCCCTGGCGTGTTTAAAATTTGCGACAGTAAAAAATTATTTTTTGAAAAATTTACTATAGAAAAGGCAATCCCTGGCGTGTTTAAAATTTGCGACAGTAAAAATAATTTTTTTAAAAATTTACTATAGAAAAGGCAATCCCTGGCGTATTTAAAATTTGCTACAGTAAAAAATAATTTTTTGAAAAATTTACTATAGAAAAGGCAATCCCTGGCGTAGTTAAAATTTGCGACAGTAAAAAATTATTTTCTGAAAAATTTACTATAGAAAAGGCAATCCCTGGTGTACTTAAAATTTGCGACAGTACAAAATTATTTTTTGAAAAATTTACTATAGAAAAGGCAATCCCTGGCGTACTTAAAATTTGCGACAGTAAAAAATTATTTTTTGAAAAATTTACGAAAGAAAAGGCTATCCATGGCGTATTTAAAATTTGCGACAGTAAAAATTTATTTTTTGAAAAATTTACTATAGAAAAAGCAATCCCTGGAGTTTTTAAAATTTGCGACAGTAAAAAATATTTTTTTGAAAATTTTACTATAGAAAAGGCAATCCTTGGCGAATTTAAAATTTGCGGCAGTAAAAAATTATTTTTTGAATAATTTACTATAGAAAAGGCAATCCCTGGCGTATTTAAAATTTGCGACAGTAAAAAATTACTTTTTTAAAAATTTACTATAGAAAAGGCAATCCCTGGCGTGTTTAAAATTTGCGACAGTACAAAATTATTTTCTGAAAAATTTACTATAGAAAAGGCAATCCCTGGCGTACTTAAAATTTGCGACAATAAAAAAATATTTTTTGAAAAATTTACTAGGTATAGAAAAGGCAATAGCTGGCTTATTTAAAATTTACGACAGTAACAAACTATTTTTTGAAAAATTTACTATAGAAAAGTCAATCCTTGGCGAATTTAAAATTTGCGACAATAAAAAATTATTTTTTGAATAATTTACTATAGAAAAGGCAATCCCTGGCGTAGTTAAAATTTGCGACAGTAAAAAATTATTTTGTGAAAAATTTACTATAGAAAAGGCAATCCCTGGCGTACTTAAAATTTGCGACAGTAAAAAATTAGTTTTTGAAAAATTTGCTATAGAAAAGGCAATCCCTGGCGTACTTAAAATTTGCGACAGTAAAAAATTATTTTTTGAAAAATTTACTATAGAAAAGGCAATACCTGGCTTATTTAAAATTTACGACAGTAACAAACTATTTTTTGAAAAATTTACTCTAGAAAAGTCAATCCTTGGCGAATTTAAAATTTGCGACAATAAAAAATTATTTTTTGAATAATTTACTATAGAAAAGGCAATCCCTGGCGTACTTAAAATTTGCGACAGTAAAAAATTATTTTTTGAAAAATTTACGAAAGAAGAGGCTATCTATGGCGTATTTAAAATTTGCGACAGTAAAATATTATTTTTTGAAAAATTTACTATAGAAAAGGCAATCCCTGGCGTATTTAAAATTTGCGACAGTAAAAAATTATTTTTTGAATAATTTACTATAGAAAAGGCAATCCTTGGCGAATTTAAAATTTGCGGCAGTAAAAAATTATTTTTTGAATAATTTACTATAGTAAAGCCAATCCCGGGCGTAAATTTGCGACAATAAAAAAATTATTTTTTGAATAATTTACTATAGAAAAGGCAATCCCTGGCGTACTTAAAATTTGCGACAGTAAAAAATTATTTTTTGAAAAATTTACGAAAGAAAAGGCTATCCATGTCGTATTTAAAATTTGCGACAGTAAAAAATTATTTTTTGAAAAATTTACTATAGAAAAGGCAATACCTGGCTTATTTAAAATTTACGACAGTAACAAACTATTTTTTGAAAAATTTACTATAGAAAAGTCAATCCTTGGCGAATTTAAAATTTGCGACAATAAAAAATTATTTTTTGAATAATTTACTATAGAAAAGGCAATCCCTGGCGTACTTAAAATTTGCGACAGTAAAATATTATTTTTTGAAAAATTTACTATAGAAAAGGCAATCCCTGGCGTATTTAAAATTTGCGACAGTAAAAAATTATTTTTTGAAAAATTTACGAAAGAAAAGGCTATCTATGGCGTATTTAAAATTTGCGACAGTAAAAAATTATTTTTTGAAAAATTTACTATAGAAAAGGCAATACCTGGCGTAGATAAAATTTCCGACAATAAAAAAATATTTTTTGGCGTACTTAATATTTGCGACAATAAAAAAATATTTTTTGAAAAATTTACTAGGTATAGAAAAGGCAATAGCTGGCTTATTTAAAATTTACGACAGTAACAAACTATTTTTCGAAAAATTTACTATAGAAAAGTCAATCCTTGGCGAATTTAAAATTTGCGACAATAAAAAATTATTTTTTGAATAATTTACTATAGAAAAGGCAATCCCTGGCGTAGTTAAAATTTGCGACAGTAAAAAATTATTTTTTGAAAAATTTACGAAAGAAAAGGTTATCCATGTCGTATTTAAAATTTGCGACAGTAAAAAATTATTTTTTGAAAAATTTACTATAGAAAAGGCAATACCTGGCTTATTTAAAATTTATGACAGTAACAAACTATTTTTTGAAAAATTTACTATAGAAAAGTCAATCCTTGGCGAATTTAAAATTTGCGACAATAAAAAATTATTTTTTGAATAATTTACTATAGAAAAGGCAATCCCTGGCGTACTTAAAATTTGCGACAGTAAAAAATTATTTTTTGAAAAATTTACGAAAGAAAAGGCTATCTATGGCGTATTTAAAATTTGCGACAGTAAAATATTATTTTTTGAAAAATTTACTATAGAAAAGGCAATCCCTGGCGTATTTAAAATTTGCGACAGTAAAAAATTATTTTTTGAATAATTTACTATAGAAAAGGCAATCCTTGGCGAATTTAAAATTTGCGGCAGTAAAAAATTATTTTTTGAAAAATTTACTATAGAAAAGGCAATACCTGGCGTATTTAAAATTTGCGACAGTAAAAAATAATTTTTAGAAAATTTTACTATAGAAAAGGCAATCCTTGGCGAATTTAAAATTTGCGGCAGTAAAAAATTATTTTTTGAATAATTTACTATAGTAAAGCCAATCCCGGGCGTAAATTTACGACAATAAAAAAATTATTTTTTGAATAATTTACTATAGAAAAGGCAATCCCTGGCGTACTTAAAATTTGCGAAAGTAAAAAATTATTTTTTGAAAAATTTACGAAAGAAAAGGCTATCCATGTCGTATTTAAAATTTGCGACAGTAAAAAATTATTTTTTAAAAAATTTACTATAGAAAAGGCAATACCTGGCTTATTTAAAATTTACGACAGTAACAAACTATTTTTTGAAAAATTTACTATAGAAAAGTCAATCCTTGGCGAATTTAAAATTTGCGACAATAAAAAATTATTTTTTGAATAATTTACTATAGAAAAGGCAATCCCTGGCGTACTTAAAATTTGCGACAGTAAAATATTATTTTCTGAAAAATTTACTATAGAAAAGGCAATCCCTGGCGTATTTAAAATTTGCGACAGTAAAAAAATATTTTTTGAAAAATTTACGAAAGAAAAGGCTATCTATGGCGTATTTAAAATTTGCGACAGTAAAAAATTATTTTTTGAAAAATTTACTATAGAAAAGTCAATCCTTGGCGAATTTAAAATTTGCGGCAGTAAAAAATTATTTTTTGAATAATTTACTATAGTAAAGCCAATCCCGGGCGTAAATTTGCGACAATAAAAAAATTATTTTTTGAATAATTTACTATAGAAAAGGCAATCCCTGGCGTACTTAAAATTTGCGACAGTAAAAAATTATTTTTTGAAAAATTTACGAAAGAAAAGGCTATCCATGTCGTATTTAAAATTTGCGACAGTAAAAAATTATTTTTTGAAAAATTTACTATAGAAAAGGCAATACCTGGCTTATTTAAAATTTACGACAGTAACAAACTATTTTTCGAAAAATTTACTATAGAAAAGTCAATCCTTGGCGAATTTAAAATTTGCGACAATAAAAAATTATTTTTTGAATAATTTACTATAGAAAAGGCAATCCCTGGCGTACTTAAAATTTGCGACAGTAAAAAATTATTTTTTGAAAAATTTACGAAAGAAATGGCTATCTATGGCGTATTTAAAATTTGCGACAGTAAAATATTATTTTTTGAAAAATTTACTATAGAAAAGGCAATCCCTGGCGTATTTAAAATTTGCGACAGTAAAAAATTATTTTTTGAATAATTTACTATAGAAAAGGCAATCCTTGGCGAATTTAAAATTTGCGGCAGTAAAAAATTATTTTTTGAAAAATTTACTATAGAAAAGGCAATCGCTGGCGTATTTAAAATTTGCGACAGTAAAAAATAATTTTTAGAAAATTTTACTATAGAAAAGGCAATCCTTGGCGAATTTAAAATTTGCGGCAGTAAAAAATTATTTTTTGAATAATTTACTATAGTAAAGCCAATCCCGGGCGTAAATTTGCGACAATAAAAAAATTATTTTTTGAATAATTTACTATAGAAAAGGCAATCCCTGGCGTACTTAAAATTTGCGACAGTAAAAAATTATTTTTTGAAAAATTTACGAAAGAAAAGGCTATCCATGTCGTATTTAAAATTTGCGACAGTAAAAAATTATTTTTTGAAAAATTACTATAGAAAAGGCAATACCTGGCTTATTTAAAATTTACGACAGTAACAAACTATTTTTTGAAAAATTTACTATAGAAAAGTCAATCCTTGGCGAATTAAAAATTTGCGACAATAAAAAATTATTTTTTGAATAATTTACTATAGAAAAGGCAATCCCTGGCGTACTTAAAATTTGCGACAGTAAAATATTATTTTTTGAAAAATTTACTATAGAAAAGGCAATCCCTGGCGTATTTAAAATTTGCGACAGTAAAAAATTATTTTTTGAAAAATTTACGAAAGAAAAGGCTATCTATGGCGTATTTAAAATTTGCGACAGTAAAAAATTATTTTTTGAAAAATTTACTATAGAAAAGGCAATCCCTGGCGTGTTTAAAATTTGCGACAGTACAAAATTATTTTTTGAAAAATTTACTATAGAAAAGGCAATCCCTGGCGTACTTAAAATTTGCGACAATAAAAAAATATTTTTTGAAAAATTTACTATGTATAGAAAAGGCAATACCTGGTTTATTTAAAATTTGCGACAGTAAAAAATTATTTTTTGTAAAATTTACTATAGAAAAGGCAATCCCTAAATATGAAATTTTTAATATTATTTTTAATTATTATATAATTAAAAATAATATATAAATAATTTATATATATATATATTATTTATTTAAATTATATAGATATATATATATATATATAAATTATTTGTAAATATATTATATATACTGGTGTCCCAGAAATCAACGTCAAGCCGTTTTCAAATTATAGACATTTCTTTTGTTTTCGAGAAAATGTACACCCTGTGATGGTTTTTTAGCTCTTGGTGCTACAAATCTTTACTTTTTTCAGTTTAGTCCTGAGTAGTGCTTTTGTAACCTGTTGCTTTAAATTCTAAACCAACTGCTCTAGCTTGAAAGAAAATGTCATATTTTGCCGAACCAACAATATAATATTAATAATTCGTTGAACTTTAACTGACTGTACTGAAAAAAAATGTACTACACCAGTTTGGCAAGTAACTTTAAAAGTTGACGCATTTAATAAGGATTCTAAAATGGTATAACACTTGCTACAATATTTCTTAGATTACGGAAATTTTTTTTTTCTTCCACGAAACCCAGTTTCGAAAAATTTCTTTTCACCTACTAAAAATGATTCTAGTGTACCCAAAGCTTGCTGTAAAACCGTAACTTGTTTAAGTAGACGGAGAGTCATTGCATGAAGTGTGATTGAGATAGATAGTGACGCTTTCAATTTAGAGATCCTAGCTTTTTGTTAAATTTAGGACAAATTTTCCTTGAGTTTAAAATTAAACACCAATTATTTAGATGCTAAGATCTATTACTTGCAAAAGATGTTCAAACTGCCTTCTTTCAGCTGCAATACAAGCTCGACATCTTCTCAAAAAGGATCGGATTATCAGACGGGCAAGCAAGTCTTCCGTTGTTGACAAATTCAACTGCTTCCGTAATTCTGGAGCTCATGTTTTTGTAAAAGTCGGTGAGCTATACTTTTAGGTACTCCTGTGCTTTCCTGGATTGCACGTGCCGAAATACTTGGGTCTTCTTCAACTGCTTGAAGTACTACGGCCCTCTGTGGAGAGTAGACGGTGCATATTTGTAAAAACTCGACGATTTGTCTCGCTAGCGTCACTATCTGCCTCACTCACACTTCATGTAATGACTCTCCGTCTCACTAAAACTAGAATCTTAAAGTTTGTTGTGGTGTTACGTTGAGTGATGAATGGTCAGGACGTGAAGTCCAAACTGCCAGCATGAGCTGACAGATCACTCGATGACAGCGTTAGTACAGGGCGGCACGCTAGCACCTCGACTAAGGCTGGCGGAGAGTGTGGGGGAGTTCCCGAAATAACCTGCCGCTTGTCACCAACCATAATCAAAAAAAAGATTTTCGTGCCTACATACGAAGCCTCGCACTCACTCAGTCCTGAAGGGATCTTTACGTCACCTACCTGCATTCTTATGAAGGCGCAGATGGCATGCCTTCTTGGCCAAGCCCCATCATCCCATTGACTTTGGGTGGCACAATCGTCCAAAGTCCCTTAATTGACCTGTAAAGAGAGCTCAGAGCGGACTAGGCGAACCTAGGCGACCTTCATCTCATGAGAGGGGGCTCCGGGATGTGAAAGGAGGAAATGCAAAACTTATGAAGCCATTACGTTATAACCTTCTTATTTTAATGAACTTGAGCCTCGGACTCTTTTTATTACACTTGGTACAGCGCCTACCTCAGCTAAGATGCAGAGACCGACATAATCCTTACATTGCATCATCTAGATATTATTTGCATGTAAGAACTCTAAATACCTCATGTTATGCCTACAATTCATATATAGGAACTAGGTGTCCCTGGTATAATGTAGGTAATATTCCAACATTTTAAATTATATAATATATGTGTACAGATAGGTATACTCTAGCTGAAACTCAAATTTAGAAATCATACATTGATGTATGCTATAGCTAAAATTCTAATATAGTAAATTAAGTATACATATATATATATATATTATAGCTAAAATTCAATCACGCAAATCATATATATATATATACTGTAGCAAAATTCAAATTAAGAAATTATAAATTGATGTATGCTATAGCTAAAATTCTAACATAGTAAATTATGTATACATATATATATATATGTAGGTATCAGTCCTAATCTCAACGCAGCAACGTAGTCAAATAGTCTAAAGCAGTAACGTAGTCAAATAGTCTAAAGTACATAGTTCGTATCAAGTATAATGAGTAGTCACTAGTGAGTCGGTCGCTAGAGTTCAGTAGACAAGTAGTCATTCAGTTGCCAGTAGCTCAGTAGTTTTTTTGTAGTTACAGTGGTGTTTCTATTCCAATTAAAATAACACTTAATCTAAAATTATCAAATGGATTGTAAAAGCTTTTGTTAAAGTGAACTTTTAGTTTTAATTATATTTAAAAACACAAGTGCGTTTTTTTATCCTACATTTGGGGGCTCAACCGGTCGCGCGTTTAAAACTATACAAAATTGTGATTACATTATAAGTGAACTGAAAAACAAAAAAAAAAAAATCTATAAAATGTGGAACAGTTTAACGGTAGAACAATTAAAATCGGAGCTAAATAAACGAGGGCTAGACACTGCAGGTGTTAAAGCAGCGTTAGTAGCAAGACTCGAATCGGCAAGTGCCGACAGTGCTGATGATGATTATGATACCGATAAAGGAGAAGAATCCAATGATAAAAGTGATAAAACAAATAACAAAAATTTATTTACAGAAAACGGTACAACTTCAAAGAACTGTAATGAATTTGCACAGGCATCAGGTTCATCGTCAGAGTTCAAAGAACGAGATGTAGAAAACCTTATCCATTCGTTCAGTGGCGACTAGGGAATGAATATTATTGTATGGTTTCAGGAATTTGAGGAAATTGCAGCTATGCTTAAATGGAGTGAGATTGAAAAAATTATTTATTTAAAAAGGTGGTAGGTAGCGCTAAAATCTTTGTACGTACTATAATATGTAAAAATTACTCAGATTTAAAATTAAACTTAACTAAAGAGTTCGAAAGGAAAATTTGTAAAGCGGACATTTATGAAAAATTACAAAACCGGAAGAAAAAGAGTTATGAAAGCTTTCGAGAATATGTCTACAAAATGCAGGAAATTGCTTGTGTAGCTGATGTCTTATAAGTGAACTCAAAGAAAAATTTGACATATACGAACGAATTAAAAATAAAATTTATAAAAACAATTTTTCTAAATTTGGCTCTTTTAATTGCGGTTCTAGCGAGCACAAAAAGAAAGACTGTAGGGCAGAAACTAAGTGCTTCAATTGTAACGGTCGCGGTCATATTTCGAAGAACTGTACACAAAGAAACAATACCAAACAAACAAAACAAACGAATTGTATTAGTACACAAAATATAAAAGAAATAGAAATTAGTGGTAAGAACTTTAAGGCACTTATAGATACGGGAAGTTATTTAACTTTATTAAGGGAAGATGCATTTCATCAGTTAAAAGATATTACGTTAACGAAACATGTGATAAACTTATTGGGCTTAGGGACAGGGCAATCACAATCAATCGGGTGTTTTGAGATAAATTTAAGGATCGATGGTATCAACATAAAGACCCTTATTCATGTTGTACCTTATAGTGCAATTAGATTGAAGTGCATCATTGGTAGTGACGTCATATCGAAAGCGAAAGTAATCTTTGATAAAGATGGTATAACATTTTTAGAGCGGGATATTGCGGAAAAAAAGCTTCAATTATGAATATAACCGTAGCGTAGACAACGATGAAATAGATGTTCCTTCAAAGTATAAGGATGATATCAACGCATTAATAACAAATTATAAACCTTGTCAAACTTTAGAATGCCCTGTTAAGATGAGAGTAGTACTAAATAATGATGTTCCAATTTTTTCAAATCCCAAAAGACTTCCACATACGGAAAAAGTTATAGTTAAACAACAGGTGGAGGACTGGCTTGAGGAAAACATTATTCGCCCATCTAATTCACCGTTTGCAAGCAATGTAGTCGTTACCAGAAAGAAAGATGGGTCGCATTGCGTATGCATTGACTACAGGAAAATCAACAAGGAAACAGTAAAGGAACATTTTCCAATGCCACTAATTGAAGATGTTCTTGACAAACTCGCAGAATCAAAAGTTTTCACTGCGTTGGATCTCAAAAATGGGTACTTTCACGTACCGGTAGAGGAAAGTAGCATAAAGTATACGGCATTTACAACATCAGAGGGACACTTTGAATTTACTAGAGTCCCATTTGGATTAACGAATGCTCCAGCAGTCTTTTGTAGGTTCATAGACTATATATTTAGGAATCTTATCGTGAAAAATATCGTGCATACCTACATGGACGATTTAATTGTTTCATCAAAAAGTGAAGAGGAAAATATAGATAAGTTGAAGACTGTTTTAAAAGTGGCGGCAGATTACGGGTTGCAGATAAAATGGAAAAAGTGCAGTTTTTTGAAAAGGCGTATTGACTTTTTAGGCCATGTTGTTCGCGACGGCACAATTAGTCCATCAGAGGACAAAATCAGAGCTGTGAAAAATTTCCCGGAACCTAAGAGTATCAAAGATCTTCGATCTTTCCTTGCTTTAACTGGTTTCTTTAGAAAATTTATTCAAGGCTATTCAATTATTGCGAAACCTTTGACGGCACTACTACAAAAGGGGAATTCATTTAAAATTCAGGCTGAAGAAAGAATAGCTATAAAAAGACTTAAAGATGCTTTAACCACGGAGCCTGTATTACACATTTTTCGTCAGGGTGCAAGAACGGAATTACATACCGACGCGAGTAAAATCGGATGTGGAGCTGTCCTTACCCAATTAACTGATGATAATAAGTACCATCCTATCCAATTTTACAGTAGGAAGAACCTACCATCAGAACAAAATTACCACAGCTACACGCTAGAAGTTATGGCTGTCTACTTGGCACTAAAGAAGTTCCGAATATACCTTTTAGGCAATCAATTTAAAGTTGTAACAGATTGCATCGCGTTCAGACAAACTATTGAAAAGAAGGACTTACCAATCGTAGTATCAAGATGGATCTTACACATGCAGGAATTTCAGTTCGAAGTAGAGCATAGAACAAGCAAGAGAATGCAACATGTAGACTCTTTAAGTCGGAACCCAGTTGTATATGCAATCGAAAACGAAATGTTAGTTCGCTTAAGAAAGGCTCAAGAAACCGATGATTTTATTACGGCAGTAAAAGAAGTGTTAAAACAAAGAAACTATGATGATTTTTTTATAGAAGGGAACCTATTATTTAAATATATTGAAGGCAAAAAACTTCTCGTTGTTCCAAAAAATATGGAAACTGAAATTATAAGAGCGAAGCATGAAGAGGGTCATTTTGCGGTTCAAAAAACAGTTCATCTAATTAATCAAGAGTTTTTTTATTCCTAAAATTCAAAACAAAGTACAATACTGCATAAGTAATTGTGTTAAATGCTTGTTAAGTAGCAGAAAATTAGGCAAACAAGAGGGATTCTTACATCCGCTGGACAAGGGAGACAAGCCATTGGAGACAATGCATCTGGATCATATAGGACCAATGGATCAAACTGCGAAACAGTACAAATATATCCTCACAGTAATAGCTGGCTTTTCGAAATATGTCTGGATTTACCCAACGAAAACTCTGTCAGCCGAGGAAGTTATTAAAAAACTTCGAGAGCAACAGCAATATTTTGGAAACCCAGGAAGGATAATTAGCGACAGAGGATCTGCCTTTACATCGAATATCTTTTGGGTTTTTGCAAGGAGGAAGGAATCGAACACGTATTAATAACAACTGGAGTACCTAGAGGCAATGGGCAAGCAGAAAGGATAAATAGAATTATCATCGAAGTTTTGAAAAAGCTTTCCGCGGGATCTACGGAAAAGTGGTATAAACATGTAGCCCAAGTACAAACTGCATTAAATAGCACGTTCCAAAGATCAATTGGAAGAACACCTTTTGAAGTTGTTTTCGGCGTTAAGATGCGAAAGAAAGACGATTTGGATATTCTAAATGCTATAAAAGACGCAGCAATGCTGGAGCACGATGAAGAGAGGGACAAAGTTCGTTTAGACGTAAGAAATCAAATAGAGAAAGTACGACAAGAGAATTCCAAAACTTTTAACAAATCACGAAAAGAAGCGAAAAACTACGAAATCGGACATCTCGTCGCAATTAGAAAAACTCAATTCAATGTTGGTAATAAAGTCTCTTCTGAATTTACAGGTCCATACGAAGTAATCAGCAAGGGTCGGGGTGGTCGGTATGCAGTTCAAAAGATGACAAATGCAGCTGGACCCAACATGACCACAACCAGCTGTGACCATATGAAGCCGTGGCGTGCTGTTGATACATCAGAAAGTATAACCTTGTTCGGGTCGAACGAAGAGCAGGATGGCCGGATGTAGGTATCAGTCCTAATCTCAACGCAGCAACGTAGTCAAATAGTCTAAAGCAGTAACGTAGTCAAATAGTCTAAAGTACATAGTTCGTATCAAGTATAATAAGAAGTCACTAGTGAGTCGGTCGCTAGAGTTCAGTAGACAAGTAGTCATTCAGTTGCCAGTAGCTCAGTAGTTTTTTTTGTAGTTACAGTGGTGTTTCTATTCCAATTAAAATAACACTTAATCTAAAATTATCAAATGGATTGTAAAAGCTTTTGTTAAAGTGAACTTTTAGTTTTAATTATATTTAAAAACACAAGTGCGTTTTTTTAACCTACATATATTATAGCTAAAATTCAACCACGCAAATCATATATATATATGTATATACTCTAGCAAAATTCAAATTTAGAAATTATAAATTGATGTATCCGATAGCTAAAATTCTAATATAGCAAATTATGTATACATATATATATATTATAGCTAAAATTCAACCACGCAAATCATATATATATATATACTCTAGCAAAATTCAAATTTAGAAATTATAAATTGATGTATGGTATAGCTTAGAGACAATATGTGAAAAAAAAAATGAATGAAAATATGTTACGGAAGTCGTCTGCCAATAACTTTATCAACAAAAAGAATAAACGTACTTACCACTGCATCTCCGAAGCTTCGTGTGACGCTGACGAGTACCTGGCATATTCGGTAATAAAATTTGAATTCAATCAGACAAAAATACTACAAACGACGTTCGAAACTGACATACCAGTAAAAAGTTAATATAATGATACACTACAAACTACTAATATCTGATGATATAATAGGAGAAATACTATGGTTAAGCCTGAACGATGATATAATCATACTATTAAATTAGGGGACGGCTACTATTCGAACTTTTATACGTTTTGCTTGTTTTGATATGTGTTGAATTTCATCCTTCATCCGAGTCTGATTTACGATTAGATTGTTGCTATTAAATCCAAATAGATTCTTGTGGCATAGTACAATGACCCTGGCTAGGATCTATATCTACCGTTGATAACCTCTTGGTGTACTGTGGTTTATGCCAAAGAATTATGCGTTTAGTGCATGGAAATGATGATATATCGTAATGGGGTTATTCTTTGTATTTCGAGTTTACTGCAATACGTTGTAAGTTCTCGTTTACTGCTCTCCAGCATGACAATTATATTCCCGTCGATGAAGAATTTCGAGCTTTCAATTAAATATGTGCAACGTGGACATTACTTTCCCACCGGCAATCACGTCTTCATTCAGCACAAGGGGCGGGAATGTTCCCGGTTAAACGGTTTCAGGACGTCGAATCTCGCTATATTAGAAATATTTTTTTTACAGCACCTGGTTTCGAATTATCCAACGAGGCGACAAATTCCCATTTGGGGATGTCGTCATTGCGGCAGAATTCCTCTTTATCTCTCACCAATGGAATTCAGATCGGTGCACTTTTCCAGAATAATAACTTTTTTCTTTTTATGCGGAAGAAAGGAATAAATTTCAGCAGTTCCACTCCTTAGGATTTTCTTTAAAACTTTCTTGAAAATTGACAAAAACTGTTGTCTAAAAATATCGGAATGTTCACTCCGTCAACCATACCGGAAGAAAAACAACTCTTCTTCTTCTTTCGTCAAAACTAAAAAGTAAGTGGAAACGCTCTTCTGGTCGATTCGAGTGTGTTCGAGTAGTCAAGCACGCCATCCATATAGGACGTAACTTGCGGGTAGAGTGCTGCTGCTAGCTGTCATGTAGCATATTGCTATACGCAATATGCTACGACCATAACAGGACAGAGTGGTCTGGGCCACCCTTGGTTCAGACAACGCTGAAAAATGGTCGACTGAGCTAGCCGGTCTTAAACATAGGCCTCATCACTGCGGGCGCTCAATGTGTGTCTCGACCCACGACCCAATGTGCATTCCTCATCACTCGGACTCTACTTGATCGATGACGCATCGAGGACACATCCCTGAAGTCTCGTCAGTCTTCGACCAGACCTCGACATCCCTCTCAGTGTGGGAAGCCAAAGCAACATCGACAAGCTGGTAACCCAAAAAATCCAGCCGGTCGATGCCGCTGTGGCCTTCCTCACCGAGATGCTGAGGAAGCCTCGCGATCAGCAACCTAAAGAACTGATCACTAAGCTTTCCCGGCGCAATATATCACCCTGATCTCAGACCGTGATTGTTCAAGGGTGTGCCTCCAAGGCATCGTCGAAGTAGTGACATGCTGACAGCCGAATATGGGAATGGATTCCAACAGGTATATCACCCACCATTGACGGGGCAATAGGAGGGCTTCGCGATATCCTATAGTTTACCAGTGAAGCTGGCTGGATGCCTTCTTAGGGCTACCAGGAATAGATGTGACAATAGACAGATGACACTTTGAGACTGGATATCACTGCCTGATGTCTTTGGCGTGATAGACTCCTAACAGTCTTCCCCGGAGATCTTCAAGCTCGTACAGGGAGTTTCCTTTCTTGCTTTTAACGCGATATTTGACAAATTTCCGTCCCAATTTAGCACTGGTCTGCTGTGGGAAATTGCTCTGGGCAAAATTTCGTCTAAATACCTCTTGACCCACTTTGAAATCGACAGGCTTCGCCCTGAGCTTGTAGGCTCGTGAAGCCTGTTCGAATGCGTGTTGTAAGTTTTCCTGCACTCTCGCACGGATCAATCTCATTTTATCCTCAGTATCTACCCTCAATGGCTCATTAAGAGTTCCAAGGCTCCTCAAGATAGAAGTTTCTCATCCCATTTCGTATGTTCCTTCCGAATATACGCTCTAATCCCTGACAATAGAGACCTATTTACTCGCTCTGAGGCGTTTGCTTGCGGCGAGTAGACTACCGTTCGCATGTGCCTCACCCCATACATTTCCAGTAATCTGGTGAACTGAGTCGAGCAAAACTGGACTCCATTGTCAGAGACGATCATTTCCGGGACTCCAAACACGTGGAACACTTCAGTCTCAATGAATTGGCACACATTGAGTGAAGACGCTTTTCTCATAGGTTTGAGAATCGGAAAATTTGAAAAGTGGTCAAGAACTATTAAGATGCAGACATTTCCTTTTACTGACCGCGGATATGGACCTAGAAAATCAATGTACAGCTTTTGCCATGGTCTTTCTGTCCCAGACTGGACTCTCATAGGTGGTCGTAAAATAGTATTGGGAGCTTTCGTTTCCTTACACACGTCACAGGCGCCTACGTAGTTTCTGACATCAACTGTCATTCGTGGCCAGTTCAAGTGCCTTCGCAGACGTTCCAGTGTTTTCCCTATACCTCCGTGTGAAGCCAACGGCGGATCATGAGCCCTTGAAATGACGTCGGTTACAAGCTCTCGTGGAATCCAAAGCTTCCAAGCTTCTTCTTCCTGAATCGGATCGCCTATTCTCGGAACAGTCTGAATGTAAACGAAGCCATCCCTGACGCAAAGATCTGGTAGTTTGCCAGAAGTCATTTTAACTTTATGCCTCAGTTCTGCATACTCCAACGAGTTGAAATATGGCGAACTAAGGTCAACTTCCGGGCCAGGATCTTTGTTTGTGGACAGGCTGTCACAATGGATGCATGACAGCGCATCAGGGACGACGTTCAGGCTTCCTTCTCTGTGCTCAATAGTGAAGTCGAAGCCCTGAAGCTTCAAACTCCACCGCGCAAGTCTACCGCTGAGGTCCTTTTGTGACATCAGCCATTTCAAGCTCGCATGATCAGTCACTATCTTAAACGGCATGAGTTCTATGAAGGGCCGGAATTTCTGTACGCTCAAGATTACGGCTAAGCATTCTTGCTCGGACGTGTAATTTCTTTGTGCTGAGTTCAACTTTTTCGAGACATAGGCTATTGGCTTCTCGTGGCCATCGTCATCTAGTTGAATCAGCACTCCTCCAATAACTTGTTGGCTCGCATCGCACTGTATAACGAATGGTTTGGTGAAGTCTGGACTCACCAGCAACGGAGCAGAAGTAAGTTTTTGTTTGAGAAGATCAAGAGACGTCTGGGCTTCAGGTGTCCATTTGAACTGACTAGGGTTTTTCAAGGTGTCTGTAATGGAGGCAGTCAAGTCAGCATAGTTCGGGATGAACCGTCTATACCATCCTGCCATACCTAGTAGGCGTCGGGCCTGCCGAACAGTTTTAGGTGACGGATAGTCAACTATAGCTGAAATTTTGTCAGGGTCAGTTCTCATACCTCCCTTTCCGACAATAAAACCCAAGTATTGGGTTGGCGGCAGCTGTTAGGTGTCCATCTCCGTAACGGAGTTGACTTTCCTGGCGTCAAAATAAAGCCGAACTTTCGAGGCTTCCGCACTAGTACAACTGGAGAGCTCCAAGGGCTCTGGCTCTCCTCTATCACACCCAATGATAGCATTCGTCGCAATTACGCATCCATCAAACTCTGTACTGCCGGTGAAATCAGATAAAACCTCTGTTTTATCGAAGTCGCGTCATTCGTTCCAATCCTGTGACTGACAAGAGATGTTTGTCCTAAGCCTAAAGAGGCGAAGGAAGGGAAAAGCTGTTTAGTAGCTTCTAAAGGCTGTCGATCTATACCGGAAAGAGCATGGCGGTCGGTGTCAGAGGTAGCAATTAGATTTGGAGTCACTTCTGCAACTATACCTAGGACATCTGGAGCCAACCCAAATAGACGCCAGATGTCTATTCCTAGATACACCGCCTGTGTGACTCCAGGAACTAGGTAAAAACGCACGTTTTGGGTCTTATCACGGAAAGTGACATCCAAGTCCACATGACCATGCACAGTCGTCATGGCACCATTTGCTCTTGGACCTGTGTCCGATACTTCTTCCATTCGACATCTGCTTCTGCAAGCTTCTCTAGAGCTCCCCGACCTAGAATACTGACAGTGGCACCACTATCAAGTAATCCAGTCTCAGTTCGCCCGAGCAGCTTTACTTCGGCGTACGGTCGAATGTCGTCTGGCATCGACACGGAAATCTGTGCCAGTTTTTTTCTTTCTAGTTTCATTCGTCGACAGTATTCCCGCCAACGAATGGTAGATCTTTTCTTTTTCGGCCTCATATCCAAGGCAGGAAATACGATTTCAGCTAACTCTGCCACTGAGGAGAAGATTCGGTCTCTTACTGCGTTGTATTTCTGCAGACGCGTATGATACGGCGTCAGCGGATGTAAAACAGGCTCACGCCCACTCGTCATAACAGAGCTTGGTGGCCGTTTTAAAATAGAAAGGACAGGAGGCCCAATCTCCTGCTCAGAAACTTTGTCAGCTAAGAGTGCTGTCGGTGTTAACGGGATATCGGAAATTAAAGACTCTTCAAATGAAGTGTCTAACAATGTCGTGGGCTTCCCAGAAGTGGAAATGGGAGCTTGAAGATCTGCGGAGAAGTCTATTAAGTTCTCCGCCTCTATCGGTGCAATATTCGTACTATCAGGTGTTGTACTGATATCACCAAAATCACTGAATGATATCAGAGGACATATCAGGGAGTTATCGCTAGTGTCTGCTAATGGAGCGGACCTTCCTCCTTGTTCACAGCTTGAACTGGAGTGTTCGATGCATTGATTGCTCGTGATGTCGACGCTGGTCGGAAAGAGGTGGTGGTATTCCCGACCCGTCTGAAGTTTTTCTGTTGACATTGAATGCAATCTGGCTTGAAGGTGTTCTTCCGTCCACATCCGTAACAGAACACAACTTGTCGTTCCTGCCGGCAATCTTGGTAAAAGTGCCCGGGCTGATCACAATTCCAGCAGGTTACATTTTTAGGGGTTGAAATAGCAGATAGTGAGACTTCCTCACTGCGTTCAGGTGACGTATTCAGTTTAGTCTCAGTCGAATAGTATCCATCCACCTCACTGACTCTTTGTGCGCGATACGCGTTGCAACTACTTGCTGTCGCGATGCGCTGTTGCGTCGCTTGAATTTGATTCACAAGAATCCTGAGCTGGTAGATGGTGTTTGTAGGATGCAAACAAAATTCGTTTTGTATCTCTGGCAGTAAATTTGATTTGACTATTTCCAAAAATTCAACGTCTGGCAACGGGTTCTGCAGTTGGTCTTGTAGCTGTACCAAGTGCTGGTAGTACGTAGCAAATGACTCCCCTGCTTTCTGCTTGCGCAACATAAGCTGGACCTTGACCTTAAGGTCGTCTTTCGGCACTCCCCATTCAGCTAATAGAGCTGCTTTCACATACTCCCATGACGGCGTGGAATTTTGCCTACCACTCCATTGCTGGTCCAGAAAGCAGAGTCGTCATGTGACGCACCAACAGGTCGAAGTCTCCTTCCAAAGCCGAATAGTCAAGTCTTCTACTCGAAATACAAATTCATCGACTGTGAACCGAGAACTGTCACCGCTGTAAGATATATTTCACCTGCGGATAGGGCTGCCAGAACGTCGCTGTCCTATGCCTGCAGGGCCACGATTAGGTGGTGGTGGTGGAGGTGGTACAAAGTTTGGTGCAGGCTGATTTCCAGGCTGACCAAAAGCTGATGGAGGTCGATTAAAAGATTGTCTACGCAGTTTGGGAAAATCGTCAGATGGTCTGGGATTACCCATAGCCGGAGGAGGTCGTGAAAAGTCTATTGGTGGCATTGCGGCTGCTACTTGCTGACGGACACTATTTACTAACTCAGTCCGCAAAACATGGAGGCTCTGTTCGAGACCTTCTCTTACCAAGCCTTGCATTTGTATGCGTAAGCCTGCCATCAACGCATCAGTAGCTGCTGAGGTCTGTCCACTGCCAGAGGCAGCGGGCTGTTTCGTCGCGAGTTAGGATTGGTAAAAGTCCTTGAATGTAGATCTAGCCTTCCAGGAGAGAGTGATCGTCGACTAGGTGGTGGAATTGTCACCGGTGGTAAGTCAACTGTTGGCACGGAAGGTAATGGATCAAGGTTGACAGACTTTGCAGGCTTCGTCGTCTTCCGGACAGCACCAGTATACTCATTGAAATCATACTGAGTGAGATGGGCTCTGCAGAACGGGCAGTTTGAGTGCTGTCCAATCCACGTTTTCAGACAGGCCTTGTGAAATACATGTCCACAGACCGTTTTCACTGGCTTCCTCTGTCCTGACCAGTCGCTCTCTAGACAGACGGAGCACGGCTCCGGCAACATCATCGGTAACCCAGTTGTTTGCGCTGGGGTTCGCAGTGTAGCCATGTTAGAATCAGTCGTAAATCAGGCAAAACATTTCGAAACCAAGGGTTTGGAATAGTTATCCAAAAAAAGCTCAAGAAATTTGAACGTTCGGAAGAGACACGCTCTTCACAATCTGATGATGGCTAAATACTATTTTAAAGTCGAAGGTTTGGGCGAAATACTAAAATTCAGACAAAAGTTTTCCCAAACGTTCGAAGAAGTTGAGATTGAAAACAACCAAGGACTTGAAAAGTTAATCAAGGCTTCTCAAATCGAGACAATGTAAATACTGATTTCAAAAATCCAAAGTTTGGAAGCAATAGCAACTTTCTAAAAGAAATTTCCTTCTAAGAGTTCAGGAAAAGCGAAAATCCAAGGAGATTATACAAATCAAATTAAGCGTCGCAAAAAAAGTTTTAACAAAAATCATATAATTTCTCCCTTACCTCCCGAAGCTAACTCCCACCATAAGAAGTCTTCAGGTCGCCCTCTCTCCTTACAGGTCAGAAACAGGATACAGGCAAGTGACGTGAGTGTGTGTGCATTGAAAAATTTGTGGAGTTCCCACAGAAATCTGGGAAGAATCGGGTTGGAGAAGCTAGAGACTGAAAATGATGCTAGAGATTCTTCAGCCAGGCAGTTAGCAGTATGCCAGCTCCTAATTACTGAAGGTCTCCAGCATCACTTCCATCCTCCAACAACTCTTTCCTTCCCCTTCACCTGATCGTCGTGTCCAGCTGACCTTCCAACCGGGCAGAGTCATGAATCTGGTCAACTAATTAGCTAAAAGCCAAAAAGTCGTCTCACAGATTCACGACTCTGTCCAGCCAGTTGGCCAACAGAGACATGTCTCCGTGAGAGCTCACACAAAAAATTTTGTGAGGCCACCTACCATTTCCATGACAGAAGGCCAGCGGGAAAGATCAATTTCAAAAAAAATTCAAAACTAGACAATTTTTAAGACTCGAGGCTTGACCATGGTCAACCCTAGAGTCGAACTTCAATTCAAAAACTTTCAAAATTCTAAAAAACGTTACTTTACTTTAATCATTCCAAAATTCAAAAATTCCAAAAACTTTCAAAAGACTTTAAAACGTTACGCTACTCTACAAGAATTTCAACTAACACCAAACAATTAAACCCAGGTTTGCATATAACTTCCACTGATTATGCGATTACCGAGTCAGACTACTTAGCTAACAGCCAAATGCCCATCTCTCGAAGTAATCACAATCCTCAGTAAAGGTTATACTTAGACCACCGAAGTCTAATTGAGGTGGCCCCCCCTTGGGAGCCATTTTGTTATGGTGTTATGAGTAGTGATGAATGGTCAGGACGTGAAGTCCAAACTGCCAGCATGAGCTGACAGATCACTCGATGACAGCGTTAGTACAGGGCGGCACGCTAGCACCTCGACTAAGGGTGGCGGAGGGTGTGGGGGAGTTCCCGAAATAACCTGCCGCTTGTCACCAACCATAATAAAAAAAAGGTTTTCGTGCCTACATACGAAGCCTCGCACTCACTCAGTCCTGAAGGGACCTTTACGTCACCTACCTGCATTCTCATGAAGGCGCAGATGGCATGCCTTCTTAGCCAAGCCCCATTCTCCCATTGACTTTGGGTGGCACAATCATCCAAAGTCCCTGACCTGTAAAGAGAGCTCAGAGCGAACTAGGCGAACCTAGACGACCTTCATCTCATGAAAGGGGGCTTCCGGATGTGAAAGGAGGAAATGCAAAACTTATGAAGCCATTACGTTAAAACATTCTTATTTTAATGAACTTGAGCCGCGGACTCTTTTTATTACACTTGGTACAGCGCCTACCTCAGCTAAAATGCAGAGACCGACATAATCCTTACATTGCATCATCTAGATATTATTTGCATGTAGGAACTCTAAATACCTCATGTTATGCCTACAATTCATATATAGGAACTAGGTGTCCTTGGTATAATATAGGTAATATTCCAACATTTTAAATTATATAATATATGTGTACAGATAGGTATACTCTAGCTAAAACTCAAATTTAGAAATCATACATTGATGTATGCTATAGCTAAAATTCTAATATAGTAAATTAAGTATACATATATATATATATTATAGCTAAAATTCAATCACGCAAATCATACTCTAGCAAAATTCATATTTAGAAATTATAAATTGATGTATGCTATAGCTAAAATTCTAACATAGTAAATTATGTATACATATATATATATTATAGCTAAAATTCAACCACGCAAATCATATATATATATACTCCAGCAAAATTCAAATTTAGAAATTATAAATTGCTGTATGCTATAGCTAAAATTCTAATATAGTAAATTATGTATACATATTTATATATTATAGCTAAAATTCAACCACGCAAATCATATATATATATATATATACTTTAGCAAAATTCAAATTTAGAAATTAGAAATTGATGTATGCGATAGCTAAAATTCTAATATAGCAAATTATGTATACATATATATATATATTATAGCTAAAATTCAACCACGCAAATCATATATATATATATACTCTAGCAAAATTCAAATTTAGAAATTATAAATTGATGTATGCTATAGCTTAGAGACAATATGTGAAAAAAAATGAATGAAAATATGTTACGGAAGTCGTCTGCCAATAACTTTATCAACAAAAAGAATAAACGTACTTACCACTGCATCTCCGAAGCTTCGTGTGATGCTGACGAGTACCTGGCATATTCGGTAATAAAATTTGAATTCAATCAGACAAAAATACTACAAACGACGTTCGAAACTGACATACCAGTAAAAAGTTAATATAATGATACACTACAAACTACTAATATCTGATGATATAATAGGAGAAATACTATGGTTAAGCCTGAACGATGATATAATCATACTATTAAATTATGGGACGGCTACTAGTCGAACTTTTATACGATTTGCTTGTTTTGATATGTGTTGAATTTCATCCTTCATCCGAGTCTGATTTACGATTAGATTGTTGCTATTAAATCCAAATAAATTCTTGCTTCAGGCTCGGCATCTTTGCTGTTCATGGTGTTGCTTTGGTACCTGGAGCTGCTAAAGACTTCGGGGCCTTCCATGCTGGAATCATGCTTGCTGTGGGGGTACTCTTCATAGGCGTCTTCGTAGTGGTTATGTTGAATATATTGGGTGGACGGCCGTCAGGTGCCGGTTTATTAGGTACTGGCTCGGTCTTCTGATCTACCTGGGGTGTCTGCGTTGTAGGTGGTGTTGTCTCGGTGCCGGGAGTTGGCGGGGGTCGTGTGGGCCTCGTGGTCTTCTTTCTCGGCGGGTGTACTCTGGGGGGTCGGTGCTTCTGCTCGGGTGAGAACTATAGTAGCTTGTGGTTGAGTTCTCTTATTGCTGGTGAGCTTCCCGAGTGGCGCTGGGGTGTTGGATTCGGCTTCAGCAGAGCTTCCTCGGGGATTGGTTCCAGAATTGGCGTCGGTTTGTAGCTCTGGACTGTTGAAGTCGCCTTCACTAGTGGGACTTCCTCGACTGTCGAGTCCAACGCTGGCATCGATTGGTAGCTCTGGGCGGTTGAAATCGACTTCACTGGTGGGGCAGCATCGGGTGCTAAGTCCAGGGCTGGCATCGATTGGTAGCTCTGGGCTGTTGAAGTCGGCTTCACTAGCGGGGCTGCATCGGTAGGTGTTGCTGCTGGGCGAAATATAGGGGCAAACATTACCCTCTTCTTCCTGTCAGCGGTGGTCATTTGGTTTACCGGTAGCGTTCTTGTTGCTGCTACCGAGGTCACCTTTGTTGGTCGAGTCAGTTTTCTAACAGTGGGATCACTCATTCTTGTGGACGTGGGCTGACTGCTCGGCAAGCTAGTTGTATTTGAACTGGTTTTTCGTCTTGCCGGGCTCGGCTTTTTATATTGTGGATGGGGCTGGTCGTCTCGGTGGTGATATGACTTTAGGTCTTTAACGTGTACTTGTCTAGTCATGCGGGCTCGCTCGTCGGTGATTTCGACAATCACAGGGGAGATAGTTTTGGTTACGACAAGCGGGCCTTCGTATCTGGCTCCTAGCTTAGCAGAATAATGCTTTGCTGCAGAGGAGAGTCGTTGTTCTCTTCGCAGAACGGAATCTCCGAGGTTGGGACACCAGGGTCTCCGTCTCAGGTTGTAGTGATGTCTCTGTTGTGTAAATGCTTTCCTTTGGTTAAACTTAACAATTTCAAAGGTCTCCTTGAGTTTTTAGGACTTTTGTTGGGGTGAGGAATATTGGTGTACCACGGGCCACCGGCTTCCTGATATAATGATTTGGGAAGAGTTGTTTCTCTCCCAAAATTTAGAAAAGCGGGGGAGTATCCCGCTGTATCACTCTGATTCGTATTATAAGCCAACATTAGCTCTGGTAGATATAGGTCCCAATTTCGTTGATCTTTGTCTACGTATTGGGTTATCATGCCATTGAGGACACGATTGGTTCATTCGGTCGGGTTTGCCTGAGGGGTGTACGGGGGGTTAGTCGATGATGAATACCAAGTTCACTGAGGAAGTTTCGGAATTGAGAGCTAACAAATTGTCGACCATTATCGAAGAGAAATGTTCGGGGGCACAAACTCAGCCCATTTCGTGAACTTGTCTTGAAATACTAAAATGACGGTGTTATATTTGCTAGATCGCGGTAATGGACCAATAAAATCGGCGCTGACTACCTCCCATGGCTCGGCAGTCTTGGTCATGTACATTTCCTCTGCCGTTTTCTGTTGTAGGGCTTTGTGTCGAAAACAAGAGTCGCATGACCGTACATACTTGGCTATGTCTTGGAACATGCCGGGCCAGTAATAGTGTTTAAAAATTCGGCATGTTGTTTTAGATATCCCCCCATGCCCTGCGGTGACATCGTCATTATTCTCTTTTAAGACTCTTTGTCGGAGGGGGCTGGCGACACACAATTTCCATGGTGTGGTATTTTCGTCGTCGGTGTGATTATACGCGCTATAGATGCTTCGGTAGAGGTTCCCATCTTGGAGCTTGAAATCGGGGTGTGCGGCGCAGTTTTCTTGCACCGCGTGCAGTTTCCGTTCATACTAGGTGCAGTTCGAGTTCTCGGGGGTCATGCTACATACTGCTATATCTGGTATGGGTAGTCGGGAGAGGGCATCGGCGACAATATTTAGTTTACCCTTACGATAACTAATCTCGTAATCATATTGCTGCAACTCGAGTACCCAGCAAGCTAACCTGCCAGACGGACTCTCTATTGAATTGAGGCATTTGAGAGACTGGTGGTCAGTTACTATCGTGAAATGATATCCCTCCAGGTAGCGCCTCATTTTCCTGACACCCCATATGATTGCGAGACATTCCTTTTCGGTTACAGAGTATCTCTTCTCTGTTTCATTCATGGTACGGCTAGCGTAGGCTATGACCCCCTCTTTGCCTTCTATTTCTTGGTAGAGTACGGCGCCTAATCCCTCTTGGCTAGCGTCCGTTTGCAGCACAAATGGTAGGGTGAAGTCGGGACATGTGAGTATGGGTGCTTCGGTGATCTTCCTCTTAAGATCGTGGAATGCCTGCTCTTGAGTCTCCTCCCATTTCCACTTCAATTTTTTACGCAGTAACTTGGTGAGGGGAGCGGTGGTGGTTGAAAATCGGGGACAAATCGCCTGTACCAAGAAGCAATACCAATAAAACGGCGTAATTCTCTTGGATTTTTAGGCGGGTTTAGCTCTCGAATAGCTCTTACTTTATCGGGGTGTGTCTGTATACCCTCACGACAGATGACATGACCTAAGTACTTTATGCTCTCGCGGAGGAACTCGCATTTCTCCGGGTTTATTTTTAGGTTGGCCTGTAGGAGTCGGTCAAACACAATCTTCAATTTCTCTAGGTGTTCGTGAAGGGTTCGTCCAATGATCACTATATCATCGAGATATGCGAACGCGAACGGCTCCATCTCTGGACCGCTGATCTGATCTAATGCTCTCTGGAAGGTGGCGGGGGCTGAATGATGCCCGAATGGCATTACTTTCCTTTGGAATAAGCCGCGACCAGGTACGGTAAATGCGGTATATTGTCGACTATCGTTTGCGAGGGGGATCTGCCAGTACCCCTGTTTAAGGTCTAAGGAGGAGATATACTGTGCACCTCTCAATTTATCTAAAATGGCATTGATTTGTAGTAGCGGGTACTCGTCTTTGATAAAGTGTTCGTTTAATTGACGATAGTCAATGCATAGCCTCCATCCTCCCTGTTTCTTCTTCACGAGCACAATGGGAGAACTATATGGGATAGTAGATGGTTCAATGCGGTCGCTTTCGAGTAGCTCATCAACCTCTCTATTAATTATCTCTTGCATCGCAGGGTTTCGAGGGAAGTAGCGTTGTTTAATTGGGCGGTCGTGTTTCATTCGGATTCAGTGTTCGGTTATCGGTGTTAACCCTGTGACGCTATTGAATCGGGAGAGCTGTTCGGTGAGAAAGTCTGAGATGAGTCGTTCCTCTTCGGATGCTAATGCCTTGGGTAAGTCCACTACTAGGCTACTGTTCTCAATACTACAACTGAGGTTCTCCTCATTTGGGTGCATTTCTTTCTCCAATAGATGCAGCCTGGAGTAGGTCGACACCAAGGATGACGACTTCGTCTAGACCTGGCATGTGGAAAAATGAATGTGACAGGATATTTTCTCTCCATCGAATGTCCAGTTCATAGTAAGTAGTTAGTGATCGGAACTTCCGACCCATTGGCAACTGAGGTTTTTAAGTTGCATGTATGGCTAGCGATGTTGCGACTAGCTATAATGCTCTTCAGTTCATCTCCAATAAAAGATTTCCCGGAGCCGGTATCTATTAGCGCGAAGAGAGTTTTCCCTAAAATCTCAACCTTGAGGAAATATCGTGATTCGCTACTACTGTTGGTGGCTTCGGGACTGGTGTTGGGGGTCTCTAATGCTTTTGATGGGGTGCCCGATTCCCCGGTGTTACTGGCACCCCGTGGCATTTCCCGATCTTCTGGTCTCTTTCGGACACTGGCAGTCTCGAGACAGAACGTCTTCTCGGCCGCAACGTGAGCAGAATAATCGGCGGGGATTGCGACATTCCCGTGAGCGGTGTCCTCTCTCGCCACATCGCCAGCAACACTCTTCTCGAGAGTATGCTTGTCTAATTGGTAAGACGCGAGGGGCTTTTTGTTCCTCTAGTTTGATCTGTTCGAACTCTTCGGTGAGCTGACAGAGTTCTACGAGATCAGAAAAATCTCTTCGGCGGATGTACAACTTGTATTCGGGTCGCAGATTTTCATAGATTCGTTCTAATTTTTGATTTGGTGACATATCGAACTGCCAACGCATTAGCGACTGGATGGCGATAATAAAATCTTTCGGCTTTTCTCCAGAATTTTGTACGCGGCTTCGGATATTCTCAGCTAATCTATCGTGAAAACGGGGTGGGAGAAAAAATGCTTTGAATTCTTCGACAAATTCAACCCATCGTGACCATCTCTCTTTGTTGCTTCGATACCAAGCCAAGGCATTCTTAGTTAGCAGCTCTGGAAGCGTTTTGAAAAGTCGGTTTATGGGTATCTCGTAGCAATCGGCCAGCTCCTCAATTCGTTCGAGGAAGGCGAGGGGGTCTTGACCTTGGTCAAATTTCACTGCTCATTTACGAACTTTGTCCATAATATCAGCGTCGGAGAGGCGGAGTTCTTTACTGGTCGTTATGAGCTGTTGCGGACTAGTATGAGGCTGAGTGCTCATCTCGAAATCCGTTTGAGTATTGAAATCTTTAGTAGGCTCTTTCGATCTGGTCTGAGTATGGGCATTTACACTGTCTGCTCCTGTTTCAGAGTACGGACTTATATTCCGTTCTGCGGAGGACTGAAATGTCCCTGTCTCTTTAATAGCGTCGCTGAGGCGTTTCCTCAGCTCCTAAACGGTACCTTGAGTATCTAAACCACGAGCTGCTAGCTCTTGGATGAGTTCCTCCTTTCGAAGTAGGTATACTGTCGTTGCGGTTGAGATAGGCATTTTATATTGTTTGCCTATATGAACACTTGTTCTATTATTTAGTCTGCTGAGTGAATGTCACACAATATTTCACGGGTGCAACAAAGTTCACTCTCAATATTTTTATTCTATTCTAAACTACTATTGATTAATATAATTAGTCTACAAAAGGAGTGCTTACACTCGAAAACTGTCTGTGTGACAAGTCGGGGCGATCTCGCAGGTCCCTGCTCGGGCGCCAAATTTGTAACGGAGTTTCGGTGGGAAGGCTGTGGAAAGCTCGTCGTGCCAAGGTTTCTATAACTGAAACTCCTTCAGTTACAATAAAATTCAGAAAAAGTCTTTATTCAAGTAAAATAGCCTAACATTTACAAGCTAGTTTAATTTAAATCTACTTAGTGTCTTTATGCTATATACAGAGACGGGGTGGTGGTAAGGGCACGGCTTACCACTCGGGAACAAATTTCGTTCTAGTTGGAGGAGGTCTGTTATGCGATTGATTCCAAAGAAGGGAGATTTGCAGAGGATGGGGAACTGGAGGCCAGTAACCCTATGTAATGTAGACTACAAAATCGTCTGCAAAGCATTAGGGGCGACACTCCGCTCAGTGATTGCTTGGGTAATACACCCGGAACAGTCCTATTGTATACCTGGTCGTAGTATCTACGACAACATCGCGGTAGCCACGCATTTGTTTGCCTACCATGAACAGACAGGTACACAAATGGCCATGATTTCACTTGACCAGCAAAAGGCTTTTGATAGCGTCTCGCACGAGTATCTCTTGACTGCTCTCGAGGCATTTGGGTTTTCGCCCAGGTGGCTCGATATCGTCGGGAAACTGTATAGAGATTCAGCGATTTTGATTAAGCATCAAGGACAAGTTCTGGCTCCTATTTCGTTTCATCGAGGTATCAGACAGGGCTGTCCATTGTCAGGTATGCTTTATGATCTTTCGTTGGAGCCGCTACTGGTGAATCTTCGTCGAATGCTGGGACAGTATTCAGTTCGTTTACCATATACCAATGTGAGGCCTCTTATGTTGGCGTATGCGGATGATCTGTCTATTCTCGTGAAAGGAGATGAGGCTTTTCCGGTCGCTCGTCCTGTTTTCGAACCGTCCGAACGTATAGCGGTCGCTAAAATCAACCTTAGTAAGAGTCAAGGCTTGTGGTGGGAAGGTGGAGAATTCGTACAGATACTACACTGAAGATCCAATGGACTTATACTTGCCTGAAGTATTTAGGTGTGTATATCGGACGCAAGAGTAAATCAAATAATAGCCGCATCGCTCTTGAGAAACTCTCTACAGCTGTAAACTCATGGCGTAGTCGACTGTTACCATTATCCTTAATGGGTAGATCAGTCGTGATAAACTATTTGATTACCTCGTCAATCGTTCATCTGCTAAAGTCTGAGACGTTTGATGAAAACTTCGTAGGTCTTCTTCACGCAAAAGCGATAGGTGCGGAAGACGATGGGTTGCTAAAAGCACGCTCTGTCAGCCAGTCAAGATAGGTGGATTAGGTCTCACCAACTTGGTTGTGAAATCAAGATGTCTCAAAGTGCGTTCATTCCAAAGAGTGTTTTGCCAGAGAGACAGCTTGATTTCTCAACTGTGGGTGAATGTACTGGGAGGGATCGGCATAGGGGAGTATTACTACCTACTCTCTGTTCGACCACCCTATCCTCGTGACTGGCCACGGGATCTAATCTCAACGATTCAGACCTGGGGCAGAATCAGGCCAGCATTTCACCTTAAGTGGAATGCTCTACGGTACACGCAATTCGCGTCGATTCCAATCAGGTTTAATCCTGAATTAACAGGTTCAGTGTTCAGTAATGCTCGGGTTTTGAAGCTGACACGGATGCTCTGACGGTTCTCAAAGATATTATTGATATCTCTGGACACTGTCGAATAAACAATAACACTTCACAACTACACGACCTGGCTGCTTCTGCGCGGGAGAGATTTCGCCAACTTGGGACCAGTGACCCTGGCACTAAGTTGGAAGATGCTTTCGTTCTGAACAGACCACCTCACACACCTTTCAGCACACTTACAACACGTGTGCTCCGTGACGTGCTTATGTCATTAAGACCTCCGGAGTATACAGGATACAACAGATGGCGAACACACTTCGGGGTGAATATGGGCGTGATGGGAGGGATGACTTGCAGAGTAGTCTACAGTTATCCTTCTAGTTGCAAAGATGCTGGTGTAGCATTCAAATTGCTGCATCACAGTTTTGTGCATCCTAATCAGTTGTCACATATTGATCGGCGGGTTCAGAGGATTTGCACAGTTTGTGCTGGTGAAGGCACCCTGTTTCACAGGTTCTTCACTTGTCCGGCTTTGCAAGGTCTAATGGATCTCGTGCGTGGTATGTGTCAGTTGATCCACCCCAAATTCGGCATTACTAGGACATCGTTTCTGTGGTGACCAAAGGTCTGTAGTCGAGTGAATTGTTTGATTAGCTTTGTGTTGACACTGGCCAAATCTACAATTTACCTGTACTACATGAGAGTCGAGGATGGGAATCAGAACACTGACCCACAACACCACGCACACGTACTTAAGCGCCACTTCGTTGCCAGATTGAAGAGACGTTTACTTCTTGAATATCTGGCAACGAACGCAGACACATTCAACTGCACACGGCAACCACTATCGTCGGTGCAGGACGGAGCTCTTGTCTTTCACTGGAGATAGCAGGCCACAGCATTTGCAACACTAGTTCACGAGGCTTCTCCCCGCTTAGGAATCGTTGCAAATCCTGTGGGAAGGACAAGCACTCTGTTAGAGATGCTAAGCTGGAGGGATGAAGAGGGCAGTTTGTAGAGGTCTACGATACTACAGGCTACCCTCGCGGGACTCTATGATGGTAACAGTGGTGGTCAACAAAATTATTCGTCAACAAATTCGAAATTTCTCTTTCGATCTCTCGCAAAATTCTTGTTAGATATCTCGGTAAATTTACATTAAAAAAACTCTTCTTGGAACTGCCACTTATCTGTAGATATAGGCACACTTTTAAAATTTTATCTTAACTTTGGCTTAACAACTTTAGCTTCAAAATTTATTGTAAAAATTCTATCTTTTTCCTTTTCATTATATTCTTGTTTTAAGTGTGTTTCTAGTGTGTCATATTTACTCCTTGTACCATTTGTTGTTTCTTTAGATTTTATATCATTGTTACAGATTTTTGCGTCATCTTTTAGATTTAATTAGTTAGAGCCTTTTCTCCTTTATACAGAGCCACTTCTTGTTTGTTTTTTTGATTTTAAGAGTCAATTTATAACGTTTATTAAAGAGTGCGTGGAGTCAGCTTGAGCAGACGTTCCATCGTGCGTGTTACTGGTGTCAAAGTGATAAATAGCGATCAATCTGTTGTGCAGTGCAGTGAAACTTTTTAAATATAATAATAATAACTAAAATCCGCCGCGCCGTTTTTTATTACATAAAAAATAAACAATACCAGCCAAGTCCAGGGCTTTTCTATGCCCTGCCGGCATTCCACAAGCCAGCAGCACAGTACGGTGGCGTTTAACAAATCTCCCATGTACATCAGTGATCAGTGCAAGGTCATTAGCCCTTGTCACTGATCAGCAATACGGGTGTCCCCGGCTGTGGTCATTGAACTGCACGGGCTGAGGTACTGGAAGCAGCAAATAGGCATACTATTGCTGTTTTTTTTACCTCGCTGTGTCGTTGACTGCAGCTGGGTGCCCCTAAATAAATATTTGTGTTGTTGTGTGTCGCTCTTTCTTCTGCTTTTTTTTTGTTTTGCTTTGGAATATGCAGAATTTTATTTTAGAATTTTGCAACATTCGCGGATTGGGGGCAAATCGTTTTTCGGTGTACTGCCACCTTCAATCAAAAAATCCGGAAATTCTTGCGCTAAGTGAAACCAAGGTCGTTTCTGATGCTGATTCAAATCAATATCACGTCCCTGGTTATAGCTTAGTGCCTATTTTTTCTCCACATAGGGGGATCGCAATATATATTCGGAATGATGTGGCCTTTACCATTCTAAAAGACTTTCCACCTTCTGCCAATCCTGAGTTTAATTACATCTGGATTAGGTTCAAACTTCACAGGCACATCATCTACTTTTGCTTCCTTTATCGCAGCCCAAATATGTCTGATGACGACACGGTATCCGCATTTGACAATATCTCCAACAATATTGATCATTTGCTTTCTGTCTCCCCCTCTTCCGAAATCGTCCTGGCAGGCGATTTTAATGTTCATAACATACCGTGGCTCAGACATTCTTCTACCACAAGTCCTGCGGGCCGATTCGTTGAACTATTTTGTGAATCTTTTAATTTGCATCAGCTGGTGGATGCACCGACGAGAATCCCTGATGCAGCTGGAGATAGGGCCAATTTACTAGATTTGTTTCTGTCATCTCACCCTAACAAATATTCTATCTCAGTCGGCTCCCCTCTTGGTAATTCAGACCACTGTCTAATCAAGGCTCAACTTATCACCTCATCTCTGCGCCGCCCCACTTCTCCACCTACAAGTAGGCTTCTCTGGCACTATAAGAACGCTGATTGGGAAAGTCTCAATCAGTATCTTAGAGAAATGGATTGGTCGGTCTGTTTTGCTTCGAGGGATGCTGATGAATGCACATTAGAACTTAGTAACTTACTAAGTCTAGGCATGTGTGAATATATTCCGTATTCTTACAGCAGATCTCAACAACAGCAAAATCGCTCTTGGTTTAACGATAAGTGCAACCAAGCTATAAAAGCGAAAGAGTCTGCTTTTCGCGCCTATCAAGTGCATCCTTGTCCAGAACTGAAAGAAATCTACAAGACTGCACGGAACACCTGCAAGTCCATTATCCAGAGAGAAAAATTTCTTTTTGACCAGAATGTTAGACAAAGAATCTTGGCAAGCCGCAAAGGTAGTAAAGGTTTCTGGTCCCTGGTCAAAACCATCAGGAACAACTTCAGCAGTTCCTCTATACCTCCACTACTTAATAATGGTGAAGTGGTTGTTGACTCCCAGGATAAAGCTAATATTTTGGCTGCTAGATTCGCATCAAATTCTTTTCTTCCACCCACTTCACAGGCACCTGTCGTGCATACCCCGTGCGGATGTGTACAAGAGCCAATACACATCCGTACGAGAGATGTGTTCAAGGTCCTTAATGGTATCAACGTCTCTAAAGCCGCAGGACCTGATGGTTTCTCGCCCCTATTAATTAAAAGCTGTGCCTCATCCTTGGCTAAACCTCTGCGCAAACTATTCTACCTGTCCTATTAGACAGGAAAATTTCCAACTGCTTGGAAACTAGCTCACGTTCAGCCTATTCCCAAGAAAGGAGAGGGTAGCGATCCCTCAAATTATCGACCAATTGCAATCACTTCGATTCTTTCAAAGGTTTTTGAATCTATCATTAACTCCAAATTAATGAAGTATCTGGAAACCAATCAGATCATCAACGATCGCCAATACGGCTTCCGGCACGGTCGATCATCTGGAGACTTGCTGACTTTTCTTACGGAACGTTGGAATCGTAGTCTTCACAATTTTGGTGAGTCCAAAATCGTTGCTGTAGATATTTCAAAGGCCTTTGATAGAGTCTGGCATCCACCCCTTTTAGCCAAACTTAAAGCACTTGGTCTTTCCCCTCCTCTTCTATTATGGATTGAAAGTTTTTTGTCTAGTCGCCAAATACGTGTTGTATTAGATGGCGTTATATCTGAACCTCATCCTATTAATTCCGGTGTCCCCCTGGGCTCTGTTATTTCTCCGACTCTATTTTTAATCTTCATTAATGATCTGCTTTCCCTTACTTTTATTCCTATCCATAGCTTTGCTGATGACAGTACCCTTGATTTCGCATACTCCTTTGACACCCTTGCGGATTCCAGAGGGAACGCCACATGTGCTAAACGAGACTGCATGATTAGATCATTGAATAACGATCTTGACAATATTCTCGCTTGGGGCAAAGTGAATCGCGTCGAATTCAATGCATCTAAGACCCAAAGCTGTCTCATCTCATTAAAACAAGACCATCACTTAACCACTCCCGTTTCGTTTGATGGAGCATTAATTTCTGATTCACCGTCACTAAGAATTCTTGGCATTAATATTTCCAGTAAGTTAAGCTGGACAGATCACATCTTCTCGGTTGCCAAAGAAGCATCAAAATATCTTGGTTTTTTGGAAAGGTGTAAGAAATATTTCAGCCCATCAAATATAGCGCTCCTCTACAAGTCCTATATCAGACCTAGAATGGAATACAATTCCCATATCTGGGCCGGGGCTGGTCGCACAGCCTTAGCTTCATTGGATATTGTCCAAAAGAGAGCCTGCAAGCTCATTGGCGATGTGGCAATTACTCGTCATATCGACTCGCTCGAGCACCGTCGCAATGTTGGATGCCTTTCGCTCCTTTATCGCTATATGCATGGTCAATGTTCTGATGAAATATCTAGTCTGATCCCTTGTAGAATAGTTCCTGCACGCAATACTCGCGCTGCATCCCGCGCTCATCCTTTTACCCTTCAAATTACCTTCGGCCGTACACTAAAATTCCGTGATGCTTTCTTATCCCGAACTATGCGAATGTGGAACAGTCTACCATCTTCTGTCTTTCCTCCGGCATACAACCTGCGAAAGTTTAAGGGCGACATACATCGGCACCTCCGCCGCTCTCCTCATATCCCTTAATCCTTTCCCTATCTCCTTCCTGCCACGCTGTGCTTTGCATCATAGGATATCCCCTGAGCTTGGCTTACTAATAACAAAAAAAAAAAAAAAAAAAAAAACAATTATTATTATTTTCACTAAGAGTAGATGTGTCAATAAGTGAAAATAAAGCACCAAAAAGTTAAGTGAAGTGTTATCGGCGATACCACTTCTGAGGAAGTATCGTTTTTTGTGAATTTTTTTTATCCAAAAAAGTGTAAAAAGATTGAAAAAAATTGTGTAAAAACGAAAATTTGGATGACATTTGTGCATTTTAATTTAATTTCGGTGGTTGCTATAGCAACATTTCAAGGGTAAAAAATTTTTTAGTTCGGAAATTGTGTGAAGACGTTTGTAAAATAATAAATCTAATCGTTAAAAATTAAAATTAATAAAAATTAAATTTATTATAAAGCATTAATTACTTTGAAACAGAATTAAAAGTAATAAACCTGCTCTCCGTCAGTCAAAATGAGTGAGAGCAGCAGCGATTCTGGGGCGATTGATTATCCCCTCAAGCAAAATGGAAGGAAGAAGAAGAGTAACAAGTCTTCTTCTTCTTCAAAAAAAACCAAGGGCCTAAAGAAAAGGCCATTAAGGGCCCTAACCAAGAGGCCACAAAACAGGAGGTTCAACCAACTTCCGTGGGGAGGGCTGCAGCGAAGTCAGCTGTTGCTGCCCCAGAAGTACCTGGAACGTCAGCTATTACAATGGCTGCTATCGTAGTAGCACCTGTAACAATAGGGCAACATCTGAAATTATCGGAAGTAGTCGCAAAGGCTTCGGCCTCTGCGCCAAAGCCCAATGAAGTCATAATGAGGCCACAATCTCTTCAGCGAAGCCAACTGGGCAGAGCAAGAAGCCAGCAGCACAAGCAGGACCAGCAGCAGCACCACGATCCCCGGCGTTAATTCCAGGGATATCTTATGCAGAGGTAAGTGGCAATTCCAAGAGTCAGTCAGCAATAGAAATTATAGGAAAGGGCATCACTCTTCGTCCAGCCCCATTGGACGCAGGTAAGCTTCGGCCTAAGACCAGTGCGAGTTTGCAGGCTTTTTTCGAAGGGAGATGGCAGGATGAGAGCTACGGTATGCAGCTCGAGCACATCAATAGATGTCCTCAGAGTGCATACCTGCAAGCGATCTTCCAGGTCATCTCTCGTGAGGAGCTATTCTCCATGGGAGTAATAGCTGGGGGAATGGTTGAAGTGTACACCACGACCCTCGATAGTGCTACCAAGCTTATGCTTGCGGGCATCGAGGTGGATGGTAGACAGCTTGTGCCGTTCCCACTCAGGAAAAGGCCCACGAAGGTCGTGCTTTCACGGGTCCCTATGCGCGCCAGTCATGAAGACCTCCTAAATTTCTTAGGGAGATTTGGGAAGGTTCATGGCGGCATTCGCGCCATTCCAACTAAAATTGGGACAAGGGTCTCGGGCGGGGTATCTTTGGTATCAGCCGGGAGGTATCCATTACCTTAAATAAGGTATGTACGCTTCCAAGAGGCTTCCACTTGAGCATATCCGGCTCAAGGCACTGGATAGACGTGAGCACCGAAGCAAAATGCCATGCTTGCCATTTGGTAGGGCATTTTATTGCTGACTGCCCCAGGAGAACCGGGAAGAAGGCTGAAGACAAAGGTGGACCGGGCGATGCTGCCTCCTCCAGAGCCAGCAAAGTCAGTCGCTTCAAAATGGCCCCACTCGGAGGAGGACGATAGTGGAGCTCGCGGTTCGAAGGTTGTTGTGAGAGAGGCGGAAGCATCTCTCGAACAGCTTTCGGACTGTGATATGACTGGGTTGGATGAAAGTGGTCTCTCGAGCTTCAGTGGCTACGACTCGTGTGGTAGCGCCATTTCGTCTGGTAGCCAATTTGAAGTCTCGAAGGGTATGGAAACCCTTCCTACCGAGAAAATTCGCAGCATTCTTGGCCAGCTCCAGTACAAGATGAATTCAGGTAAAATCTGGAGTATTCTTGTACGGGAGCTGGAGAGGGCAGAGTTGTTGCTTCGTCAGCTTCTACTCCTACAACAGTGGCCGAAGAAAAAGGGGAAGTACAACGATGTAGCTCGCTTAGATCGTCTCCATAGGTAGGTGGAGGAGCTGATTCTGGAGCATGGCTTGGCCGATTCTCCTCGTCCGTAGACGGCGTACCATCATCGTTTGAGCTTCTTATCCCTTTGAATGTGTAAGATAGGTTCTCTTAACACCGGGGGCTTAAGCGCTCATACAAGACTACACAGCACTATCGAACATGTCAAAATGCTCGATATAGACAGTACACTTCTACAGGAGACGAATTTCACTCAAGACACTTATACACAACTTGAGCGCTATGCTTATTTGCACACTGGCTATGCAATGTTTGCCACACCTGCGCCTCGCCGAGGCTCAGGGGTGGCAATCATTGTATCCAACAAATTTACACTATCGTCTCCTGTCTATACAGATATCTTCCCAGGCTTCGCATCTTCCTTGGACTTTGTCGTTCAAGACAAACATCTCAAGGTAGTAAACGTGTACCTTCCTCATGACCAGGAGATTACAAGACAAGTTCTTGATAGTGTTCAGTCCTGTCTGGTGAATTTTAGTGGCGAAACTGTCCTCGGGGGTGATTTCAACTGCACTCTGAATCCCTCAATGGATCGGCGCCCTTGAGTTGAGTTCAACTCTATCAATGCTACTCGATTGAGGAATTTTGTCGTTGTTTTTAGACTCGTGGATATCTATCGTTGGATGCATCCTACGACTAGATCATACACGAGGGTCTCGCGAAATATCCATTGAAGTCTCGCAGGCTCCAGAATTGATAGACTTTATGTCTCACCAGGAATACTAGAACATTTCGTTGGTGTCACTCATGAAGTGTGTCCCGTTAGCGATCATCTTCTTGTAGTGGCGACCAGCACTCTAGTTGAAAGAAGAACTGCATACTGGATATTCAACAACTATTTGTTGAATTCCGAGCAGTTCATCAATGAGTTCACTGAATTTTGGCACGATTGGCAAGAGAAGAAAGTTGACTTTCCTTTTCTTAGTCAATGGTGGGATGTTGGAAAGCTCCAAATTCGATCTTTTATTGAGACGAGTCTCTCGGGTCGCAGCTCTTCTCCCAACTCAGCCGGAGTTGATTCTTTATTTCAATAGAATAAAGGAATGCTTGGCGACACAGACTTACAAGCACAGCTTGGAGTTTGTGCTGCACGGCCAATCACGCTGGCTGAGGGAAGGCGATTCTCCAACCGAGTACTTCTTTCAGGCGACTAGAGGACGAACTGCTTCTTGTGAGGTCGAATCGTTAATTGATGAATCTGGACGACAAGTCCTCAACGGGCAACAGCTATCAGAATATATTCGACACTACTACAGTAGTCCCTACCCTGAATCGACGGCGACCACTCATGAATTTCTTGAGAATATTCCCACTTTCTCTGAAGACAGTAAGGAGCTCCTGCATACAGTAATCACATTGGAGGATATGATTGCTGCGACAAAGGATCTAAGGCGACACACTTCACCTGGTTATGACGGCTTGACTCCAGAATTCTTCATACGTTTCAGGGATTTATTAATTCCTGACCTTTTGGAAGTCTTCAATTCGGCGGTTGAGACACATTCAGGCTTTCTTTCTAGTTGGAGGGGGTTTGTTATGCGCTTGATTCCAAAGAAGGGAGATTTGCAGAGGATGGGGAACTGGAGACCAGTAACCCTATGCAATGTAGGCTACAAAATCGTCTGCAAAGCATTAGGGGCGATACTCCGCTCGGTGATTGCTTCGGTAATACACCCGGAACAGTCCTATTGTGTACCTGGTCGTAGTATCTACGACAACATCGCGGTGGCCACGCATTTGTTTGCCTACCATGAACAAACAGGTACACAAATGGCCATGATTTCACTTGACCAGCAAAAGGCTTTTGATAGCGTCTCGCACGAGTATCTCTTGACTGCTCTCGAGGCATTTGGGTTTCCCTCCAGGTGGCTCGATATCGCCGGGAAACTGTATAGAGATTCAGCGATTTTGATTAAGCATCAAGGACAAGTTCTGGCTCCTATCTCGTTTCATCGAGGTATCAGACAGGGCTGTCCATTGTCAGGTATGCTTTATGATCTTTCGTTGGAGCCGCTACTGGTGAATCTTCGTCGAATGCTCGGACAGTATGCGGTTCATCTACCATATACCAATGTGAGGCCTCTTATGCAGGCGTATGCGGATGACCTTTCTATTTTTGTGACAAGAGATGAAGCTTTTCCGGTCGGTCGTGCCGTTTTCGAACAGTTCGAACGTATAGCGGGCGCTAAAATCAACTTTAGTAATAGTCAAGGCTTGTGGTGTAGAAGATGGAGAGATCGCACAGATACTCCACTGAACATCCAATGGACTAATACTTGCCTGAAGTATTTAGGTGTGTATATCGGACGCGAGAGTAAATCAAATAATAGCCGCATCGCTCTTGAGAAACTCTCTAGAGCTGTAAAGTCATGGCGTAGTCGACTGTTTCCATTATCCTTAATGGGTAGATCAGTCGTGATAAACTATTTGATTACCTCGTCCATCGTTCATCTGCTAAAGTCTGAGACGTTTGATGAAGCCTTCGTAGGTCTTCTTCAAGCAAAAGCGATAGACACCTTTTGGTGCGGAAGACGATGGGTTGCTCAAAGCACGCTCTGTCTGCCATTGTCTGGATTGGGTCTCACTAACTTGGTTGTAAAATCAAGGTGTCTCCAAGTGCGTGCATTCCAAAGAGTGTTTTGCCAGAGAGACAGCTTGATTTCTCAACTGTGGGTGAATGTACTGGGAGGGATCGGCATAGAGAAGTATTACTACCTTCTCTCTGTTCGACCACCTTATCCTCGTGACTGGCTACAGGATCTAATCTCAACGATTCAGACCTGGGGCAGAATCTGGCCAGCATTTCACCTTAAGTGGAATGCTCTACGGTACACGCAATTCGCGTCGATTCCAAACAGGTTTAATCCTGAATTAACAGGTTCAGTGTTCAGTAATGCTCGGGATTTTGAAGCTGACACGCATACACTGATAGTTCTCGGAGATATTATTGATATCTCTGGAAACTGTCGAATAAACACTAACACTTCACAACAGCACGACCTGGCTGCTTCTGCACGGGAGAGATTTTGCCAACTTGGGACCAGTGACCCTGGCACTAAGTTGGAAGATGCTTTCGTTCTGAACAGACCACCAACCACACCTTTCAGCACACTTAGATTACGTGTGCGCCGTGACGTGCTTATGTCAATAAGACCTCCGGAGTATACAGGATACAACAGATGGCGAACACACTTCGGGGTGAATATGGGCGTGATGGGAGGGATGACTTGCAGAGTAGTCTACAGTTATCCTTCTAATTGCAAAGATGCTGATGTAGCATTCAAATTGCTGCATCACAGTCTTGTGCGGGTTCAGAGGATTTGCACAGTTTGTGCTGGTGAAGGCACCCTGTTTCACAGGTTCTTCACTTGTCCGGCTTTGCAAGGTCTAATGGATCTCGTGCGTGGTATGTGTCAGTTGATCCACCCCAAATTCGGCATTAGTAGGACATCGTTTCTGTGGTGACCAAAGGTCTGTAGTCGAGTGAATTGTTTGATTAGCTTTGTGTTGACACTGGCCAAATCTACAATTCACCTGTACTACTTGAGAGTCGGAGATGAGAATCAGAACACTGACCCACAACACCACACACACGTACTTAAGCGCCACTTCGTTGACAGATTGAAGAGACGTTTACATCTCGAATATCTGGCAACGAACGCAGACACATTCAACTGCACATGGCAGCCACTATCGTCGGTGCAGGACGGAGCTCTTGTCTTTCGCTGGTGATAACACGCCACAGCATTTGCAAGCAACACTAGTCCACGGGGCTTCTCCCCGCTTAGGAATCGTTGCAAGTGCTGTGGGAAGGACAAGCACTCTGTTAGAGATTCTAAGCTGGAGGGATAATGAGGGCAGTTTGTAGAGGTCTATGATACTACAGGCTGCCCTCGCGGGACTCTATAACGGTATCGCGTAAACTTTTCGTTCGTTCGGTCATTTCTTTTTAATTCGGTTTCGGTAACAAAATTACAAATTTTTTTGTTGAAATTCGCTCGTTTAGGGACTTTTTTTATTAGATTATTTTGGAAATTTGGAACTTCTTGGAACTGCCACTTACCCTATTGTCAAAATAGGGACAAGTAAAATTTTTTTTTTGTTTTACTTCTTTCAGGCATTGTTCGAAATTTTTGTATCCGTTTTTTGTCTCTTTTGAGAACATATTGTTAACTTTTTGTCCTTTTACCTGTTAGTGTCTAGTTTGTTTTGCTTTTGTTGTCCCTATTGACTTTTATGTTTGTAATTTTTTAGGTTAGCTAGTGTCTTTCCCTTTATACATTGTACAGCCTTTTGCACCTATTTTAAGGAATTTTGAAAAGAACCAAAGAGCCAAGAAATAAAGAGTTTATATACATAAAAAAAAAAAATTATTATTATTAAGTCTGATAAATTCCCTAAAATAGCTTTTTGGTAGGTGCTCGTTCTAACATAGTTCGGATTCATATTCTGTTGTTGACTTAAGTAGCCATGAAATTGAAAATACTGTGTAGCGGAAGACTCTTCGGTTCGTTGTAAAAATACTGATTTCGGGCGGAGTCGTTTCACACTTTCTATAATTTTACGGAAATGTAGTATATCTGCAAAAGTTTCAAAAATATATAAATTTAAAATTTTTAAATCGAAAGCATTTGATACTCTAACCTGTATCTGAAGAAAATTTTACACCAAGTTCTTTATCGTCGACATTTAGTAGTTGCCCTTTAGAACTAAATTGTTGCAACTTCGCTACTCCTGTATCAGTTGTGACAAGATATTCCTTCGCACTCCTTGCATCATCACCATCTGAAAAATAGAATATATTACAGTTCTCGGTAATGCAAATCAATGTGTAGGAAATATGTATCAAAAATTATTGTATTATACATATCATTATGCAATTCCAATTCAGACTTTTGTCTTTAACTTTCATTTTTGAGCTCATGCACGTCGTTTTTAAATTTTACAAATAATAATCTATTTTTCGGTTTGTCCAGCAACAGCTGCACTGCAGCCTGTAAACTCTATGCGCTGAACATTGAAATTCATCCCAGCTACCATTATCGTAGAATAATTTCAATTAAATAATAATAATAATTTTTAAAAGGAAGGACCTTTAACGCAGCCAGAAAAGTTATATTAACAAAAGAACACTAAATTTAGATGCAGCACTTCTAAACACTTCAATGAGGGCAGTGAAGGTCTGAAGTAAAACCTTGAAAAACTACAAGAGCATGAATAATAAAATCAACAGACTTTTTCTTTAATTTATTAAAGAAGATTGAGTGATTATAGAAAATTCTAGGCGTGTGAACACTAGTTTTAAAGCTTTTTTTTTTTACTAAATATTATTTGAAAACCTTGGAACAGTAATTAAATTCACAAAACTTAGGAAGTCGCCATAATCGCTGCAATGAACGCGTTTTCACTTTTTTTTATAAAACTCACCAACATTTATTTTTAAAACTCCCTGAGGATCATAGCAACACGTTAAACTACACGGTCTATTACTTTTGCTACTAGTTTATCAGATTACACATCGATCACCTAACGGTTGGTGCATTTATCGATGCAAACAAGTCTGTCTAGTCCAGTCGATCAAGGCAAAATTTTTTCAATTATTCTGCTATAAACTCTCAACGAGTGAATATGCCTGTATTAACTCGTGCCGTCTTGTTTTTGTTAAAGTCCTAAAGGCACTTTCACATCAAACACAAGAATCGAAAAAATGTAAACCGAAAAACTCAATTTATTCCACTTTAAAAGAAGATTTTTGCTCCAATTATTAATAAAATCATGGGAAATAGGGTAAACTAATAATTCTACTAATAAAATAGTATATTTATCTTAGCATTTTTAAGAAAACCCAACTTTTATGATTTATCGGACGAATTTTTCCGCCGAAAAAGTTTTTCGGACGATAAAACATAAAAGATGTGTTTTTCTTCGAAATCTGAAATAAATATAACTATTTTCTCAGTAAAATTCTTAGTTTATCCGATTTCTCTGGATTTTATTAATCATTGGAACAAAAATCTTGTTTTAAAGTGGAATAAATTGAGTTTTTCGGTTTGCATTTTTCTGTTCTTGTTATTGATGTGAAAGTGCCTTAAAGTTAATTCCTACAGATGCTACTTATTAATCATTAATTAAATAATTAAAATTAGCTCACCTGTTGCACCATTTCACATCACAGCTGCTAACCTACGAGTAAGAAACTAAAGGAGAGGCCCATCAACAACAATTTTCGTGCCAATAAGCCATGAAGTCTCCGAAGGCACCGACACAATAAAAGGCCTTAACGTGCCGGGTACAGCATGCAGTAGGAGCTCACTCTCACGGCTTTTTCTATACTCGTCATGGAGGAAAAACTAAAATTTCATCTTCAACCGGTCCTAAAGCCGAAATCTGTCGCTCTCACAGCAAAATGAAGTTAAAACAAATTGCAGCCAAATATGTTTTATTTCTAATTATAGCGTTTGAACAAAATACAAGCCACTTTTATATGAAAAATTCCTTCAGTAAGACAAGGCAAGAAGACTGTGGATGTCGCCTGCTGACCGTCCCGCTGCTCTCTTTTTTCGACTTTGTTCATGGCTTGTATCTTGCGGGGGTTACGTGCCAATCGAAAACCTTCGAGAATACTTCCCAAGCCATGAAACAGAAATCTATATGTGTGAGTTCGGAGTCCGTGCTCTAAAATGTTCTATTTTGATGCTTATGGAAAAGTGCCAAACATTGACTTTATATATGCTATAGAGCTTAAACTACTATCCATACAGGAAAATAGTCTTCTAGTAACTTTAAGCTTGGTATCTTACCTTTCCAGAGGCTACACTTCCTATATACCTTATTTAACAAAATAATAAAATAGTTTTGATAACAAAGTAACCTTACCATTTTGCGCTCAATACCTCTCAGCTGAGTGATAATTGCATGTGTATGTGCAGCCGGAGTCCGAATCTGTAGGCAGTTACATTCGATACCATCAGCCGTAACCCCGCAAGATACAAGCCATGAACAAAGTCGAAAAAAGAGAGCAGCGGGACGGTCAGCAGGCGACATCGACAGTCTTCTTGCCTTGTCTTACTGAAGGAGTTTTTCATGTAAAAGTTGCTTGTATTTTGGTCAAACGCTGTAATTGCCGTAAATTTGTTCTACATGCTAATTTTTTTAAAACTGTTAGAAAGAAAACATATTTGGCTCCAATTTGTTTTAACTTCATTTTTCTGTGGGAGCGACAGTTTTGGGCTTTAAGACCTGTTTAAGATGAAATTTAGTTTTTCCTCCATGACAGTATACAAAAAGCAGTGAGAGTGAGCTTTTACTGCATGCTAAGGCAGCAGGTTAAGGCATTTTAATGAGTCGATGGCTTCGGCGACCTCATGGCTTGTATTATATTCCGGGGGCTACGCATCAGCCCACGCAAAACCCTCGAGAATACTTCACAAGCCAGACTCCCTCCCTACCTCATGAGAGGCCCAACGGAGTCCTTACATTCTAAAATATTTGCAGTGCTCTTATGTAAAACTGACAGAAGTTTGATTTTAATAGCTCCTCCGCCCGCAACTACTATTCATACAGAAAAATGGTGTTCTAATAATCTTAAGCTTGCTTTCTTATCTTCCGAACCGTAATAAAATTAATAAAATTGTTATACCTTTCCTAACAAAATTATTTAAAAAAATTTATCTTAACTAAATGACTACCGTCATGGGATGCCGTGGGCTGATGATATCGAATGTAGCTGCCTACTGATTCGGACTCCGGCTGCATATACACACATGCAATTATCACTCAACTGAGAGGTATTGAGCGTAAAATGGAAAGGTTACTTTGTAATCAAAACTATTTTATTATTTTGTTAAGTAAGGTATATAGGAAGTGTAGTCTTTGGGAAGGTAAGGAACCAAGCTTTAAATTACTACCACACTATTTTCCTCTATGGATAGTAGTTTAGGCTCTATAGCATATATAAAACCAATGTTTAGTACTTTTCCATATGTATCAATATAGAACATTTTAGAAAACGGACTCACAACGCATACATATAGATTTCTGTTTCATGGCTTGGAAGTATTCTCGGGGGTTTTGGCCCACGGCATCCCATGACGGGACAGCGACATTACAACTCAGCTGAGAATTTTTGTATTGGGAATCGTAGTCATTTGGTTAAGATAAATATTTTTAAATAATTTTGTTAGGAAAGGTATGAGAATTTTATTACGGTTCGGAAGATAAGGAAGCAAGCTTAAGATTATCTCAACGCCGTTTTTCTGTATGAATAGTAGTTAAGGCCGGAGGAGCTATTCAAATCAAACTTTTGTCAGTTTTCCATAAGAACACTGAAAATATTTTATAATGTATGGACTCCGTTGGGCGTCGTATGTGGTAGGGAGGGAGTCTGTTTCATGGCTTGTGAAGTATTCTCTAGGGTTTTGGTTTTGTCCAATCTCAAAAATGTTTAAGTTTATACACATACTATAAAAAATTCGCATTGCAGGCGGATGGAAAAACAAGTTTATGCAAGGGATTTTGGCGCGGTTTTTGAAAGTATGACGCAAAATTCTATACCAGCAGCAGCATAGTGAGAGCTAGTAATACAAAACAACTCTTTGAGATTCCTGGTTCCCCAGTAAGCCTATTTCCATTTTCGGTTGCCCAATAACTTGCCTTAAAATTTCATATTTGGTAAATCCATAATAAGAAAATATATTAAAATTCTTTTACTTTTATCAAAATTACAAACATTTACCAATATTCTAATTCCCAGCTTATTATTAAAAAAATAAACAAGTACAGTATCACTAAATTTCCACATAAAAGAATGTAAATATTTTTCTATTTAGTACCCTTCCAATTTTAACCTTACCTACGGCTTTTGTGCTAGGGTAAATTTCTTTACCGTACATAAACAAAGTGACACCTAGGGTACATGTAGACAGAGATACAACCATATGTTAGAAAGTGAAAAAAGGATCACGCTCGGCACGCAAAAATGGCATATATATACACGCAATGGCCTCTGCTTTAGTTTTTTACTCGTAGCTGCAGACGAATAAAATGTAACAGACGAATAAAATGTAAGAGTCAAGCTGAAACGTCACATACAATTAACATCTATTTTCTCTCAGCACACAAACACTATTAAGCAAGAAACGAATGAGATATAAACCATTGGAAAAAAGGAAAGTTATTTTAAAAATTAATTATTATTAGTATTTTGTTCAGTAAGGTATCTAAATTTGTTACTATTGGATAGATAACACAGTTATTTTAAACTAGTAGAAACTTATTTCACCATAAGAATATAGTCTTGGCGGTAGAGAATGTTAAAGACAATTTTTTTAAATGTTGATAGAGGACTCTAAAGCAGTTATATACGACAGAATGAAACTGAGCAGACCGCCTATCTACATATGCAATTTCTACTTCACGGCTTGTTATTAGTCCCGGAGGTTTTGCTTGATCTCTACTTGAAGTATACTTCAAGTATTCATGTAAACGTATTGATAGATAACTTCTAATTATTATAGCTCTTCGCACATCCTAAGGCCACCTCTAGTGAGCTCCTTCGAGGAACGGATAACACGTAAGTGGAACTTTTTGGTATATTTTGTAATTATCTATATATATTACATTATTTTTTACTATATATATATATATATTCTACTATACTACATATATATATTCTGGTTTGGCTAGCTAAATATTGAATTAACAGAAAAAGGGGAATTACGTCTCAAAAGATAGCATCTTACAAAAAAAAAGAAAAAAAAAAAGGGAAAAGATCAAGTAAGGTGCTCTAGATTAACATTAATTTAGACATATACTTTCATACAAGACTACGGTCCGGAAATTGAAATTGCTAATGGTGTGGAAGTGAATTGATAAGATTAGTTATCATTACTTAAATGCTTAAATGAATACTGCGCCTACATTATATTAAATTTCAATAAAAATTTACAAAGCCATACTGTGGTCACAGTATATTCATACAGTAGCCCAGCTCTGTCAAAACTGTCAAGCGAGTAGGATGCTTCTATAGAGAGACTATACTTCCTCTTTCAACAGTTTTAACTAACATACTAGTCAATTTCTAATACAAAGGTTCCTATGTAAATCTAAAGTGGAAGAAACAGCATGCACAAACTTGTACCAGAGGAACAGGGACAAAATGACAATCAAAACTATTTCTGCAAGAAAAAAAAAAAGCTAAAAACAATTTGTTCCACTTCCCATGCAAACTCTAACCCCTCAGAATAGAACAATGCGTGTATATACAATACAAAGTATTCTCATTAAAATTTTGACACATGCTGATGTGCTTGTTTAAAATAATTTTTAATTTGTGTGCGTGTAAACACAATTATATTCGTACACGCTAGGAGTTACATGTATTAAGTTTGCTGCCATAATACCTAAATTTACTGCCATAAAATATACTTCTGGCTAGAACTTTTTATAGCTAATTATGGCAATAAAAACATCCCCCCGGGCGGGGTATTTGACATTAAACTCAGTAAAATTTTGTTGGATTATCTTTTGTCCATATGGTTCTAAAGTATTTTCAGATTAGGCGAAACTACTTACTCTGTCTTCTAGCAATGTTCGAGTAATGTAAGTTAGCCATTCGCTTGCTAAATTTTCATACAAAATTTAAGCCTGAAACAGATTACCCTTTAATGAGCGGAGCGACATCGTGGCAAATTGAACAGTGAAATTGTTCCGCCGCGCTGTGACACAGATTGCAATAAACCATTAAACGATGACATTTCTTCCGTCAAAATTATGTACGTGGTTGTCCACTTTTGTAAGTAATGAATCGGAAATAAGTTTTGTTTGTTAATTTTGTGATAAATTTTAGTGTAAAATAACTTTCAAACTTTTTAATAATAAACAATATTTAACAGTTTTTTTTAAAAGGAAGTAAGTGTAGTAATTTTTGGTTTCAATTGAATTGTAATTCTGTTACGGACTCTCGCAAAAAAGAATTCGACTTTGGTAGTCAGCTTTACGGCAAAAAAAGGTTGATGGAGCTAGCATAGAGTTAAAATTTGTTAGAATACACTCACGATATTTTATATCAGGTAATTTTAAAGTTATTATCTGCTCAATTATATGGACACTTGATCTCTAAGACTATCTTTCCACAACAGTCACAGTTAGCTATGGCATCAAGAGGCGCACCAATATATGGATTCTCTTTGAGAGCAGTAATAATTAGCGACATCAAAGTATCTGAAAAAATGTAAGATTTAATTTTGTTATTTTTTAATAAAAAAACAAAGGCAATACAATCTATGTACTTTTTTCTATTAAAATAGCAATTAAAGAAACTGAGCATTCAATTATTATAAAAATATCAGCAACATTACTATTAATTATAATTTCTTACGCAACATTTGAAAGCAAAACATCTTGACACCGTTTTGTTTCCAATTTATATGGATCAAAGCCGTCGAAAAAATCATTAGTATTTCCTCTATACCCATTACTAATATCACAATTCATCCTGCAATATATAATTTTAATATTATTTATTTATTTAGTAGGAAATTTCTCTCAAAATTGCTCACACTTAAATATTTCACCGGCAGCTTTAGGACAACCAAAACAAAAAGTTGTCATTTTGACGTTTAAAGCAGGATTTACGTTATGATGACATCCAATTTTTACAGAAATTATGAGGGAGATAGTTTATTGATATTTAAATGCTGCGGAAGCAATCATCGCAATACCTCACACGTCAAGTCAAGTCAAGTGTTCTTCACACGCGATTAACGAAATAAAACGAATTATGGCGAATTTATTACCGAACCGATATCCCGGGATATTTGAAAATATTTACGTACAGGCTTTAATTTTGGCCTAGAGTTCACTTTTGTCTTTGATTCACTTTGCACTTTAATTGTTCGGATTTATATTAACTTAAGGTTACACGATGTCGAAATTATTACAGCCTGTTGCGCGACGGCAGGCTGTGTTCTTGTCTGTTATACCTCACACGTACAGTCCCCTCTACATTTTATGGCGAAATTCGCAAACTGTCAAACTGTCTAATTGGAAGTTGTCAAGTTTTTATCGTTTTTTCGTAGATATTCAAAGACGGATCATGAAAAGAAGTATAATTTTACAAATTCTTAAATATTGCATGAAAGCACAAAGGAGTTCGAAGCAAAGGATGAGATTATATCGAAAAAAATTGTCGCAAAATATCAGATGATGCTGTAATATTCAGTTCTACAATCAATACTTTGTACTATAACGAAATTTTTATTTATTATTTATTTCATATAGTAAACAAAAAGTTCAGTAACTAATTTAAGATGTAAACGTCAATCCACTTCATCCACTCAAGTGCTCACATGAAAATAATTCCACCCCACTACCGAACTAATTCCAGTCCGGTTCGTGTCCACATGACGGATTATCTCAAAGGCGGAATAATTCTACCAAATTATAAAGGAAAAAGGACCACTGCAGTCAATCTGTGAACAGACTACTCTCTGCTTTTGGACAGAACACTACCTCAGAAATAACTTCAATATTTTCTATAAAGCAATATTTAATAACTTTCAATTTCGCAATATTTAATTATAAACTCAAAACTTACTTTTGTTTATTTCGACAAATAATTTTACTTGACAGATATGTATATGCCATACAGTTATAGCAGCAATATGGCAGCTCCAGTAGTCGAAATTGACAAATTAGGGTTGCCAATGACAATGTTTTAGTTTCAGTAACTATAAAAACTCCCTATGCTTGAGGTCTTTTAATGGTTCCGGACACGCACACAGTGACAAATCGACGTCCGGAAAAAATTCAGTACGCGTTTGCTTCTCTCGTCACTCGTAAATAAATTTCCGTATACGATGTGCTATCTCCCTCACAATTTCTGTAAAAGTTGGATGTCATCATAATGTAAATCCTGCTTAACTCTTTATAGCGAAGACGTCATGTTCTCTAACATTTTGCCCCGTTGTCCCGCCGCGCACTAAAGTGTAATCTGTTTCAGCCTTAGGCTTAAGTAAACTTCAGTCCCGTTCAAACTCGTTAATTTCCTTACTTCAATTGTAGTTGAGCTAGAATCATTGAATAAATAACTAATAAGGAAACGGCATATCGGGTGAAAACCTAAGCTACTCGGCGAAATGGATTAGTGTGCCGTGTTTGCATTCGTTTCGTCATGGCAGTAGTGAAACCATGACATTTTTGAAAGGGGACATTTTTTATAATCCGAATTGCTATGTAAAATAAACAAATTTTTAGCTCCCCCTTATTTCCAGATAATTTTTCTTGGCGATGCCTTTGTATGACTGGCATAATTTAGCCACCAATGACAATTCAATTGTAAACAAATAAACCGGCATTGGTAAAATGTTAAATTTTTTGCCATGGCTGTTTATTTTTATAAATATTTCACTTTTATTTTGCTAGAAACACTATAATTAATTAGCAAAGCTATTAAAGTTACTTGAAGAATGCTTTCCCACGACAATAACTCCGTTCTTTCCTGGCGTAAAATAGCCACCTTCGAGCAGGAAACTAATGCAGTAGGCATTGTGTATAAAATATGTGTACATGAGCGTAACCAAAATGCCGCTTTATGAGTGCGTGAGGTTCGGCCATATTGGACCCTGACTGTCAGATTTCAAAGCGGGAACTTGGGCTGTGTTCAACTTTTGGCTAGAGCCAGCTAGGGTTGGCTATAGCCAGAATGGCTGTAGCTAGGGCTCTTAATTGGGTGAGTAAATGTCAAACCTGCGTCATTCCATAAATTGTTTCAAATTCATTCAAAGAATTATGTCGAGTAATAAAAGTAAATTAGTTGCAATAACAACTATATTAAAAGAATGGATTGATTTCCTGGAAAATATCTAAAATATATATTAATAAATAATTTAATCACAGCGCAAATGTTCAACATTTCCGTCCTTGTCTGTTAATAATGGCTCATTATTTTCGTAAATAATTTCACCTTTTATATACACACAGTAATAAAATAGAGACATTTTTTTGGTTTCTTGACATCAAAAACTAAACAATCAAACGTCAAGCTACTTTGGCTTCAACTCAACAATTTGGCTATAGCCGGCTACAGCCAAGAGTTGAACAATAAATTCTGACAATTGAGTTAACATATGCAGATATCATTTTTCGTCATTTATAGCTCTTATTTTGGCTCAGAATTGGCTATAGCCAACAACTGAACGATCTCATTTTGACTATAGCCAGCTAAAGCTGGCTCTAGCCAAAAGTGGTACTTTTGTTTTTCTTGTTCGGAACCTGACACAAAGACGTAGTAAGATACAGGTAAAATGAAAATTGCCCAATTAACTTGGATTTTTGTATTTTCCAGATTACTCATTGATATAAATATTTATTTTTCCATCAGTTTCCGTCCAAACAAAATTCCCAATGAATTTGTTCAATGAGAACAAATGTGTAATGTCTATATTTTGTAACTACGCAAATATCTAATTGATTCCTGCCATTAATTAGCATGGCGGCTTGTTATGCCTAGAAATGTTTCACTTCACTGGTGTACCCACACAACTTAAAAGTGTACGCTCTATCACGTTTCATGCGCTCCAACAAGTTGGCCGGTCAACTTTTACTTTTTTATTTTTTATTGCACATATAGATTGTTGGTCGTTTGTTGGTGATTGTTGGCTTAATTTAAACATTTCTTGGAAAATAGTTTTTATCGAAAATCTATAACGAAAATTCATCATGAAGTAGCCGGAAAATTCTTATTTTTAATTTAATTTTTTTTGTTACCAGCTCAATCAATGCGTAATCGTTTGTTGGACTCGTTTTTATTAATAAAATCGTTTGTTGGTTCCTCAATTCTTCGATAATTGCAAAAATAAATTACATAAGCTACACATGAAGCTGTAGCTGATATTAGCCACATTCTAATTTTGTAGCTGAAGTAACACCAACATGATATAGAAAACAAAATATTCTCGGTACGAACTACTTTCAACCATTTTGTCTGGAATGAAAATTGTGCTGGCGTCACTCTGTATCTAATATGTACTTTATATATAGAAAAATAAAAAAATCTTTGATATCTTAATAAATTTGGCAATAAATTACTAAAATTGTGTATAAAATGAAAGTTTTGAATATTTTAGATGTTTTTTTATAAAGCTTTGACCATAATGAAGTTCAATAAGGTGAAAAGAGGTACTTTTTACTTTTTATAAAGCTTTTACCATAATGAAGTTCAATATGGTAAAAAGAGGTACTTTCAAGTTCAAGTGAAAATGTAAATGTAATGTAATGTATTAACATAATAATGATTTCGTAGCAGTAATATTTAATTAATACATAATTAATCTTGTCGTGGTATTTGGATATGAATAGGTATGTAAGGCGAATGTGTTCAGTATAAACTGTGTATTTGAAAACAATTTTTGAATGTTAAACATTTTCATACCTGTGAATTTTATTTAAAAATGACGATGACTAGTTTATGAAAGTTCTTATGCCACATCCTGGTAAGTGAAATCATTGGTACGTTGTTATTATTCGCACTGAATTTTACTTTATAGCAGGAAAAAAGAAAACAAAAACACAAAAAGATTAATTATGTATTAACTAAATATTTTACTCCTACAAAATCGTTATTATGTTATGTTACGTTCCCTATGAAGGGAAAGGTGTAGGTTCAAACAAATAAAAATAAAAATTACTATTGCTATAGGGCGCCACGTAGTTTTTCCATTGCGGAGGTTAAACTACGAAACCTATTAGGTAGAACACACGGCTTGAATTAATCGATATTTTCTTTATTCGTTATAAAAAAAACTTTCACACCGCGATGCAAACTCAACAATACAGTCTATAAATTTAGATTAAAAAAAAACAAAAAGAGGAGCAGAATCGCGGTCGCCAACCAGCCAAGTACAAAACACCTAAATAATATAATAATATGGAAAATGAAATGATTACTTAGCTTTGGTAATTTTCTTGACTAAGAGCTTATCTCCCTCGTGGCCTCAGACCAGCCTTTTCGTTTCAACACAATTTCTTCTACGTTTTATATGTAAAAAAAAAATTCACGCGGTAGCCCAGCTTGCATTTCCTTCTGCGCCGCTTCTGTATGGTTTACCCAAACTTCACAAAAACGGTGCACCAGTTCGCCCTGTTTCTTCTGCTTATAATGCACCTGCACAAAACCTCAGTAAACTTTTAAATAAAATATTACCGCCATTGATTAACTTTGAACCTAAATTTTGAATCAAAAATTCGCTAGAATTGGTTACAAAAACTAAGGATTTATATATCCCTAATAACGCTAAATTAATTTCATTTGATGTTAGTAATTTGTTTCCGTCCATTCCTTTAATTAAATTAAAATATGTTTTATACAATAAAATTGAAACCGAAATCATAGACAAAAATAAAACATTGCAATTGATTAGTTTAATAGACCTGTGCATTGACCAAAATTATTTCCAATTTAACGGGAAATTTTACATTCAGAGTGATGGTTTGGCTATGGGTTCCGCTCTTTCACCTTTTCTTTCTGAATTCTTTATGTGTAATCTAGAAAATGAGCTTTTTAATTCTGGTCTTCCTATTATAAAAAGTATTTTATTTTGGACAAGATATGTAGACGATATTCTATGCATCTGGACGGGAACCGAACGACAACTTGAAAATTTTGTGAGTAAAACTCTAAATAAATTAGACAAACATATTTTATTTAATGTAGAAGTAGGCAATAATAAAATCAATTTCTTAGATCTGAAGCTTAAAATAGAAAATAACAAATTATGTTACAATAATTTTAGAAAACAAACATTTTCTGACACTGTAATTCCAAGTAAATCTTGTCATCCTTGGAATACAAAAATGGCATCTTTTCACTGTATGATTGACAGACTATTAAAAGTTCCTCTTAGTGTAGCTAATTTTAATAAAGAATTGTCCACCATCTTGATTATTGCAATAAATAACGGATATAAAGAGAGTACAATTATCTGTATTCTAAAGAAAAAATCTTTCAATCAAGTTGTCGATTCCATTTACCCTTCAGTGCGGGGTAATAGTCTAGATGCCATATGCAAGAAAATTCCACATATCGAAGGTTTATCTAATAAATTCATAACTACTTTAAAAAACGTTAATATAATACCAGCCTTTTCCAATAGATATACTCTAAAAAATTTGCTATCTAATAACAAGATAAAACCAAAAATTGATGCAACAGAAGAATGGTACTTTTCTAGTTAACGACCAAATTGATTTCAGTAACAGAAGCCCTCTGCTAGACCCTGTTATAGTTAAAATTAGCTTTCAGAGAAACTAGCATGCTCAATCACAATTGTTAATTAGTAGTCGTTTAGCCTTGATAATGTTCTGACCGAGCGAAACACGTCGGCTTTAATTTTTTGTTTTTTGTTTTTTTAATAAAATGACAAATACATTTTAAGTGGAACATAAATTGCCAAGTGTTTTTTTAAATTATATAAATTTTGCTTAAAATTTTCATCTATTTACAATATGTTTCACCAAGTATAATAATAATAATAATATATATTTATTTCTGGATATAGTACACAAGATTAGTAATCTTCTAGTTGTACAATTTTTTTATCTGGCGCTAGAAATAACTTAAAGTCTAAAACAAACCACACTGAACATGTTGGCTAATAAAGCTTAACTAAGGTAGAAATAATGACAAGAAATAAAGAAATAACAATAAAAAAGAAAGCAAAACTAAAGTAAAATAATGTATAAAGCTTAGTGATAAATTACTGCGAAGACAGAAAAAACATGCATGCATACAATTAAGAAGACTGGAAACGTGCTCTTATAAGTCGTCTAAACGCGTTGACCATGCCAGCCCCCTGTATACGTAAAGGGAGAGTGTTCCATAAACGAGCAATTTGAACAGGGTAAGAACTTTCCATGACTAATTTTCGGAAACCAGGAATAATGATGTTTCGATTTCGCCGAGATGTTGTATTTGAAAAAATTCTCTGAGATAGTCTGGCTTACCTGAGTGAAACAAGTTATAAAGACATAGCAAAGCTCTTTGTTCCAGGTAAGTGACCAAAGAGTAGCCAAGTACCTGCGGTCGGTAAAAGGGGACATGGTCAAATCTGCGCAGTCCAAAAACAAATCGTACACAATCATTAAACGCAACCTCAACCCTACGTGCACATCCCCTATCTAGCCTTGGAAATATCAAACTCCCAAAGGTGAAGAGCGGAATTATGAGTATCCTCACTAACCTTAAGCGAGTACCAGTAGGTAGAATACTAGCTGAAAGCCACAACTTGCGAAGACCACCATAAATTTTCCTCATCATAGCGTTTACATAGTCACAACATTTCATTTAGCAATTCAAAACTATTCCCAGATTAGTGACTTTGTTTGAAAAGGGTATAGTATAGCCATTTAGATACACTGGTGGTATATCTGCTGTGTTCAGATTACTACTGTAGTAATAGATACACTGTGATATCTTGGGAGGCAAACCATTGCATGCCGACCAAGAGCTAATCCTATCAACGTCTTCGTTAATGCGGGCCATACAATCCTCAAGAAGCCCAATTGGTCTGCTCAGATATATTTGGACATCATCCGCATATAAGTGCATTTTTACATCTTTAACCCTTTGTGGTAAATCATTAATGAACTTGCTAAATAGTAGTGGTCCGAGCACCGATCCCAGTGGAACTCCACGTAAAACACGGGACAGATTGGAGAAGGTACCTGTTTCGGCAGTTATACGAAACACTTGCTCAGGAGGTTAGCTATTGTGTCAACGTTTGTGGTCGTCACTAACCTCCCGAATCTATTTATAGGGCTGATTCAAATGAATTTAAAAATATCTAATAATTAAGAAATGCCGTGCTTTTAATGTTCAACTTTTATTTTATTATTATTCGATTCCTCTTCTTCCACCAACAATTCAAAAATGGTAAAACATTCAACTTTAATTGAATAAACTATGAAATGTTGATGCTCCGTTAATTAGTCAACTCGATTCTGATACCTTTATTAAACAAAGGTGATAAACAAAACAAAAACTTTATTGGGTGTTGCCGTAGATTTTTTCTGTCCATGAAATTCGTTAAGATGCTTCTTCTTGTTGATGCTGATGCCAAAGTTGATATTTGTTCACAGCCTCTTCACTGGCACTCAACAAAATAAGCTAAACTAACAGACCTTTGGTAAATCCCATTGGCCAAGCTAACCCTATGAGGATGGTAAATCCCAACCTCTAATTACACTTTGAATATTCCCACTTCTGGCAATCCACTAGTTCCAGATATCCAAGAAAAAAATCTATAGTAAAAAGGGAGAAAAGAAAAGAAATAATTAGTTTTCTTTTTACCAATTATTTTCTGTGGCAAATTCCACTTTGTTCTAATCTGTTGATACAATGTGGCAAACTCACGTCGGACGGCTTATACCAGTCTGACATAAAACAAGCTCCTGTAGCTTGCTTTATAGCGGTTCCCCCACCACAGAATCAATTCGAAATCAAAGTCAATGGCAACTTGACTTGCGGGCGTTTACGGCATTGTGATGTTCACGCCGTCTGTGAGTCAACAATAGATGTTTATTGTTAGCTAAGTTCGGCACCAAGTTTTATTATTGCTGTTGAGCATTCGCTTATTTACCTAGTTTCTTAATTTAGTATGCAGTTAAAGGCTGCAACAGTACCGTTCATATTTACTCGCTGTGTTGGCTCAGCCAGGAAGGATTTTATCAAGCTAATGCAGTTCTGTCTAGGTTGAAGAAAGTGCGGAGTTTATGCAACAGGACGCTATGATCGACACTGTCGAAGGCTTTCGAAAAATCAAGTAGTACCATTGCACTAAAATAATTCTGATCAAGAGCAATTTTTATGTCAGAAGATACTTTTAACACTGCCGATTCACATCCATGAAATTTTCGAAAGCCAGATTGCCAGCACGAGAATAATTCATTTCTCTCCAAGTAGCAAACTAGTTGCTTATACATAACTTTCTCCAATAATTTGAACAGAAAACATAGAATGCTTTTAGGTCTGAAATCAGCAGGAGATTCAGGGGTAGATTTCTTGGCTATCGGTAAAACGGTGGCGCTTTTCCACTCTCTGGGAAAGGAGGACGACATCAAGCATGTATTTACTATATGAAGGATATAACGTGCAGTTAAGGGAAATAATAACTTAATAAATTTAGGGGATATGTTGTCTGGGCCAGTAGCATTAGACTTTATCGAAAACATTGAAGTAGTCAGTTCGAAGAGATCAATCCCACAGAAAGAAAAACGATTTCCCGCACCATTGGACACAATGTCGAATCGATTTTCATCAACTACGCCATGTCCGCTAACTTGCCCTGATGTCGCTGAGAAACTATTAGATGCTGCGAAAAAGGTATTAAGATCATCAGGGGAAAAGTCACATCCATTCTCAACTTTTCCATAGACGCCGGCTGTCTTTAAGTTTCGCCACAAAGTTTTGGGTTCAAGATTTACGTCGAGCTTCACTGCAAAATATTGACGTTTGGCGCATCTAATTGCAGTTGTGACTCTATTTCGAGCATCTTTAAACCACACACAAGCATTTTCTGATCGCCGCCGTCTATAACGTTGATAGAGATATTCACGCTCAGCAATGAGTAGGCGAAAGCAAGATGAAAACCAAGGCCAACCATCCGCAGACATCCGTTTTGTTCGGATTGGTACATATTTAGAAAACAAGTAACTAGACAAAGAGGAAAACATTTCTACTTGGCGATCAACAGATGTACATTCAAATATATCGCACCATGGCAAGCCCAAACATTCCTCGAATAATGCATTCCTATAAATACTATTATAGTCAGGGTAAGAATAGTTGGGGGCTGTGATCGTACCTAGGGAAAAGTTATAACAGAGGAAAAGAATGTCATGATCAAGAGTGCTTGGGGGGCTTATTTGATTGTGCGAAATTACCTTGCTAGCATCCGTGGTAAGAAACAAATCTAATTGAGATGGATTAGCAGTATTGAAGAAAAAAGTTGGATTCGTGTTTATTACATTAAGGTGCAGGGATTGTAGTAGGTGTAAAAGATTTTGCGTTTGAAGGTTAGGAAACTGAATATTAACGTTGAAATCACCTCCCACCAGAACATTAGTGTAGTGTTGTGATGCATATGAAAATCAGTTTTCAAATTCTAGGGCGCAGTCGCAATCATAGTTACCTGGAGGACGATACACTGCAGACAGCACGCATCTATCACTTTCCGACCTGACCTCAACTCCTATAAACTCAATATCCCGACCGCTTGATGAGAAAATTTTCTTAACCGTAAAGCAATCTCTCACATAGCAACACCTCCGCCAGAACTGCGTTTTCGGTCATTTCTAAATATTTTATATCCGGGAATGGATAACATTGAATCCGGAATATTATCATTGGCCAAGTCTCCGAAATTAAGATTGCATGCAAACCGCATTCAGAAAAAAATATCTCGAAATTCGTCTATTTTGTTACGAATGCTTCTCGCGTTCAAAGCACAAACATTGAATCCTTCACATCGACCACATATAATTTTAATCAAAGTTCTCACCCCGTTCAAAGACGTGTAATTAACCATGTTCATAAACAAGAGGGCAGCAGTCAAAGCATTTAGTCAAAGGCGCAGGGCACATTACTATATAAAAATCCAGGCACACATTAAAATACATCCCGCAGCATTTACTCACTAAAGAGAAAAAGAAGAAATTCTAAGAACGATAGTAAAGATATAATTCAGATAGGAAAATCCAAAAATAAATTCATTAATCAAATTAAACCTATTTAAAATAACACTATGGTAGAAAATAGATCAATACAAAGCTTTATCAATTCAACAATTATTTCATGTAGGCTCCAGTACGCTATGGCTAATTATAATTCGGAACAATTGCTCAAGGCTGTTGGTCTTCATATGTTATAGATCGAAATTATAAATCTATCATTAACTGCATAGAAGAATCATGGATAGCTTCAGTTGATGATGGAGTGCAAATGATCTATAAGTAAGGGTGTCTGCTGCTGTTTTTTTTAACGTATAGAGAGCCAGTTCTTGTGGGGAGTTTACGTTGCTGAAGTGCCTCTCGAAGAAGAGAATTGACGGCTGGGGTCAGGCTTTCGTTGACATACACTAAACTATCAGAAGAGAAACCGTCTAGCTGTGACAGCCATAGCCCTTTACAATTACGAAAAGCTGACAAGAACGCTCGTTGTTCAGCATGTCCAGAGAAGCGCACTACTATCGGAGGATGACTAGCAGACCGCGCTTGGGCTTTCAAGCGAAAAGCATCAATAAATGGTGTTATAGGATGATTTACTACTCCAGCAATATTTTTGACGATGGCTGTCGCTTTTTCATTAGGGCAATATGGTATACCTCTTATGATAACATCACTCAGTCGCTGCGCATGGTGAATGGCCTCTGTCTGTTTGAGCACAGCAACGTTGCTGACCTTTAGCTGCGATATAGCATTTTCGCATTTAGTAAGCCGATCGTTAAGAGACCGCGCGGTCTCGTCAAACCTCTTCGTAATCCTGTCTTCGAACTGCTGTAGAAAATTTAAGAGACGGATTTCCAATTGCTCGATCTCACTTTGAGAAGCCAACGATGACGATGCAGCATCAGAAACAGTCTCAGTAGTAGAGCCAGTTACTAGTTGTTTAACCATTAGGCTACACGACAACACTGCTTGTGTTATCTAAAGCAGAGTTCTGACGGAATTTCTGTTGTTTCTTGGGTGACATGTTGTCTCCGATTTTTGAAGAGAAAATATCGTCTCTCTGGATACTTAAAAGAAAATTTCGTCTCTCTGGATACTTAAAAGAAAATTTCGTCTCTCTGGATTCTTCAAGAGAAACAATTGTCTCTCTGGATTTTTTAAAGAGAAAAAACACAATAGCGGTACAGCTACGTAGTGTATGATCACTTTCGTTTTAATTGAGGAATAATTAACTAAATCACTGAAACCTCGTTTAATTGAACTCCAAAAGATCACCTTTTCAATTACCCTTTATTTTATTCCAACGAGTTAATCTAAAAATTAAACTGGGAAATGATACAAATACTAGGCAATATACCGAAGCCAAAGTGAAACGCGTCTAACCTCTAGCAATATACATACTGTACTGTGCCCACACAAAACAGCATCAATATGATTAAACATTATCAAATTACTTTTTACGAAAAGAAATGTAAAATCGACCAAAGATTAGCCTGGTTAAAAGTATGGATATCGTGGAAATTTGTTTGACGAGGCTAGTTGGTTGTGCGAGAACAACATTTATGCTAACTAAGAGCTGTATAGTTTAATTCAACATGGATTTAAATTTAAATTACTCTCAAAAATAAAGCTACTTTACAATACTTTCAGTATTAAAATTTTAGCTACTCCAATGTGCAATATATTACTAAGTAGATCTAAACTACGGGGATAAGTCTTATTGTTAATATAATTAGATTGATTAATTAAAAAAAAAAGAAAACCGGAAGTAGGTAATATGTGCGAGTGTGAAAGCCATTCTTATTCTATCTATAATTCGTATGTTCTTATCTAATTTGAAAGCACGGCATGAATAGTTTATATAAGGCGAATCATCAATGATGGGCGTGTCGGCTACTTATAATATTCTCCGTAATTCGTAAGAGAGCCGATGAGTTGATCCGGTTTGTCCTTTCCCCACTTGTAATAATTGCCCCTAAGCAATCGTCAGCCCGCGAAGATTGGGATATCTCAGGCTATCCGAGAAGACGTGAAGTTGGTTCGTTATAAGGAACTCGTTGCTGGATCGCTATAGCTTTCCGACTTCAGCACTTGACAGCGAAAGGGTTAGGAACGTTAAGTTTAGTTTTCTGGAAGTAACAAATTCTGAGCAGTATTATGAATTATCACTAGCTATCACAACTTATCACAAACGCCCACGCACCACATTAAAGTTTCATGCATACGGCTTTCTGAGACATAACAGTTAATACATTTATGAGATAAAAAAATTATTTTGGTTTCTGTTTACATTTTGACTTGAACTTTAAAGAACTTCTTTTTACCTTATTGGCAATAAATTACTAAAATTGTGTATAAAATGAAAGTTTTGAATATTTTAGATGTTTTTTTATAAAGCTTTTACCATAATGAGTTCAATAAGGTAAAAAGAGGTACTTTCAAGTTCAAGTGAAAATGTAAACAGAAACAAAATTAGTTTTTTTTATGCCATAAATATATTAACATAATAACGATTTTGTAGCAGTAATATTTAATTAATACATAGTTAATCTTGTTGCGGTATTTGGATATGAATAGGTATGTAAGGCGAACGTTGAATAAAAAAATTAAAAATATCTATCACATTATTAAATGAAAGTTTTTCATTAATTAAGAAATTGCGAGAAGATGTGTTGAAGTGTTTAAGTGATGCAAATTTTGTGAATAAAAACAATATTATTAAAGAGTGCAACAGAAACCTTCGTAAATATCAAGCAGCATTTCGAAAGTGTAATAAGAATGCTAGAAAACGACATTTGGACAGCTGTATTGCTCAAATTAAATTGTTGAGATTGTTAATCAAAGCTCCCCATCGAGGTGGAGGAGTTAATCAACGATTAATAAGAAGTGATTTTGTTAAGTGGGAAGAAATAAACACAGCATTCGTAGGTAGAATTAGGGCAGGTGTTATCGTGAATATAAGCCACCTAGATCCTAAGCTGTTTATGCAAGATGCTTCCAAATTACTTGCTCGCCGCATTAAGAATACATTAAAACAACAATATCATATTAAAGTTGCTACAACGTTTTGCGGTGAGTTTATTAAAGAAACTGGTGATAATGAAGTTATTAAAGCCATTAAGTACTTCCAAGCAAGAACTGCCCCAATCAGTGTAGAGGATAATTTGAATGAGTGGTATAAATTAAATTTATACGACCCAATACTCACTTAACTAGAAGAGTTTCAAGAGAAAGATAGTGGTTGGGCTCTGCATTCTGTAATACATTTAGCGGTGCATATCAACAAGTTTGAACCGATCCGGGGATCATTTTATATACCTCTGCCAAAGGAGATTGCATCAAAGAAAGCTTGCATTAATTTGAAGAATAATGATGAAGCATGCTTCGCGTGGGCAATAACATCAGCGCTATATCCTGCAAATGTTCACACCGATAGGATCTCATCATATCCACATTATTCTACTGTGCTAAATTTAACTGGAATAACATTTCCCATGACGCTTAAGCAAATAACGCAATTTGAAGGCCAGAACGATTTATCAATAAACGTGTTCATCCTAGAGAAAGAACGTTTCTTCACCACAGTTCCAGTTAGACTTACGAAACACAGGATGGAGCGACATGTAAATCTATTATTGCTACAAGATGACTATGACCAGGATGATGATGACGATGATGATGATGATGATGATGATGATGATGATGATGCCAGCAGATATCATTTCTGCTGGATTAAAGATCTTTCCCGACTCATATCAACACAAACTTCGAAACATATTCATAGAGTGTATATATGCGACAGATGTTTGCTCTACTTTTACTCTGAAGAAAAATCAGCATCACACACTCCTGAATGCGAAAAGCAAAACGATTAAAGGATTATGTTTCCATCAGAGGAAAAGAAATGGTTGGAACCTAAGAATTATAACCATAAGAATCCAGTTCCTTTTGTGTGTATGCTGATCTTGAATCAATATTGAAGCCGATTCAGGGAAACGATCAAAATACACAGCGAATCCAGGAGCATGAAGTTCACAGCATAGGATTCTATTTCCACTGCAAACATGATGCTAAGCTCTCATATTACAGAGCATATCGAGGCAAGGACTGTCAAAAATGGTTTGCATTAGAATTGCAAAAGATTGCATCCATAGCTGTACAGGAGAAGCTGAACATCAGGCCAATGCAACCCCTGACTAAAGAGGAACGGCGTTCACATATGGAAAATACTTGCTGCCATATATGTGAAAAAAACGTTTGCAGCCGATGAGGAACGAGTCCCGGACCATTGCCACTTAACAGGTAAATACTGAGAATCATAATTCAATTCATTTTTTCATAAATTCTTTTAACAGGAAAATACCGAGGGCCGGCGCACAATGCATGCAATCTCATGTATCAAGATTGCTCCATAGTTCCAGTCATTTTTCATAATTTTTCCGGATATGATGCTCACTTCATTATTAAGGATATAGCTACATCTTTCCCAGGAAAAGTTGATCTTTTGCCAATAAACAAGGAAAGATATATCTCGTTCACCAAGCACATGGACGGCAGCTACATAAAATTCAGATTCATCGATTCCTTCCGTTTTATGCAGAATCTTTAGATAAGCTATCATCATTGCTGCCGATGGATAAATTAAACACTACAAGATCAGTATGGCGGGGATTGGATGAAGACACTATTAAACTTCTTACACGCAAGGGTGTCTTCCCATATGATTTTATTGATGACTGGGATAAATTGGATTTCCGGAACTTGCCAACACAGGAAGCGTTCTACAATAAACTGACTGACAGTGCTATATCTCCTGAGGACTACAATCATGCTGAAGAGGTCTGGCAAAAATTTGAAATACAAACACTCGGTGAATATTCAGATCTATACCTTAAGACTGATGTTCTCCTATTGACTGATGTGTTTGAGAACTTTCGAGAAGTGTGCAAGAAGACATACAATTTAGATCCAGCACATTATTACACCATGCCAGGCCTAACATGGGATGCTATGCTAAAATACACTAATGTGAAATTAGAGCTGATAACTGACGTAGATATACTGCTATTCATAGAGAGAGGAATTCGAGGTGGTATAAGTCAATGTTCGAACAGATATAGTAAAGCCAATAAAAAATATATGGATGATTTTAAGCCTGAGGAGAAAGAGAAATACTTGATGTATTATGATGTGAATAATCTTTATGGATGGGCCATGTCACATATTTACCAACCGGAGGATTCAAATGGGTTGATGTTCCCAATATTGTAGTTGCTGTGGAATTAAGGCGACTCAAAATGTTATTCAATAAGCCGCTCTATATAGGAGTGGCAGTTATGGAAATTTCGAAAATATGCTCCTACGATTTTCACTACAGTTTTATGCAGCGTAAATTTGGAGATAAATGTAAAGTCATGTATACTGATACAGATTCTCTAATATATGAACTTGAAGAGAAAAATGCAAATGAGTTCATGGCCGAAAATATAAACAAATTTGATACAAGTGATTACCCAGAAGATAATGAATTCAATTTACCGCTCATGAATAAAAAGATTCCTGGGCTAATGAAGGATGAGCTGAATGGGAAAATCATGAGCGAATTTGTTGGCTTGCGCCCGAAAATGTACAGTCTGCGAATAAACGCTAGTAAAACTGTAAAAAAATCGAAAGGAGTAAAGGCTAATGTAGTCCAGAGGCATATCAATTTCGAAGACTACGTCGAATGCTTGAATAACGAGCGAATATTAACTGCCAATCAGAGCTCCATACGATCCCATAACCATAGCGTGTACACTGTCAGTCAAAAGAAGATCGCATTGAGTCCTTATGATTATAAGCGACATATTATGAGCGGAACGACGGATACTCTACCATGGGGGCATTACTCCATTTCATCAGATCAACAAGTGGCAACCACAGACAGTATCTAAGTCTAGTGTAAATAATAAATGTATTATAGTTTTAGTTTTATTTATTAAAGTAATTTGCATTGTAACTACATGTATAAAGTATTATAATTATAAATTTATATTAAATTGTTAAATGTTTCTTCAAGTTATTATAAAACATCTTTGTTATTAATCCAAGAATTGTGTTTTGATGAAACTTGATTTCCTTGTTCACCGGCTGGCCCCTGAGCTCCTGTTGGTTCACGTTCACCTGCTTTGCCAAGACAACCCCGCTTAGAGAAACGTCCAAACTTGTCAACGCTCATCTGTGGATTATGTAGAAGTATGGTAATGGAGTAGTATTTAAACTATAATATCTGCTTCTCGCAACTCCTTCAGGATAGATACAATTTCATTGTTGTGACTGGTGTTTCCAGCCTGCTTTGATGCCATTAAAAGACGCTGTCTATCCACTAATTCATTTGGATCATCCCAGTAAATGTGATCAATGTTTTCTTTAGGCAGACGCATTAGTCCCATGCCTTTATGCTGTATAAGTTTACTGATTATAGCTTTATACTTAGCCGCTCTAGTACCTTTTATTTGTCCATCTTCAGCATAGTCACGTTTATATGCATTGGTATCTCTCAAAATAGATCCATAACTAGTTAAATCCTCTTTAGTATATAGACTTTTTACAGGATCTTTCATAAATAGCAGCTCATATAACCCCAAAGTTGTTTTATAGCTCTTCCCCTTGATAACAATATTTCCTACATCATCAAAATCAAACGTTGAATTACCGATTCTCCACGCGTTGTCATCAGAATAAACTCCATAAGTTCGATCAATTTTAGGGCTATTATCAGTGAATAGGTTTAAATAGTTTGTAACTATGTATGCAGACGTATCGGGGGAGGTGACAGGAGACCTTCCTGTCAATGTCCTTGAATGTTTAGGTGTTGCGAATTCTTCTTCTTCTTCAGATGTTAAGGAATAATCTCCATAATTTATAGGTGTGCTACTAGCCTCTATTTTCACATATTTTCGTTTTGGAGGGGTAAAAGGTTCCACAATCTCATTGGCTTCTTCTTTTGCTTCTTCTTCTTCTTCTTCTTCTTCTTCTTCTTCTTCTTCTACTTCTTCTTCTTCTTCTTCTTTTGTATCTTTTGTCTCAAACTTGGCTATATTTGGCGGCTCGTATTTGACTCTTCTAACAAACTCTCTTAAGGGTTTAGTGATTGGCTTAAAGGTTTCTTCAAGTTGAGCTTCTGCTTCAATCCTTCCCATCCTTAGAGCTTTAAATTTCCTTCGCACTGCATTCCTTGTCTTGATGATTTCTTTTAATAGCTTTTCATTCATCTTCGATATGAACTGAATAACGGCTTTTCAAACCGCTCTGATAATAGGTAAACAGCTTTCCAAACAGCTCTGATAACAGTTTTCCAAACAGCTCTGATAACTGCTTAACAGCTCTTCAAAGAGCTTTGATAACAGCTTAACAGATTTTCAAATAGCTCTGATAACAGCTTAACAGCTTTTCAAACAGCTCTGATAAGAGCTTAACAGCTTTTAAACAGCTCTGATAACAGCTTAACAGCTTTCCAAACAGCTCTGATAACAGCTTAACAGCTTTTCAAACAGCTATGGTAGCAGCTTAACAGCTTTTACACAGCTCTGATAACAGCTTAACAGCTTTTAAAACATCTCTGATAACAGCTTAACAGCTTTTCGAACAAGTCTGATAACAGGTGACCAGCTTTTCAAACAGGTCTGATAACGGGTGAACAGCTTTAATCTACTCAGCAGGTCCACAGGATTCGGTGTGCTTTCGGCTGAGTTACAGCTTCGACTTATGAAGATTTCGCATAATTCATCCTTTTACAGTAAAATGAAGGTATCAAATCCTTTACGGTAGCGAGCATTGGATGGGAAACATATTACTTACCATTAAATGTCTGTAGTACCCACTAATGCCACTAGGGAACCGTACTCAAGAAATGGCATTATGTAGTACCGGCTAATGCCGCTAGGGAACCGTTTGTACTCGAAAGATCAATAATAATTTTCTAAGAAAACACAAACCAAGGTGATGTCATGTTGTGAAATTCGAATGATGCTGATATCTACAACTTCCTCGCTAAAAAAAGAAAACAGCAAAACCAAGGCATGCAGGTAGTTCCGACTAATGCTACTAGGGAACTTTACTCCAGAAATGGAATATGCTAAATTGTATCAGGGCATTGGATGGGAGACATATCACCTACCATTAAATGCCTGTAGTACTCATTAAGGCCACTAGAGAACCTTACTCAAGAAATGGCATCTGTACTCGAATCCTGTAAAAGCCTAGGCGCATGCTGATAGTACCGGCTAATGCCGCTAGGTAACCTTATTCAAGAAATGGCGTTTGCACTCGAATCCTGTAAAAGCCTAATTGCAACATTTAATGTTTGACACCCAGAACCCTCACTGACATCTTCTAGAATCTGTTTATGGTGATATCATGTTGTGAAATTCGAATGATGCTGATATCTACAACGTCCCTGCTAAGAAAACTTATTTAGGTGCAGCAAAACCATGATGACTTCATGCCAATATCTAGAACTCTCCCGCTAATAAAAGAAAACAGCAAAACCAAGGCATGCTGGTAGTTCCGGTTGGCAAGTTCATATTGGACAATGTGCTATAAGAAATACTTTTATAATAAGAAAGTTATTGGAAATAAAAACAAGTGTTTATAAAACATAAGACTTTTCAATACACATACCCCAGAACCCTCACTGACATCATCTAGAATCTGTTCATGGTGATATCATGTTGTGAAATTCGAATGATGCTGATATCTACAACTTCCCTGCTAAGAAAACTTATTTAGGTGCAGCAAAACCATGATGACGTCATGCCGATATCTAGAACTGTTCCGATAATAAAAGAACACAGCAAAATCAAGGCATGCTGGTAGTTCCGGCTAAGACCGCTAGGGTACCTTACGCAAGAAATGGCGCGTAGAGGATTTCTGATGAAAATTTCGTCCCCCCCAATACCCCCACCACCAACCATCTAGAATCCATTGGCATGAACAAAAATTTCCCTAGCGTTAACTTTAATTATTACTAATATTAGTTCAAAACCAAAAGCCTACATTTAGGCGCACCACATTTCTATTTAAGAAAACCGTAGTACGGCAGCATGCTGGTAGTACCTGCTAATGTCGCTAGGGCGCAGTCAAGACCAAATGACACATCGCGGTAGTACCGATTAATCCCGCTAGGGCGCAGTCGAGGCTCAATGAAACCAAAAGCCTACATTTAGGCGCACCACATATCTATTTAAGAAAACCGTAATACGGGAGCATGCTGGTAATACCTGCTAATGCCGCTAGGGTGCAGTCAAGATCAAATAACACATCCCGGTAGTACCGATTTATCCCGCTAGGGCGCAGTCGAGACTCAATGGTGCACCCAAGACACAACGGTGCATCCAAGGCGCAATGGTGTATCCAAGACACAAACCAATACAACCAAGGCACAAACCTACATTTAGCACGGACTCAAACCGCCTAGCGACGGTGGCGCAATCTGTGGCGAAATCCTGGAGGCTTAAAAAAGTGGTCCAGAACCGGCATAGAATAACTACGTCTTTCAAAGAACCTACCAAAGAATTAAAGAGACTGGCAACTTTGGAAATGTGTCGAGAGAAACCTTCAATCCTTTAACGACTACAGTTGAAGCAAAGGAGAGGGTCCTAGAAATGGCAAGTAATGATCCTGCTATAGGAACTAGGCGCTTAGCTTTTCGCTTAGGAATGTCTGTGTCAACTGTTTGGAGAATTCTGAACAAAGAAGGAATGTATCCTTACCACGTTACTCCTGTGCAGGAGCTACTACCTAGAGATAAGCCGCTACGCACCGAATTTTACAGTTGGCTCTCAGAGAGAGATTTTGACGACTACATGTTTTTGGACAATATCCTGTGGACCGATGAATCCCAATTTACAAAAACTGGGATAACAAATTTACACAATTTACACCACTGGGCTACAGAAAATCCACACGTATCTCGGAAGGCATCATCTCAATATAGATTTTCCATCAATGTGTGGGCAGGTATTGTCGGCAAAGCTTCTTGGTCCACACATTCTACCAAGTAGATTAAATACCGAAAATTACTTGGACTTTTTGGAAAATGATCTTCGAGATCTTATGGACGATCTACCTCTATCAATAAGAAGATATATCATTTACCAGCACGATGGAGCACCTGGACACACCGAACGAAATATCCTGCAGTGGATGAACACCAATTATCGAAATAAGTGGATTGGACGGCACGGTCCTTTTTCTTGGCCACCACGGTCTCCTGATTTAACACCCTTAGTCTTTTACCTCTGGGGAACTATGAAGGAAATTGTGTACGCGTCGGAAATATCATCAAGAGACGAACTTATACACAGAGTCCAAGAAACTTCCAACAAAATTAAAGAGGATTTGGCAGCAAATGAACTTAAAAGATCTATTAAGCGTAGAGCTTTACTTTGTATTCAAAATGACGGGGGGGGGGCAATGTTATTAATTGTTCCTATCACGATCATAATAAATAAATATAAAAATGTTGTTTATGGTTTTTATACTATTTCATATTTTCTTGCAAGGTAGACTTTTCATGCATTGGAATAATTTTTGTGTCATATCTCACAAACGGTGAAAGGTACAAAATGAAAACAAAGTGCGTTTTAAAGAAACCAATCTTAGCTCCTAACAGGAGTAAGACAGAAAAAAAAATGTTTTTATTTTAGTTTTTTTGCTTCAAACACAAAAAAATGAGGTACAAAAGCTGAAACGTTAAGTTTGGCAGACCGTATCTTCTAAACTACATACTGTACAAGAAGCACTGACACATTGAATCAAAGGGCAGGAGGTTCCCTATAAATTAGCACCCCCCTCTGCCATACAATTTTTTTCATTTCTCGGCACGACCCATCGCCTCCTTCATTATTATCCACCACTTGTGAAACACCCTGTATATATATACGTATGTTAGTCAAATTTTTGATCTAATTTAAAGGTACAAAAATAAAGAAAAATGTCAGCATAATTCAGGCACAGTAGTACGAAACATAAGAGTTTCTAAACGTACCAAAATATAATGTCAAGCTTAAAGCTAGTGAAAGAACGTATTGTCATAAAGAATATTCATGTATGAATGAAAAATTTCATTATTTAATTTGGATACCTATATATGTATATAGATCGAATTTTTGGCTTAATTATAAAAATAAAGAAAAATTTCATTATTAGTTTGTTTACATACATATGTATGTAGATCAAAATTTTTGATTTAATTTAAATGTACAAAAATCAAGAAATATTTCATTATTAGTTTGTTTACATATATATGTATGTAGATCAAATTTTTGATTTAATTTAAATGTACAAAAATCAAGAGGAATTTCATTATATGGTTTGTATGCATATATATGTATGTAGATCAACACTTTGATTTAATTTAAATGTGAAAAGAAGCAAACGGCAACAACTTACATGTACTTCGTTGCTGTGGATCCATCGCCGAGGCGCCTCCGTGATGATCCGCTTGCCACTGCTTACTCGCTAAATGCAATTAATAAAAAGATTACTCTTTTGGACTTTTTACCGAGTTAAACTTAATTTTGTTCAGGAAAGAATTTTTTGGGATTCTCCGGTATATAGCAAAGCTAAAAAATGTTCTAATTTGTTATTTCATCACACAACTCATTAATTTTTTGGTGACAAGTTTCAAGTCTTGGTTTGACTCATCAACAGGTCTCAAATAGCAAAATTAGGTGATTTGAAAAAAAATGAAAAAAATGGAAAAAGAAGAAAGAAATGAAAAGTTTGAGAAAAATAGAAAAAACAATTTTTTTATTTATTAAAAAAATGTAAAAATTTTTTTAAAGAAGCAGATTCATTCGAAGCGAATCGAACCTGTATACGCCACGCAGTGGGCTGAAAAATAAAGAAGAAAAAGGAAGAAGAAGAAGAAGAAGCGTTTCGTGTCAGCAGAAAACCTTCCACTCATCGGTGCAGCTTGGTTTTCTGCCTGCTGCAGACGCTTGAAAATAGATCAAACTGATCTCTTCTGATATAAACTCAGAATAAATTCTGGGTGTGAGTTATATGAGGAAAAACACTCCTATACGAGCCCAGGAGGAAAAATAAATAAAAAGATTACTCTTTTGGACTTCTTACCGGGTTAAACTTAGTTTTGTTCAAGAAAGAATTTTTTGGGATTCTCCGGTATATAGCAAAAGCTAAAAAATGTTCTAATTTGTTATTTCATCACACAACTCATTAATTTTTTGGTGACAAGTTTCAAGTCTTGGTTTGACTTATCAACAGGTCTCAAATAGCGAAATTGGGTGATTTGAAAAACTTTTTCTTCTTCCTTTTTCTTCTTTATTTTCAGCCTACTGCATGGCGTATACAGGTTCGATTCGCTTCGAATGAATCTGCTTCTTTAAAAAATTTTTTACATTTTTTTAATAAATAAAAAAATTGTTTTTTTTCTATTTTTCTCAAACTTTTCATTTCTTTCTTCTTTTTTTCATTTTTTCATTTGTTTTTCAAATCACCCAATTTCGCTATTTGAGACGTGTTGATGAGTCAAACCAAGACTTGAAACTTGTCACCAAAAAATTAATGAGTTGTGTGATGAAATAACAAATTAGAACATTTTTTAGCTTTGCTAAATGCAATTATGATTCAAAATTTATAAAAAAAAAATTTTCTCTAAAAAAATGTGTGAACGTTGCTTTAAGCTAATTTTGTTAATTAGTTACTAGAAGATCCTGTAATCTTTTCTTATAACAAAGAAATTGATGATATTGGAGACTGCGACTGCTAATTTTTGACATTATATACAAGAGCCATTACCGTGTTTTTCTTTGAATATTTCTCATGGAAACTAGTTCTCGTAGCTATTGTTACTTCAAAACCTTTTTTTATATTCACAGCAAAATTTGAAACAATCATCATACAGGCAGTTGACCTTTCATATAAAATTTGCTCCAACTGTAAGTCTATAATGTGGTGTTGTTGTAAAGGCGAGGAGGCAGACATTATCCCAAAATTTTCTTTATCTCACTTAGTCCTATCTGGCTATTTGCAAAAATTTCCTTGATCTTGTCGTCTTCAATCTCCTCTCCGCTTATAGTTTTTGCCACGCATTGAGTTAACGCACGCAACTTTATCGAACTTAAAACTGCTACTGTTGGATGAATTTCCGCTATAACCCAATCCGGGCAGTCATTATCACCGCAAAAACGGAATTTGTTGCTATATATATATTTTGGTGTCATGTAAATCCCATACAACCCTCTTAAATGTGCCCAACATTATGCAGATCTTTGACAGGAGAGCTCACTCAAATAAATGTTGATTCGAAAGGAATCTACGATACTGACACGATGTGAAATTTTCAACATATCCCGAAGTGACTGCAGAATTATTATTATTAATTGCAGGTATCTGTTGAGATATCATCTCGGCTATGAACGCAAGGTATCGATCCTGTCGGACGCTATTTTTAAAATTTTCGCAGGGTTAGTTTCCTGGCCGATGTTTTTGGACAAATTCTCAATTTCACTACTTCACTTGTTCACTGTGTGGAAGATTTGACAAGACAGAGACGATTGTCTTCTTCTTCTCCAACAGCAGGCAAAAATTCTTCGAGATTGGGTGTACGGACTGTCGGTATGGCAGCCGCCCGGCATACATGCTGCAGTAATTCTCAGTGTAGCATACTGCTATATGCAGTACGCTACGACCATAACAGGGCAGAGTGGTCTAGACCACCCGTGGTTCAGACAACGCTGACAAATGGTCGACTGAGCTAGCCGGTCTTAAACATAGGCCTTATCGCTGCGGCCGCCCAATGTGTGTCTCGACCCATGACCCAATAAGAGCATTCATCATTGCTCGTACTCGCGTACGACAGTTGGCCTTGCTTGACCGATGACGCATCGAGGACACATCCTTGAAGTCCCGTCAGTCTTCGATCAGACCTCGACATCTTTCTCCGTGTTGGACACCAAAAGTACATCGACAAGCTGGTAACCTAAAAAATCCAGCCGGTCGATGTCTCTCTGCCTCCCTTCACCGAGATGCTGAGAAAACCTCGCGATCAGTAACCTAACCAACTGATCGCTAAGCTTTCCCGGCACAACATCTCACTCTGATCTCCGACCGGCGATTGTACAAGGGTGTGTCTCCAAGGCGTCGGCGACGTAGTGACATGCTGGTACTCTTCCTAAAATTTCCGAAGCCATATAAACAAATGGGATCCCTACGACAGGCTATCTGCCGCAGGGTTACCATATAGGAGGGGATTAAAGCAGTATAAGCATTATTATGCTAGGGAGTGGGAAAGGGAAAAAGAATCGCTATTGTCCAAAAGGCATGTCGGCCGCTAGGCTGGGGATGTCCTAAGCGGCACATTGGCATCCTGTAGTTTGCCAGTGAAGCTGGTTGGATGCCTTATTAGGGCTACCAGGAATAAAAGTGACAATAGTTAGATGACGTTTCTAGAATGGTCATCACTGCCTGATGTCTTTGGCGTGATAGACTCCTAACCGTTTTCCTTGCAGATCTTCAAGCTCGTATAAGGAGTTTCCTTTTTTCGCTCTAACCCGACACTTGTCAAATTTTCGTCCCAGTTTAGCTCTAGTCTGCTGTTGGAAGTTGCTTTGGGCAAAATTTCATCTGAATACTGACCCACTCTGAAATCAACAGGCTTCTACCTGAGATTATAGGCTCTTGAACCCTGTTCGAACGCATGGTGTAAGTTTTCCTGCACTCTCGCACGGATCAATCTCATTTTGTCTTCAGCATATACTCTCAGAGGCTCATTAAGGGTCCCAAGGCTCCTCAAAATGGAACAGGAGCTGCCATGTTCAATCATTTGCTGACCGAAAAGTGTTCGATAGGGAGAAAACCAGTTGCTTGGTGGAAAGAACTCCTGTGGGAACTAGCTATCTGGCTCAGCTTCTCATCCCACTTCGTATGTTCCTTCCGGATGTATGCTCTAATTCCTGACAATAGAGACCTGTTTACTCGCTCTGAGGAGTTTTCTTGCGGCGAGTAAACTGCCGTTTGCAAGTGCTTCACCCCATATTTGTCCAGTAATCTGGAGAACTGAGCCGAGCAAAACTAGACTCCATTGTCAGAGACTATCGTTTCCGGGACTTCGAACACATGGAACACTTCCGTTTCGATGAACTGGCATACATTGAGTGTAGATGCTTTTCTCATAGGTTTGAGAATCGGGAACTTTGAAAAGTGGTCAAGAACTATTAAGGTGCAGACATTTCCTTTCACTGACCGAGGATATGAACCCAGAAAATCAATATACAGCTTTTGCCATGGTCGTTGTGTCACAGACTGGACTCTCATAGGTGGTCTTAGAATAGTATTGGGGGCCTGAGTCTCTTTACATACGTCACAGGCGCCTACGTAGTTTCTGACATCAACTGTGATCCGTGACCAGTACAAGTGTCTTCTCACACGTTCCAGCGCTTTCCCTATACCACCGTGGGAAGCTAGTGGCGGATCATGCACTCTTGAAATAACGTCGGAGACACAAGCCCTCGTGGAATCCAAAGCTCCCAACTTCTTCCTCCTGAATCGGATCGCCTGTTCTCGGAACAGTCCGAATGTACACGAAGCCATCCCTGACGCAAAGATCTGGTAATTTGCCAGAAGTCGTTTTAACTTTATGCCTCAGTTCCTCATATTCCAACGAGTTGAAATATGGCGAACTAAGGTCAACTTTCGGGCCAAGATCTTCAGGTGTGGACAAGCTGTCGCAATGAATGTGCTACAGCGCATCAGGAACGACATTCAGGCTTCCTTGTCGGTGCTCGAAAGTGAAGTCGAAACCCTGAAGCTTCAAGCTCCACAGAGCAAATCTACCGCTGAGGTCCTTTTGAGACATCAGCCATTTCAAGCTCGCATGATCAGTCACTATCTTAAATGGCATAAGTTCCATGAAGAGACGGAACATCTGTACACTTAAGATTGCAGCTAGGCATTCCTGCTCTGTGACGGTATAATTTCTTTCTGCTGAGTTCAACTTTTTCGAGACGTAAGCTATTGGCTTCTCGTGGCCATCGTCATCTAGTTGAAGCAGCACTCCGCCAATACCTTGTTGGGTTGCATCGCACTGTATAATGAACGGCTTGGTGAAGTCTGGGCTCACTAGCAACGAAGCAGAAGTAAGTTTTTGTTTCAACAAATCTGTTGTGACTCAGGTGCCCAATGCCCCGAATCACAACCATAATACCGATACATGAATATATCGTCCAATACGATATATTGATGTACCATTAATTGACCCTGAAAATGAAAAATTATTTCATTTTTAAATCTCATTCAAAATTTAAAATGTATTTAGGAATGCATTCCCATATTATAACAAAATGCAATTTAGCATAAATTGCATTTTGTTATCAGACACACATTCCACTTACATGGTATGCACACTTACCTACATACAGTGTCTTCTTACTTTTTTCCGTATGTACTATGTTGTGGTATTATATAGCCAGGTAGTAGTAGTAATATTAAAAAAAAATAGAAAAAAAGGAATAACTAAGTGTTTCAGTTTTTAATTTTCCCTTTCCTTGATATCGGCGACTGCTCTCTCCTTCTGAGCACGGAGCGGCGCCTCGTTACAACAAATCAAGAGACGTCTGGGTTTCAGGTGTCCACTTGAACTGACTAGGGTTTTTCAAAGTGTCCGTAATGGAGGCAGTTAAATCAGCATAGTTCGGGATGAACCGTCTATACCATCCCACCATACCTAGTAGGCGTGGGGCCTGCCGAACAGTTTTAGGTGACGGATAGTCAACTATGGCTGAGATTTTATCTGGGTCAGTCCTGATTCCTCCTTTCCCGACTATAAAACCCAAGTATTTAGGCTCCTTAATGCAAAACTTACTCTTCTCAACGTTGATAGTGAGGCCAGCTTTCCTCAAACAATCCTCTACACGGGATAGCAAAGTGAGATGAGAGTCAAAGTCTGATGACTGAATCAGTAAATCGTCCAAGTAGACGAGAATATTTTCACGAAGATTGAAAGGAATGACCTTATCCATGAGGCGGCACATAGTTTGAGGAGTATTGCAAAGGCCGAATGGCATCATGGTGTACTGATAGACAGGATGACCAGGTACTGTAAACGCGGTTTTCTCTCTGGAATCAGCGTCTAATGGGATCTGCCAGAATGCATCTTTCAGGTCCAGGCTTGTAATGTAGTTTGCCGGAGGAAGTCGACTCAGAAGCGCATCTATCTGCGGCAGCGGATAGGCGTCCTTCTAACGGAGTTGACCTTCCTGGCGTCAAAACAAAGCCGAACCTTCCGAGGCTTCCGCACTAGTACAACTGGAGAGCTCCAAAGACTCTGGCTCTCCTCTATCACACCCAATGATAGCATTCGTCGCAATTACGCATCCATCAAACTCTGTACTGCCGGTGAAATCAGATAAAACCTCTGTTTTATCGGAGTCGCGTCATTCGTTTCAATCCTGTGACTGACAAGAGATGTTTGTCCTAAGCCTAAAGAGGCGAAGGAAGGGAAAAGCTGTTTAGTAGCTTCTAAAGGCTGTCGATCTATACCGGAAAGAGCATGGCGGTCGGTGTCAGAGGTAGCAATTAGATTTGGAGTCACTTCTGCAACTATACCTAGGACATCTGGAGCCAACCCAAATAGACGCCAGATGTCTATTCCTAGAAACACCGCCTGTGTGAGTCCAGGAACTAGGTAAAAACGCACGTTTTGGGCCTTATCACGGAAAGTTATGTTCAAGTTCACATGACCATGCACAGTCGTCATGGCACCATTAGTTACTTGTACCTGTGTCCGATACCTCTTCCATTCAACCTCTGCTTCTGCAAGCTTCTCTAGAGCTCGCTGGCCTAGGATACTGACAGTGGCACCACTATCAAGTAATCCAGCCTCAGTTCGCCCGAGTAGTCCTACTTCGGCATACGGTCGAATGTCGTCTGGCATCGACACGGAAATGTGTGCCAGTTCCTTTCTTTCCTTTCTCATCCGTCGACACTATTCCCGCCAACGAACGGTCGATCGTTTCTTTATTGGTATAAAATCCAGGTCAGAATACATGATATCAGCTAACTCACCCACTGAAGAGAAGATTCGGTCTCTTACTGCATTATCGTTCTGCAGACGCGTATGATACGGCATCAGCGGGTGTGAAACAGGTTCACGCCCACTCGTCATAACAGAGCTTGGTGGCGGTTTTAGTACAGAAATGCCAGGAGGCCGAATCTCCTGCTCAGTAACCTTGTCAGCTAAAGGTGCTGTGGGTGTTATTGGGGCATCGAAAATTAAAGACGCTTCCAAAGAAGGGTTTAATAGTGTCATGGGCTCCTCGAAGGTGGAAATTGGAGCTTAAAGATCTGCAGAGAAATCTATTAAATTCTCTGTGTTTATCAATCGATCGGTAAAACTATCAGGTGGTTTGCTAATATCATCAGAGTCACTGAATGATATCAGTGGACAATTCAGGGATTGGTCGTTACGGTCTGCTGATGGAGCGGAGCCTCCTCCTTGTTCAAGGCTTTGGAGTCACACGTGACGTTGACACTGGTCGAGAAAAGGTGGTGGTATTCCCGACCCGTCTCAGGTTTTTCTGTCGGCAATTACTGCAGTCGGGCTTGAAGACATTTTTGCGTCCGCATCCATAGCAGAACACGACTTGTCTTTCCTGCCGGCAGTCTTGGTAGAAATGACCCGGCTGGTCACAGTTCCAACAGATAACGTTAGTAGGTGCTGTAAGAGCAGATACTGTTGTGGCTTCCTCACTGTTTTCGGTTGACATATGCTGTTCCACATCTGTCAGACGACACTCATCCACCTCGCTGACCTTGGGGCTACGATAATTATTCCAGCTGTACGCTGTCGCCATTCGTTGCTGTGCAGCCTGTATTTGAGTCACAAGACTCCGTAGTTGGTGTATGTTGTTAGTGTGATGTAAACAGATTTTATTTTGGATCTCCGGCAATAGCCTAGACTTAACTATTTCTAGAAATTCGACGTCTGCCAAAGGACTTTGCAGTTGGTCGCGCAGATGCATCAGGTGTTGATGGTACATAGCAAATGACTTCCCTGCTTTCTGTTTCCTCAGCATCAGTTGGACTTTGACCTTGAAGTCATCCTTTGGTACTCCTCATTCAACTAACAGAGCTGTCGTTACATACTCCCACGAAGGCGTGGAATTCTGCCTCAAGAGAGACCAGTACCAATCCATTGCTTGACCAGAAAGCAGAGTCGACATGTGCCGAACTAAAAGATCGAAATCTCCGTCTAAAGCCGAGTACGTGAGGGCTTCTACTTTGAACACAAATTCGTCGACAGTAAGACGAGAACTATCGCCACTATATAAAATATTCCGTCTCCGGATGGGACTACCAGAACGTCGTGGTCCATGGCCTGACGGGATACGATGAGATGGATCTGGTTGAGGCTGGTTAAAGTTTGGTCTAGGGTGACCACTAGACTGACCAAGAGGTGATGCCGGTCTGTTAAACGACTGCCTACGACCGTCGTGAAACTCTGGCGGTGGTCTCGGTTCACCCACGGAAGGAGGTGGCCATGAAAAATTAACTGGTGGAATTGCAGCTGAGATTTGCTGCCTGACACTAGTTGCCGGTTCAGCTCGCAAGGTATTTAGGCTCTGCTGAAGACCTTCGTGGACTAAATCCTGCAGCTGTATACGCAGACCTGCCAGCAAGGCTTCCGTCGCTGCTGAGCTCTGACCCTGAGCACTGAGGAGCGGGCTGTTCACTCTGGAATTCGGCTGCGAAAAGGTCATAGAGTGCACATTCTGTAAACCTGGAGACAGATATTCGCGGTTGACTGGTCGACTCGTAGGTGGTGGCAGGTTGTAGAATGGTGCTGCCGTTCGAGGCTCCTGACTAACAGGCTTTGTGTGAGTCCTCTTCGGGACCGCACCTGTGTAATCAGTAAAATCGTATGGAGTGAGATGGAATCTGCAGTTCGGGCAGTTTGACTGCTGTCCAATCCACGTTTTCAGACATGCTTTGTGAAACACATGACCACATACCGTCTTCACTGGCTTCCTATGTCCTGACCAGTCGCCGTCCTGGCAGATGGACCACTGGTCTGGCAACGGTATCGGTACACCAGTTGCTCGCGGTGGTGTTCGCGCTGTAGCCATTGTATTCTCTTTCAGTCGTAAAGTCAAGATTTCAAAAATATATCAAGGGTTTGGAAGAAATGCCGAGAACGTTCAAAAAAACAGCTCGAAAGTTCGAAGAAGTCATCAAAGTCTTCAAAGATCGAGATAACAGAAATATTGATTTAAGGAAAATCCAAAAGCTGGGAAGACTACTAAAATTTCAACAGAATTTTTCCCAATAGTTCAGGGGAAATGCAAAAAAATTTAAAGAAATCACCAAAAGTTTGGAGAAATTCTGGTCCCAACTATTAGAGTTCTAACTATCTTCGAATAAACAGCGAAATTTCAAACGTGGGAGTACTCTAGACTAACACTTGTACCAACACAATCGTACAGTCAAAAGATATAATTGCTAATGGTTATGAGACAACTACCGAAAGTCAACTCAAGCGTTAAAAAAAATCGACAGAAAGAAAGTCATACAATTCTCCCCTCACTCTCCAGGAGCTAACCCTCAAAACATAGAAGTCCTCCAGGTCAATCTCTCTAATCAGGTCAGAATAGGATGATAAAATATGTGGCCTGAATGTGTGCATGAAAAAATCCTGAGTCCTCACAGAAATCTGGGAAGAGTCGGGTTGGAGAAGCTAGGGACTGAAAATGATACTAGAGATTCTTCAGCAAGGCAGTTAGCGGTATGCCATCTCCTGATTACTGAAGGTCTCCAGCATCACTTCCATCCTCCAACAACTCTTTCCTTCCTCTTCACCTGATGGTCATATCCAGCTAACTTTCCAACTGGGCAGAGTGATGAATCTGGTCAACCAGTTAGCTGAAAGCCAAAAAGCCGTCTCACAGATTCACGAATCTGTCCAGCCAGTTGGCCAACAGAGACATGTCTCCGTGAAAATACAATCAAAAATTTGTGAGGCCACCTACTATTTCCATAGCAGAAGGCCAGCGGGAAAGATCAATTCAAAAACTTCAAAAAACTTAGAACTGTTCAGACTTGAGGCTTGACCAAAGTCAAACCTAAAGTCGAACTTACAACCTTTCACAAAAACTTTCAAAACTTTCAAAAAGATGTTACGTTACTTTATTTTAATACAAAAATTCAAAAATCAAAATAGCAAAAACTTTCATAAACATTACTTTACTCTACAAAATTTCTCAACAAATAAAACCAATTAGACCCAGGTCTGGATATAACTTCCACTGGATATGAGACTTGAGGTCAGTCAATTAGCAAAGTGACAAATGACCATTTCACTCTAAGTCCCAGTCTCCAGTAAACGTCATAATTTGAGCACCGAAGTCTAACGGATGTGGCCCCACGCTGGGCGCCATTTTTGTTATGGATCTATGTTGAGTGATTGACGACTGGACGTTAAGTCGCGACTGCCAGCATGAGCTGAGAGATCAATCGGTGGACAGCGTTGATTGCAGGGCGGCACGCTAGCTCGCCTCGGCTATTGGCGGAGAGTGTGGGGAGGTTCCACGAAAACCTGCCACTGTGCCACCAGCCATATACAAAAAAAAATTCGTGCCTACAAACCAAAGGCCGTTGCACGCACACAGTCCTGAAGGGACCCTGTAAAGAGAGGAGTAACGGACCTAGTCGACCTTCATGCTAAGAGAGCTCCAGGGGAGTGAGAGGAGGGAAGAAAAAACTTTAGGGCTTCATTTCGTTATAATGCCTCTATTAAAAAATTGACATTATCATCCCCTTTATATACTAGGATATTACTAAATTGACTAAAGAACTGATATATCCTCCTCTGCTGCCATACCTTTGCCCCACTTTGAAGGTATCCTATCTATACTTAAAATATGGACGGCACAAAAAGTTCTAGAAACTACTACTCACTAAGAAGAATGCTGGCACCCTAGGCGCAATAATTACTACTTGACAATAGTTAATTTCCTTCCACACCTGCTGCTGTAGATTCCAAATCAAATTTCAAACATCATTCCAAAATAAAAGTACAACGAGATCAAGTATAACGTAATGTACGCTTATCTCCCAACAATAATCGACTGTACCTCTATTACACCACTAAATTCCATCAGTTCCTGTTCCTAATTCATGACTCTTTCTGATAATATTAAGAGACCTAATAACTATTATGAGAGATACTTATAAATAAGCATTAGCTTGGAGTACTCAATATAATGTGTGATATATGATACGAAACTCAATATCATATGATTCTGACATGAAACTTAATATAATATGCAATATATAATATGAAAAGCAATATAAAGTATGAGATATGTTATATACAAAGCAATATAATATGTGTAAGCAAAAGAAAAACTTGGCGACAACTTACATGTGTGTATCGACCTGGCAACGCCCTCAACCATTGACAGGACCAATGACAGAAGTATCACTGTCACCAGAGTACTCGGCCACCACACACGTAATTAAACTCAACTCTAATTGAACTCTGAAATAAAGTATATATATCTAAATTGTGTTAATTAAATCAAAGTCTTTTATTTAATTCGACCTATCCTAAACATTTTTTGGTGCCGAAACCCGGGATAATAAGGCTAAATATTGGAAAATAACAGCAAGAAAATCTTCATCATCACGTGTCAGTCACATAGCAAGTCTATCCCGTAATTCTTCAACACGCCGCTGCGTGCATCTTACAGTGAGTGGCCCAGTACTCAACACTCGAGCGATTATAATCAATATAATTTCTGATACGAGGCTGCGGATCTTCAAGGACATTATTTACATCATTCAAGTAAACTCGGAATTCATTTCGTCAACGAGTACTATCTGCTGAAATTATTCACCATCAACGCATTTTAGCTCATCAGGTAAGCGAAATTCACTACATACAACATAATCATTTGCAAGCAAAGGCTCATAATAAAGGTTTCATCCTATTAAATATAAAGAATCAAAAATCATTCGCATTGACATAACGTAACTCTGGAACGCATATACAAGTGCTCAGTCCACTGTATCATTACGACATGTAGCAATTACAAATTAATGCAAATTAACCTAAAAAAACAAATGTAGTGCATTCACAAGTTGCATGCATAACCAACATATCGCCAATTCGTCTATCATCACATCACAGCCCATGACATCCAGCTAATAGTTACTGGAAGGGCTTGCGGTAAATTGGGACAACTGTGAAGTGCACATTCCTGAAATTGAAATACAGTGCAATAATTTCGTGAACTATATCGAGTATATATGACGTATGTATAATGCTGCTCTTTTAGGCGTTAATTTTGTAAAGGCCTAAAAACTTCGATATATCAGATTGCCAATACTGAGTTACTGATAAATACTGAACTAGTTGTAGAAAATAAATATACGTTGCATCTGATATTGTACTATTGGTTGAGATTGCGTTTATGCATTGCCAAATTCTATTTGTAAATGAAGTAATGCAATTCATTCTTCATTTTTCTAATCTCTCAGATCAGTCTTGTTAAAGATCTCGACCGGTAAATTTGTAGCAAACGCTGTAATAAAACGCACATTTTTCGAATCAGTAAAATTTGCCTGTTTTCTTTTTTTGTTCCCGAGCTTCGGTTTTTTTATTATTTTCCTGTTAGCTATTTTCGACATTGGTGCCGAAACCCGGGAATGTATACCGTGTTTCTTTTGTGACGGGCATTTGACGTGAATTCGAATAACGGACTCCTTTTGTATGCATAGACTATCAATTTATTTATCGAAGTATACATTATCAAGTTTAACGAAATGGAAAATGCAAATCGCGGAGTGTTTCGTGGTCAAATCACAAAATTGACTAAAAGTGCCATCGATTACTTAAATTCTGATGAAGCCGTGGAGGAGTTGACCGCTATGTTGTCCCGGTTGACTGCGGCTCACGATAATTTGAGAAAAGCCAACGAGAATGTGCGCCCTTTAGTGAAAGCCGAGGATTTCGAAAAAGACAACTAAGTATGTGCGCAACTGAGTAGACGTGTTTAGTTTCGCTCAGAATTTCAGTTAAGTTTTAGCCAGTTTTTTTAAGTTATTAACTCGTTTTGTGTTCTGGTCCTTCAATTTAGTGTTTTCTGTTTTTCATTTCCGTGCTTGAATCTGTAAAATATTTGTGCGTGAGGACTGATCTGTTTCAATTTTTCTGTCTGAAATTTCTCTATTGAATTTCTATACAATGGCTGGTCGACAAACCGCTAAAAACACGAACACTTCGGGTACTCACAAAGACATTAAGAGAACGAATTCAGCCAGTTCAAGTCCGGCAATCACTCGCAGTGGGGCTACTGGTGCTATTCATTAAAGCGACGATAGCCACTTGCCCCCTCAAAACTTGAACTCTCAGCTTACTATTGCAGTTGGGGAACTTGAGAAACGGTTGATGACAAGATTGGATGATCGTCTGCGTCTCTTAGAGGAGAAATTCTCGGAAATTGTTGATGCTGCAGTCGATGGCGTGAAATCCAAATTACTTACTATCCAACAAAAGTATGACGATCTTGCACTTCGTGTTTCAACGCTTGAGGACGGATATGAGGAGTTAATCCATAAACAGAGGTTATCTGATGCAATAATTAGAGGTATCCGGATAAGTAATAACGACAATCCAATAAAGATCTTGAAAAACATCTGTAAAAAAGTTAGTCACAATCTCTCCCCTTATACATATGCTTTTCGTTCGAATAGACCTGCGCGTGAGGCTAACAGCAGCACTTCTAAAAAGCCAACTCATGCTCCAATTATTGTTAAGTTTTCCTATGTAAGTGAGCAACGTGCATTTATCTCCGCATTTAAACAAAATAAGGGACTAAAACTGATGGATATTGAGGGCTTTGCTTCACAGAACTCTATATATATTAATGAAAGCCTCACACCCAAAAATCAGGAAGTTTTGCGGGAAGCTCTAAGTCAGCGGAAGCAGGGACTATTGCATTCAGTTTTCACTCGTGGCGGCTTCGTTTACCTCAAGCGTGGAGAAAACGATCGACCCTCCAGACTGAGAACGTGCGACGGGCTGAGCTTGAACAGTAACGATAAATTGCAGTTGGATTCCGGCAATGACGATAATTTAATACGTGCTACTTGCTGAGGTTGGAGTGTTTTAATATGATCTAATGGTAGCTATTAATAATGTCATATTTTTCTCTTCTCTAGTTTTTCTTTTTTGCTTATTTTCGCAACCGGTCTAAATCCATATATTTTTATAGTTTTCCATTACTCTTAAATTTACAGGTTAATTATTTCTCTATTTCTTGTCAAATCGAAAAAGTTGTCAGCGTTCTTTTGGTGTGCTTCTTGTCGCCTTATAGTGACTATGATATTGCTCTGCCCCTTGAATGTGTTACTTGCACCTGGTGTGTTAGTAACTCATATTCGATACGAGTATTATGTATTCTCTGGACATGGTGGGAACAATGTTGAAGGTTCTTTGTAGTCGGGCATCGGGCTTTAATCTATGTTCATTCAATGCTAGAAGCATTAGAAATAAAATTGGTGAAATTCAGCTAATGTTCCTGGGGTCAAATGTGCATGCTATTTTGGTCAAGAGACGTGGTTACGGGAACATATTCTGTCTCTTTAGTTAGTTTACAAGGGTATAATCTATTCCGCAATGATCGGAAGCATAGAGTTGGTGGTGGCGTAGCAATATACATAAGAGATTGCTATGCGGCAAAGATTGTAGGAGCTTCAGAGATGCCCGGTATAGAATTTCTTTTGTTGGAGGTTAACTTGGCTAATTGGCACTGTATATTCTCCACCGGGAATTTTTAATACTAGCAATTTTGATGAGTTTCAAGGAATCATAGCGCAACTAACTCGTAGTTATCAGCATGTTATTTTGTCGATATTCTTCGTCATTGTACTTCGTCTAGTGAATTTTTAACCCTAACTACTAATCCTTACCTAACCGTTGTAAACAACTGCCTTCCTACCTTTTTTAATACGTCTAGTCCCTCCCTTCTTGACTTATTTTCGACATCAGATCCAGAGCGAGTCTGTTTTCATAGCCAGCTTAGCACTCCCAGTATTTTCGATCACGACATACTTTTTTTAAGCTACATGATTCCCTTAAGACCTCCAGAGGCCGAGGTGATCCAATATAGGGACTATAAAAATATTAATCTACGAGATATTGCTATCGAGTGTGATTCTTTACATTAGTCTGCCCTATATAATACTTCCTCCACAGACGAACAAGCGAATATTCTGAACAGTCGAAGAAAATATTTGTATGAGAGGCATGTTCCGCTGAGAAGAAAGCGCATTTTGGCCACTGGATATCCATGGTTTTCTGCTGAAATATCTACTGTCAGTATTGAGAGAGAGTATCTCTATCGGCTCCATCGTCGTGCTAAAACTAGTTACAGCAGGCAATTGTACAGATTGGCTCGAAATCGAGTTACTGCGGAAATTCGAAGGACAAAGCGTTTGTATTTTACATCGAAACTGAACCCCAACTTGTCCCCAAGGATACTATGGAAAATCTTAAGAGCGCCGGCATTAGTGGAAAGGAGTTTTGTCCTGTGCTCCAAATTCAACCCGGATAACTTAAATGCTTTCTTCACTTCCATTCGCCCAGCTCAAGCTCAAGCAGATCTCTCTTATGACTCTTCTCCTTTAACTGAACACGAAATAACTTTCTCTTTCCGTTGTGTTGATGCAAGTGAGGTATTAAGGGCTATCCATGCGATACGATCAGATGCGGTGGGAGCGGATGAAGTTTCTCCGCGATTCATTAAAATTGTTCTACCTTTCATTATTAGACATTTATTACATATCTTTAATACCTGCCTGACCTTCTCAACTTTTCCTCGCTTATGGAGGACTGCCACGGTGCTGGCACTTCCAAAAAAGATATCTCCGAAGAATATGAATGATCTGCGGCCGATTAGCATTTTGTGTTTTTTTTTCTAAAGTTTTAGAAAAGTTGATGGCCGCGCAGATACAGGAATACTTGGAGGATACGAACTTTCTCTCTGAGTGACAGTCCGGTTTCCGTTCTCACCATAGCTGTGAATCAGCTGTACTAAAAGTGACCAATGATATACGATGTTCACTTGATAAGGATCACATTAGCGTTCTTGTGCTCTTGGATTTTTCTAAGGCATTCGACAGTATTAGTCATCATATGCTTTTGGATAAGTTGTCTTCAAATGTTGGCTTTTGTTCTTCTGCTGTTCAGCTAATCCGGAAATACCTAACTGATAGGTGGCAGCAAGTTAAACTCGAGAATACTTTATCTGGTCTTCTACCGCTCTATTGCGGAGTTCCTCAGGGATCAGTATTGGACCCCTTTTTTTCAGTATATTTATTAACGACCTACCGGAAGTTATAAAGGATGCAAAACTTCATATGTATGCTTACGATATTCAGATATACCTAGACAGGCCTATTGCGCTAATAGAGGATTGCTTTGCTCGCTTAAATAACGACCTCAAAAATATACACAAATGGTCAGTAAACAACCAGCTTAAGTTAAATCCATCAAAATCACAATACATGATAGTCCACAATAATAGTCTTCATAGTGATGAACTTCCAGCAGCTGAGCTCAACGGAACTAATCTTACATTAGTGAATAGAGTTAGAAATCTAGCCATAATTATCAACTCCAATATGAAGTGCTGTGATCATGTTAATGCTTCTATACGTAAGATTTATTATGGACTTCGGCAGCTTTGGCTGTCCGCCGATATATTAAGCAAAGAAATGCGACTACAGCTGTTTAAAATTCTTCTTTTGCCACACTTCACGTTTGGTAGCTCAGTGTTTCCTAAGCTTGACAGCACATGTAGACGTAAGCTTGAAGTTGCCTTCAACGACTGCATCAGATTTATCTTTGCCGTACGCAGATTCGACCATGTGTCACCCTATAAATTACAGCTTCTTGGTTGCTCACTGTCCACGTATCTCAACCTAAAAGCGCTTTACTTTTTATTTAATTTACTGCGCACGAACACCCCAAAATATTTGCTTGATAATATTCAGTTCTTTCAATCATCCAGGAATCGAAATTTGGTCATGCCACGGTTTCGCAGAGCCATCTTTGAGATCTTTCGTTTATGAAATAACTTACCAGCTAATATTCAAAACGCTGGTTGCTTCGTCATATTCAAGGGGTTACTAAGGTGCCAGTTTTCTAGCTGGGCTGCTGCCCAGTGACCTAAGCTCCCTGGACGCTGGCAACAATTTCGATGTTTGGTTCTTTCATTCTTTTATTGTTTCTTTAAAAATTTAGCAATTATTTTTATTTATTATTATTTTTAACGTGATTTTAATTACTGTCTTTCTTTTCTTTGCATTTATTCTATTGTGTCTTTTCTTCTCTTTTATCTTTATAACACAGCTTGTTTATTCATTTATAGTTTAACATTTAGTTTTCGTGTCTTTTTTTTTGTTCTACCTTAAGTTAGTATTTTATTTATTTATTAGAATATCTTTTATTTTTGTTTTTAGTATTTTATTATTCTTTTATTAGTTAATCTTATTAATTTGCTTTTGTTTTTGATTTTTGATTTTCTTAGTATTTACCAAATAACAATGTACTAAAAAAGATTGTAATATCTTGTGTACGTCTTTACATTAATAAATTCTAATTCTAATTCTAATGTGAAGCTATAATGGAATATGACGATAAAGTTATCAATTGTGTCTCTAGGATAAAGTGTAGACTAGAGCGTATTATAGTGATTAGAGACAAAATTATATCGCCTTCGAATTTACAACTTCCGCCTATGGAAAAATAACGCGCATTAAACTGCCAAAATTATATTTAAAAAAGTTTTCAGGTGATTATAAGGAATGGCTACCCGTGTGGGAGCAGTACAAGACCCTCATACATGAAAACAACAACTTAAGTGTATCCGATAAGTTTAACTACTTGCAATCAGCGTTATATGGAAAGGCAGCTGCTTCAATAGCAGGATTCCCTCCAAACAAAGAGTGTTACGATGCGGCAATAGCATTGTTGCAAGAAGAATACGGCGATACCGAAAGATTGATTGAAAAACACATGCAGCAGTTAATGACGTTGTCGCCCGTTGTTTCTCGTCATGATGCAGGCGGATTGAGGCGCTTGTATAACACTGTCGTCACTAACAATAGAACTCTTACTACTCTCAGAGTGTCATCAAATAATTATTTAGTGATGTTAAAATCAATTTTGCTCAAATGTATTCTAAGTGATTTACGGATCGAATTTTATAAAACAAGCAGTGTCGTGGAAAAGCAATTTTAGCTGATAGCAAAGATCATGCTGTAGGCGATGATGATGCTCATTCTCTATCTTCAGTTGATACTTCTGGCAGTGTATCGCTCGACATTGATAGCTGTATTAAGCATTTGTTGAAATTTATTAAACGAGAATTTGAATCTATCGAGAAGGCTGGTTATACTGTGAAGAGCTCAAACACGTAATCCTCTTCGAATGTCAAATTAGTTAAAACTGCAGCAGGGCTTTTAGTATCAAGTGAGGGTAAGCAATTTTGTATATTTTGTTAATCTAGTGGTCATTTCACAGATCGTTGCGATGGTAAACAAACTTTGAGTGAGCGTAAAGACATTTTAAAGCGAAATGGTAGATGCTTCAAGTGCACGAGAAAGGGTCATACGTAAAAAAACTGTACTACTAGAAATATACGATGTAGCAAATGTACTGGTCGACATGTACCATCTATGTGTGATCCACATTTTTCCAGAAGATCACACGCTGTTTGTCAAAAGGAATCAACCGATTAGCCGTCTACTAATCTTTATTCTTCTACTGCTCATTTTCCGACTATTACTTACCGACTTACAGAATGCTTGCGCTTACATGTCTGCTTAACCATTGAATAAATAACTAATAAGGAAACGGCATATCGGGTAAAAACGTAAGCATCTCGGCGAAATGTATTAGTGTGCTGTGTTTGTATTTGTTTCGTCATTGCAGTAATGAAATCGTGAGATTTTGAACGGGGACATTTTTTGTTATCCAAATTGCTATGTAAAATAAATAAATTTTTAGCGCCCCCTTATTTTCAGATGATATTTCTTGGCGTTGCCTTTGTATGACTGACATAATTTAGGCAGCAATTACAAATCAATTGTAAACAAACAAACCGGCATTGGAAAATTGTTAAATTTTTTGCCATGGCTCGTTATTTTCATAGATATTTCACTTTTATTTTGTTTAAAACAATATAATTGATAAGTAAAGCTATTAAGCTTACTTGAAGAATGCTTTTCCACGACAATAACGCCGTTTGTTCCTGCAGCACAGCACAGCGCACTTCATTACTGTTTTTTAAGACTCCGGAGTCTCTATTACACAAAATGTCTTTCACAAAAGAAATATTCCGCACTTATTTCACACTACAATTCATAAAAATCACGTTAAATTATTTATTTATCACAATATCGCGAACTCAAATCCGAAATTTAATTTCAAATAATATGAAATGTCAGAAATGTTGAATTGCCGCAAAATAGGCAGCATGCCCTCTTGTCATTTCTCTCCCCCCCCCCCCCCCCCCCGACCAGAGATCACACTGTCATTGAATTGCTTAAACACGTACACTGTATTCGCACGATACCCCGTTTCCTTATTAGTTATTTATTCAATGGCTTTAACAAATAAAGTAGACAGCTCTATTTTAGTGAGAATTTTGCTGGACAGCGGTAGTCAACTTTCGTACATAAGGAAAAACGTGGCTGAAAAGCTAAATTTAACGATTGTGGACACAGTAAAAATTCGAATTTTACCTTTTGGTTGCTCAGAAACTACCCCAATGATGTATTGTGATCGAGTGAAAGTATTACTCCGAAGCATCCATGATGATAAAGTTGTGATAATAACAGCTGTTGTTGTTCCAGAAATCTGTTTGGATACGTTACTGGTACCTGATATAAGTAAGCCAGAAATTTCAAAATATATTCTTGCAGATTCACGTCAATTTGGATCCCCAGAAGAAGGAATATCACTTCTAATTGGGTCCGATTTTTATTGGAATGTTGTGTCGGGTGAATTCGAAAGGATAAGGGCTAATATAATAGCTGTGAAAACAAACTTAGGGTGGATAATACAAGGTCCAGAAGCAGAGCAGCAAGACAATATTTTTGATCCAGTTACTTTGTCTGTAGCATTGTGTGATACAGAAGAGCAATTTTCTACGGATGTGCAGAGGTTATGGGATCTCGAATCGTTACTAATATAATTATCGAACATTGTGTGCGACGTAAGGGTAATCGATATGAAGCATCGCTTTTGTGTCAAGATGTCGATTCGCCTTTAAGTAATTATCGTGAAGGCGCGTATCAGAGATTTATTAATTTAGTACGAAGGTTATCCCGAGAGCCGAAAAAACGTGTCACGAAAATCGAATATATTATATGCCACATAGACCCATTTATCGAGAAGATAAAAGCACTACGAAATTGCGCGTTGTATTCGACGCTTCTGCCCATGCTACCAGATGCCGTTCTTTAAATGATCTTTTGGATGCTGGACCCAACTTGCTACCAGCTATTTTAAGCATCTTACTAAGATTGCGATTAAGAAAAATTGCCTTAGTTGCAGACGTCGAGAAAGCATTCCTGCAAATAGTTTTAGCTTCGAGAGATCGAGATGTACACAGATTCTTCTGGTTTTCTGAGCGACTGAAACATGCTGGAGATTTGCCAGCATTTCAAGAATATCGCATGACTAGGGTCAAATTCGGGGTCAAATGTGGTCCTTTTCTTCTAGGAGCGGTTCTGCAGAAACACTTAAAGGAAGAGAGCAACGTGTATCCGGAGATATGTGAGCTATTGCGAAAGGCATTTTATATGGACGACCTTGTTCTGAGTATCGATGATGTAGAATTAGCTGAAAGTATATACAGCAGCACCTGTACAATTATGAAACGAGCATCTTTTAACATAAGGAAGTAGAATTCTAATAATTTATCGCTTCGAGCAAAAATTAAGAAAGATGCTGATCCTCCTAATAAACAAAAGGTTCTTGGAATTGTTTATCCGATGAAGTAGCAGTTCACGAATTCATTTCAAGTATTGTTACGGTTACAAAACGCACCGTCTTACAATTAATAGCTCGAATAATCGATCCACTTGGTATGTTGTCTCCATTTATTATTAAACTAAAAATACTATTTCAGGACCTTTGGCGCTTAAAATTGTCTTGGGATGATGTTTTACCCAAGGAATTCATGACAATTTGGAATAAGTGCTGTGTGGAGTTCCAGTGTTTACAATATATATTCCTTCCTCGTTGCATCAAAGACTTAGATGAGCCGTATGCCTGCCAGCTGCACATTTTTGCAGATACTAGTCCATCCGCTTACGGGGCTGTAGCTTATATGAGATTATAAAGTGATAATGAGGTAAGAATCAAGTATATTTGTTCTAAGAGTCGAGTAGCACCTTTAAAAGGATGTGGAGGTAAGCAAGTAGCATTGCCGAAATTGGAGCTCACTGGTGCGCTTATCGCTGCACGTTTACGAAAATATATAGAGAAAACTTTACAGTTAAAATGGGAAAAGGTGAATTTATGGACCGATTCTAAAATAACCTTATGTTGGATCAACGGAGATATCAGGCGGAGGAATTCCTATGTATCTGGACGAGTTAATGAAATCAGAGAACACTTCCTTTCATATAAATGGAGACATTGCCCAGGAGAGCACAATCCTGCTGATTTTTTAACGAGAGGTGTACCTGGAAAGAACCTTGCGAATTCAGAAGCTTGGTATGAAGGACCTTCTTGGTTATTAAAAGATGATAAAGACTGGCCCCAGCCGTCAACCGAAACTGAGATAGACCTTAAATCACATATATTTTTCAGATAGTATCTGAAGTGGGCGTTGATTCAATGATGAAGCGTTATTTGGGTTTACAAAATTTAACTCTTATGTTCGCATTTTACGCATAACAGCTTATATTCGACGATTTGTAAATAAAACTCGAAAAATGACGGATCAAATAATAGATTTCTTGTAGGCAAAGAGCTTGAGATAGCTGAAGAATTTTGGATCCACTATATTCAGCGTAAATATTATTATAGTGAGCTCAACGCACTAACAGCTGGAAAACCAGTACCAGCACATTCTTCGATTTTAAGTTTAAACCCGATTTTGGATGAAAAGAAGATTCTGCGTGTAGGCAGAAGGCTGAAATATCTGAATAACGACTACGATTCCTCTTTTCCAATCATTTTACCGAGATCGAATCATTTGACGATGCTGATCGTACGAGATGCTCATGAAAGACTTTTGAATGGAGAAGTAAATGCGGTTTTGTGTCGACTAAGGGAGAAGTTTTGGGTACCACGAGCACGCCAACTAATTAAAGGTATAACAAAAAAATGTAATGTTTGTCGTCGTATGTTTGGAAAGCCAGCCAGTCAACCCTTTGCACCATTACCTAGGAATAGATTATCTTCATCGAGACCTTTCGAGACTACAGGAGTAGATTTTGCCGGCACGCTGTATGTTAGGATAAGTTCTGATGATATTAGCACGAGAAAGGTATATATATTATGCTTTTAACATGCTCAGCGGTTCGAGCTGTTCATGTAGAAATGGTTCCCAACATGACCGTGAAAAGTTGTTTTCTAGCTCTTAGGCGCTTCATAGCTAGGCGAGGTGTTCCAAAAACTATGATCTCTGACAATGCTCGCACCTTTAAGCGAGCGTCAAAGGAAATTTATGATATAGGAAGGTTGACTTGGAGTGAAAAATTTCAAGGTTTTGCAAGTAATCATAAAACATCCTGGGATTTTATTGTCGAACGAGCTCCATGGTGGGGCGGATTCTGGGAACGTCTTGTTCGAAGTATAAAGAATATCTTACGTTTAACTGTTGGACGAGCCATTCTTACAGCAGAACAAATGGGGACTATTTTAACGGAAGTCGAGTCGATAATTAACAGTCGTCCTCTGGCCTACATAGGAGATGATCCATTGGATTTAAGTCCTCTTACTCCCTCTCAATTCTTGAAAACACCTATTTCTATCACTTCTTCAGATGTGTGTATTGGTAACGCAACGAAGGCGCATTTTAAATTAGTCAATTCCTTTTGGAAAAAATGGAGAATGGAATATGTGCAGTTGCTGAGATCAGTACATCACTCAACGAAGGTTGCATCCGAGAGTTGCTTACGTGAAGGGGATGTAGTATTAGTCTATAGCTAGAACACACCACGTGTACTTTGGAGATTAGCTGTTATCAAAAGCATATACCCCGAACGCGAAAGAAAGGTCAGAGCCTGCGAAGTACGTTTTCATGACGACTCGCGTTTGAGAAGACCAATACAACACCTCTATCCTTTAGAAGTTCGAGATGAATAAGTTATTTGCCGGGGGAAGATGTAGAAAGTAAATATACGTTGCATCTGATATTGTACTACTGGTTGAGATTGCGTTTATGTATTGCCAAATTGTATTTGTAAATGAAGTAATGCAATTCATTCTTCATTTTTCTAATCTCTTAGATCAATCTTGTTAAAGATCTCGACCGGTGAATTTGTAGCAAACGCTGTAATAAAACGCACATTTTTCGAATCAGTAAAATTTGCCTGTTTTCTTTTTTGTTCCCGAGCTTTGGTTTTTTTATGCTTTTCCTGTTAGCTATTTTCGACACTAGTTACTGTGACAATTTGTGAACATTAAAATAAAATTAATTTTATTATATTATTTTCATAATTTTAACTAACCAATAATTTTAAATAAATACGAGACAGTTTGTGTGCTCCCAACACAATTTGCTCATACATTTACAAACTTTTTCTCGGGATTAAATTGAGTGACTCAGATAGCTGATTTAAAGTGAATTTCTTCACATTTTATTTATAAAATAAATTTAGTTCATTATCAACTGCTATCATGGATGAGCTCAATTCAAAAATAAATGGGCTCAAATCATTACTAGGCAAACAAAACGCCTTCATCCAGCGCACTGATGGCAGAGCTACGCAAATCGATGAACTACAAGTTCGTTGGGAACGCTTACAAGATTTAAAGGAACGTTTCAACAATCTGGAAGCAGATTCCTATGAAAGTTGTTGTGATGAAACTGAACTGACCAAAGTTTTAAATTCACTCGGCTCACGAAGATAATACATCATTAAGCCAACAAGAGCAACCTTCCGCTGCGAAAAGTGATGTGCGTTTACCAAAACTTCAACTTCCCAGTTTTTCCGGAAAATACCAAGAATGGCCAACCTTTTGCGATTTATTTACAGCATCTATTCATAACAACACCACACTCTCTGGGGCAATTCAGTTTCAATACTTAAAGGGTGCTTTTTTACTAGGAGAAGCGGCCTCCTTTCTTAATCATTTCATGCAAATTATGAAGAAGCATGGAAAGAGCTAGATTCACATTTTAATAAACCACGGTATATTATTGATGCACATCTTAAAACATTGTTTCACCAGCCAGAGATCACTCAGGCCAATCAGGATACGTTAGGGTGTCTATTAACTGCAACTCGTGAGACCATACGTGCTTCAGAGGCATTAAAGCTGCCGGTAGATAAATGGGATTACCTGTTGATTTATATGCTTACTAATAAATTAGACCCGGTGTCCAGACAATTATGGATAAGGGAAACTGCTTCAACTAACGAATTGAAATTCGAATCACTACTTTCATTTATGGAGAAGAGGCGCTTAGAGTTACAGGACGTTTCTTCAAAACGAATCAATACTGCCGGACATAACTCAACTAGGGCAAATGTTCATTCAGCTGTAATACAACGAAGTTGCGTTTGTTGTAATCCTTTGTTCACATTACAAATCTTTAGATCCAAGTTCTCGTCGTAATCTTGTGAATAAAAAGGCACTGTGCATCAACTGCTTATAAGGCGGACATAAATTACATCAATGCAAGTCGTCATCATGCAGAACTTGTGGCAAGCGTCATCACACAACGCCGCATCAGGCTATGGTATCTATAGCCCAACGTGAAGCTTCTCATGAAAACGTCACCAGCTCCACTACGTTCTCAGTTCACGCTACTATCTCAGAAAATATATCAACCATACTACCTACTGCAATAGTTCATGTACTTGACAACAAAAATAACGTCCAAGTATGTCGCATATTACTTGACTCTGGTTCCCAAATATCAATCATCACCGAAGCCTGCGCTCAGAAATTAGGTCTAAAGAGAAGATCCGCTAGGGTTCATATTAAAAGCGTTTCATCTACTGAAGCAGGATCATCTAAGGGAATCATTACAATCAAAATGTTGTCAATCTTCAATCCTGATATGCAAATCACAGCTGATACATTGATTTTTAAAAAAATCACGGATCAAGTTCCTGAAGCATTGATTGATACACATGATTGGGAATTCGTGAATAATATTCCACTAGCAGATCATACCTTCAATAGGCCAGGAAACATCGACATCCTTTTAGGAGCAGATGTATTCTTCGATATAGTTCGCCAAAACAAGATAACATGTAGTGATAGTACGCATATTGCGCAGAATACCATAACACAAACTACGTAATCTAGTCATCTTAATATGCATATATCAGATGATTCAAGCAAGCTACTGCAGAGATTGGGATGTGAAAGACCTCAATCAACATCCAATGTACACGCAAGAAGAACAACGAAGTGAAGAAATCTTTAAAGAAACTCATCAAAGGCGATCAGATGGTAGATATGTCGTGGATTTACCATTCAATGAGAATTTTAAGCAGCTAGGTGACTCAAAGAGAAATGCGATTAGTCGATTGATATCAATGGAACGACGCTTCAAACAGACCAATCGCACATCCGAGATATTGTCATCCTATCCAGCTCAACACTGGCATCATGTGCAATCCAAGCATAATCCGGCTGACTGTGTTTCAAGAGGCATATTACCAACGCAATTGATCACTCATTTATTGCGGTGGAATGGTCCTGCATGGCTGCAACACGATGATATACCAAACTGTACAGAGCCATCACTTGATTATGAAAGTGCTATAAAGGAACAACGCATTACATGTCTACACATATCACCAACGATTGATACACTCGACCTTCCATTGCGATATTCATCATTAACCAAACTTCAACGCATCACTGCTTTTGACAGTCAACGAATACAGCCAAGCTCTGAATGTTTGGATTCGTAAGTCTCAAAGGAAGTCATTTCAGACAGAAATCCTCTACTTAACAAGACCACTGACAAAGAGTAGCAAACTCATAGCACTCAACCCATTTCTCGACGAGGAAGATATCCTTCGTGTAGGTGGACGCCCTGAAGAGACAAATTTGGCATATTCCTCGAAACATCCGATTATTCTCGACAGAGTTGAAAAAATCAGTAAACTCATTGTAGCTGATGTACATTTATGGTATTTACATGCTGGCTCACGCCTTATGATGACAATCATTCAACGGAAGTACTGGATAATCGGTTTAAGTTAAACTGTGTAAAAGCACATCACACACTGCATCAACTGCATTAAACAGCGGGCCTCTCCTGCTTTACAACTTATGGGTTATTTACCTGCGCTTAGAGTACGTCCTGGTCATGCATTTCGTCATACCGGTGTTGACTACGTAGGTCCAATAATTATGAAAGCTTGTAAGGGACGCTGCAAAAGGACATATAAGGCATACATTGCGCTTTTTGTACGTTTCAAAACCAAGGCTATACATCTGGAGTTGTTACCGAATTATCTACGGACGCTTTCCTTGCTGCGCTCAAAAGATTTTTAGGACGCCGTGGACATTGTGCTGACATCACCAGTGACAACGCAACCAACTTCCTTGGTGCACAAAGGAAACTACTAGAATTGCGTAAATTATTGGAGTCAAAAGAACATAATGCTGAAGTCTCAAGATTCTTGGCAGAATATAACTCTCAATGGCACTTCATTCCACCAGCATCAGGACAATTTAATTCGAGTAGTCAAGCTGCGCACCAGCACATCAGAGCTAGTTCGGCCCATCAGCAAAATTTGCCTGCTACCAAGGCATGACTAATTAAAGCAGTGCTTTAAGGTCGGGAGGATATATCGACTTGGCAAGGCCCTCATCTCCAACCATTGACAGGACCAATGACAGAAGTATCACTGTCACCAGAGTACTCGGCCACCACACACGTAATTAAACTCAACTCTAACTGAACTCTGAAATAAGGTATATATACCTAAATTGTGTTAATTAAATCAAAGTCTTCTATTTAATTCGACCTATCCTAAACAATGTGTTTGGTATTGTTGTTGGTCCATCGCAGAGGCGCCTCCGTGAATGTTCCGTCGAGCCACTATTTAAATTAATAAAAGTAAAATACTTACTTGCACTTAGTTTTATAGTCCCCATGGGAGATTCACAGCTGAAATAATTTTTGTTAAATTAATCTAATGCTTAAGTGAAATAGCCCTTGTAATTTTGTTATTATTATGAGAATTCAGCCGACCCCTTTTGTCCATGATTATCAAGAATTATACAGCGATGCTCAACGACTCGTCATGCACCAGATCACTATCTCGAGCTGCTATAGTCCTTATCCGATGTGGGTTCTCTTAACAAAATAGCTACGTCGTTGAAGTTTCCGCAGCATAGAAGCGGGCAGTTCAGGTTTCCTTCACGTCAGGCCAGTCAGGGAGCACAGCGATGTATGAATTTTAATTATCACAGCCGCATGCCATAAAGCTTGTTAATTTTTTTTCGAATGGTATGACCACGTAGCGCAGAGACTGGCAACAGGCTGCCTTGGTACCTCGTTCAGCAGGCGACAGGCAGAAAATCCCTGCTTAATTTTCATCGGCGTCATGCACACCTACGACTTCGCTTCAAATGAATTCCAATATGCACATATAATCGAGTGCAGATTCCGTATAGATATATATATATGTGTGACGTAGGTCCAAAGTCAATATGTTAAGTTATTTAATCAATATTTGTTAATAAGAACTGCGTAACGATTGCAGCTAAAACTTAAATATCTTGTTTCACGACAGCCAGAAGATAAGTGATTCTTTCAAGGGAGTATCTACAGCGGAAATTCCACATGGACGGAATTTGAGGATGATATCTGGTGAATGTACATAACTGACGGTGGATTGGGGATAGGATTTCTTCAGTGGTCTGTTATCAGGCTCAAAACGTGACTCAATTGAAGGTTATGTACACGGGTGCTTTGAACAGCGTCGCAGCAACAACCCCGGGACAGTTTTTTTGATATTGTTGCTTCCTTCTTTTTGTTCAGCAGAAAATCAGCACGTGTTTCACTTTGTATAAGAATTTCCGAAACCAAGCACGAAAATTTCTATCTGTCTCAAACAACAAGTAATTTTCCTCAGCTCTTGCAGAAGGCTGGGCCTCCCTTGAGTTTCGGTATTAGAGTTCACTGCCGCCAATTTTCAACTCTCTTGTCTTGTGCGCGTCAGCTCGTCGTCAAAACCTTTTACTATTTCTATTTTATTCTTTTCAGCAATAAAATTCCTCACTTCATCTGCCAAGACTCGCATAGACCTTTTTGCTCGAAGATTTCACCGTTTATCTTTCCCACCTTAATCATCAGATGACCTCTCTAAATTCCGGATTTTTCTTGATTTTTTCCCTTTTTTTCCTCCTAATTAATCCTTTAAAAACCCTCAGTGTAGCATATTGGTACATGCAATACGCTACGACCATAACAGGGCATAGTGGTCTAATCCACCCGTAATTCAGACAACGCTGAAAAATCGTCGACTGAGGTAGCCGGTCGTAAACATCGGCCTCATCACTGCGGGCGCCCAATGTGTGGCTCGACCCATGACCCATGAAAACATTTCTCATTACTCAGGCTAGGCAGCTGCTACGGATTGTCCAAGATAGTCTGATGCACTCGACAGATGACGAATTGAAGGCACATCCCTGAAGTCCCGCCAGTCCTTGATCAGACCTCGATATCGTCCCCGTGTCAAAAGCCATAGGTGCCGTCACAAACCAGTAACCTAAAAAATCCAGTCGGCCAGTACCCCTCTGCCTTCCTTCGCCGAGATGAGCCGAGGGAACCCCGCGGTCAGTAACCTAACCAACTGTTCGCACAGCTTCCCCTGCTCTAATATCTCACTCTAATCTAAGACCGACGCTTGTTCAAGGGTGTGTCTACGAGGCGTCGTTGGAGAACCGGTCTTGTTCCTTAAATTTCCAGGCATTAAACAAGTGGAATTCATACGGCAAACTATCTGCGTGGGGTTACCATATAGGATGGGTTCTGAAACGTTGTCAGGCTAGGGAGTGGGAAAAAAATCTCTATTGTCCAATAAGGTATGCCGGCCGCTAGGCTGGGAATATCTTAAGCGGCCATAGGCATCCTGTGGTTTGCCAGTCAAGCTGGCTGGATGCCTTATTAGGGCTACCAGGATTGAAAGTGACAATAGCCGGATGACGTATCCGAGAATATGGGTATCACGGCGTCATGTCTTTGGCGTGATAAACTCCTAACGTTCTTCCCTGCAGATCTTCAAGCTCGTATAAGGAGTTTCCTTTCTTTGACTTCACCCGACACTTTACAAATTTACGTCCTCGTTTAGCACTAGTCTAGTGTTGGAAGTTGCTTTTGGCAAAATTTCGTCTGAATACTTCATGACCCACTTTGAAATTAACAGGCTTCACTCTGAGATTGTAAGCTTTTGAACCCTGTTCAAACGCATAGTTTAAGTTCTCCTGCACTCTCGCACGGATCAGTCTCAATTTATCTTCAGCATCTATTCTCAGAGGCTCATTAAGAGTTCCAAGGCTCCGTAAGATGGAATAGGAGGTTGCATGGTCAATCATCTGTTGACCGAAGAGTGTTCGGTAGGGAGAGAAACCAGTTGCTTGGTGGAAAGAGCTCCTGAGGGAGCTAGCTATCTGGCTTAGCTTCTCATCCCACTTAGTATGTTCCTTCCGGATATATGTATGCCCTAATCTCTGAAAATAGAGATCTGTTCAGTCGCTCTCAGGCGTTTGCTTGCGGCGAGTAAACTGCCGTTCGCAAGTGTTTCACCCCATACTTGTCCAGTAATCTGGCGAACGGAGCCGAGCAAAACTGGACTCCATTGTCAGAGAGTATAGTTTCCGGAACTCCGAACACATGAAATATTATAGTATCGATGAACTGACACACATAGGGAGCAGACGCCTTTCTATTCGGTTTGAGAATCGGGAACTTGGAAAAGTGGTCAAGAACTATCAATATGCGGACATATCCTATCACTGACCGAGGATATGAACGAAGAAAGTCAATGTACACTTTTTGCCATGGTCTTTCTGTCACAGGCTGGACTCCCATAGGTTGTCTAAGAATAGTATTGGGGCCTTGGTTTCTTTACACATGTCACAGGCACCTACGTAGTTTCTGACATCAACTGTCATTCGTAGCTTAACAAGTGTCTTCTTGAACGTTCCAGTGTTTTCCCTATACCTCCGTGAGAAGCTAGTGGCGGATCATGCGCTCTCGAGATAACGTCGGAGACAAGCCCTCGTGGAATTCAAAGCTTCCAAGCCTCTTCCTCCTGGATCTGATCGCCTGTTCTCGGAACAGTCCGAATATAAACGAAGCCATCCCTGACGCAAAGATCTGGTAGTATGCCAGAAGCTGTTTTCACCATAAGCCTCAACTCCTCATATTCCAACGAGTTGAAGTATGTAGAGCTAAGATTAACTTCCTAGCGAGGATCTTCAGGTGGTGTCAAGCTGTCACAATGAATCCGTTAGCAGAAGTAAGTTTTTGCTTTAGCAATTCCAGAGACGTCTGGGCTTGAGGTGTCCATTGGAACTGACTAGGATTCTTCAAAGTGTCAGTTATGGAGGCAATTAAATTAGCATAGATCGGAATGAATCGTCGGTACCATCCTGCCATACCTAATAGGCGTCGGGCTTGCCGAACAGTTTTAGGTGACGGATAGTCAGCTATGGCTGAGATCTTATCTGGGTCAGTTCTGATTCCTCCTTTCCCGACAATAAAACCCAAGTATTTAGTCTCTTTAATGCAGAAGTTACTCTTCTCAACGTTGATAGTGAGCCAGCTTTCTTCAAACAATCCGCTATACGGGCTAGCAGTGTGGTATGATAATAAAAGTCTGATGACAGAAGCAATAAATAGTCCAAATAGACGAGGATATTCTCACGAAGATCGAAAGGAATGACCTTATCCATGAGGCGGCACATCGTTTGTGGATCATTGCATAGGCCGAATGGTATCACGGTGTACTGATAGAGAGGCTTACCAGGTACTGTAAACGTAGTCTTCTCTTTGGACTCAGTGTCTAATGGGATCTGCCAGAAAGCGTCTTTGAGGTTCAGGCTTGTGATGTAGTATGCCGGAGGAAGTCGACTCAGAAGCGCATCTATCTGCGGTAGCGGATAAGCATCCTTCTTAGTAACAGAGTTGACTTTCCTGGCGTCAAATTAAAGCCGGACCTTTCCAGGCTTCCCCACTAGTACAACGGGAGAGCTCCAAGGACTCTGCCACTCCTCTATCGTACCCAATGATAGCATTCGTCGCAACTCAGCATCCATCAAATTCTGTACTGCCGGTGAAATCGGATAAAACCTCTGTTTTATCGGAATCGCGTCATTCGTTTCAATCTTATGACTGACAAGAGATGTTTTTCCTAAGCCCAATGAGGCGAAATAAGGAAAGAGCTGTTTAGTCCCTTCTAGACGTTGGTGCTCTAGAAAAGAAAGAACATGGCAGTCGGTGTCAGGGGTAGCTATTAGGCTTGGTGTCACTTCTGCAACTATACCCAGGACATCTGGAGCCAACCCAGAAGTCTATTCCAAGATATAGTGCCTGTGTGAGCCCAGGAACCATGTAAAGACGCACGTTTTGGGTCTTACTACGGAAAGTAATGTCCAAGTCCACATGAGTATGAACAGTCTTCATGGCACCATTAGCTACTTGTACCTGTGTCCGATACTTCTTCCATTCAACCTCTGCTTCTGAAAGCTTCTCTAGGGCTCCTTGGCCCAGGATACTGAGAGTGGCACCACTATCAAGTAACCCAGTCTCAGTTCGCCAGAGTAAACTTACTTCGGCATACGGTCGAATGTCGTCTGGCATCGGCACGGAAATATGTGCCAATTTTTTTCTTTCCTGTTTCATTCGTCGACAGTATTCCCGCCAACGAACAGTCGATCGTTTCTTTTTTGTCCAATGTAAGTCAGGATACATAATTTCAGCTAGCTGTGCTACTGACGAGAAAATAGGTCTCGTACTGCATTGTAGTTTTGCAGACGCTTATGATAAGGCGTCAGCGCGTAAAAAACAGGCTCACTCCCACTCGTCATAACAAAGTTTGGTGGCCATTTTAATACTGAAACGACAGGAGGCCGAATTTCCTTCTCAGTAACATTGCCAGCAAAGGTGCTGTTGGTTTTATCGGAACGTCGAAAATTAAATACTTTTCCAAAGAAGTCTCTAGTAGTGTCGTCTGCTGCCTACAGGTGGAAACGGGAGCTTGAAGATCTGCAGAGAAGTTAATCAGGTTCCCTGCTTTTACTAAAGGATGATTAGAAGTCATGTGACTGTCAGATGGATGGTCGATATCACCAGAATCACTGAGTGATATTAACGGGCAGTCTAGTGATTCGTCGTTTATGTCCGCTGATTAAGCGGACCGTCTTCCCTGTTCAATGATGGCACTAGATTTGTTGGAGCTGTTGTCATTCGAGACGTCGAAACTGGTCGAGAAAAGGTGGTGGGATTCCCGACCCGTCTCCCGTTTTTCGCCAAGCAGTGCCTACAATTTGGTTTAAAGACATTTTTGCATCCGCCTCCATAGCAGAACACTTGTTGTCTGTCCTGTAGACAGTCTTGATAATAGTGGCCTTGCTGATCACAATTCCAACGTATTTCGACAGATCTATTGGTAATCGGTGATAAGTCAGGTAGGTTATTGTCACCTTGGGGTAACATGGGCACGTCAAGGCCGAAATATGCTGCTTCCTCAATCTCACTCACTCGCTGATGTCGATACGGGTTCAAGCCACTAGCTGTCGCAATGCGCAATCGCGAAGCTTGAATTTGAGTGACGAGTGCTCTTAACTGACTGATATTATTGGTAGGGTGCAAACAGATCTTCTCCTGAATCTTAGGTAGTAGATTGGACATGACTATTTCCAAGAATTCTTGGTCTGGCATGGAATTCTGCAATGATCTCGCAGCAGTACTAGGTGATGGTTTTACATAGAGAATGATTCTCCGGACTTTTGCTTTCTTGACATCAGCTGCACTCGGATTTTCAAGTCATCCTTGGGCACCCATTGAACACACAATCCAGTCCTGACAAATTCCCAAGTTGGAAAAGGGTTGTGCCTTAATAGAGACCAGTACCAATCCTTCGCTGATCCTGTCAATAACCTGAGCATGTTCCTTATGAGAAGTTCAAAATCTCCTTCCAGAGCGGAGTAAGTGAGTGCTTCGACTCGAAAAATAAACTCATCCACTGATAGCTCGGGGTTGACAGGTTCCATCTCCTGATAGGACTGCCGGGATGATTTTGAGTTTGTTGCCTTGGAGGTGGAGGTGCCTGAGGAACGAAAAGTGCAGCCGGTGGTAATGAAGGTCTGTGTTGTCCAGCTGGGAATGAGTGTCGATTACGCGGGTCTCTCTGATTTTCCAAAAAAAATCTGGGCATTTGAACACATTCTCCAAAGGGTGGTGATGGTGGACGAGAAACATCCGCCTGCTTAATCACGGCAGAGACTCGCTGTCTGACGTCGGTGATCTCGTTACGCAGAGCATTCATGCTTTGGGTAATCTCTGCAAGTACCAAAGTTTGTAGCTGGGTTCGAAGGCTAGATATAATGAGATCTGAGTCTAGGAGGCCCTGCCCCGTAGGTGCAGGTGATAAACTATCTCTTCTTGAGTTATTCTGGGATCTAGGTACTGAACGTAGCCCTGGGGACTAAGACCCGCGTTTTGCCGATGGAGGTATCGGTTGAGGCACTTCAAGATGCGAGGACTGTTGCGGAAAACCTTCCTTCGTCTGACGAGTGTGGTACCTCTTCGGGATCGCACCGGTATACGCAATGAAATCTTGCTGTGTGAGCCCGCATCGACAATTGGGACAATTAGATTGCTCTCCTATCCATGCTCGCAAACATGCTTATGAAACCCATGACCACAGATTTTAGTCACTGGTTTTCGTCTGGCGGACCAGTCTCCGTCTTGGCAGATGGAGCACTGTTCTGGCAACTGTACTGGGATGTTATGGACGTAGCGTAGTGTGTATCGTAATATGCTACACTGAGCTAGATACACGTCTCAAGCGACCCGTAGCAGCACGAGGTGGGCGCGAACTGTCTTCTGTATTGCTGGAGATCGAAACGCGCGAAACACACCTAAATCCAGAGTCGAGAGAGGCCCCGAAAAAAGAAAGGAAGAGGAAGACTTCCTGCGAGCTGGCTTAAGAAGGGAAAATAAAAAGGAAAACCTTTGCGAGTTAGTGAAAGGAGATAAAATTAGGAAACGCAAAAGACTGCGTTGCAGAGAAGAAATTTTGAAAATAAAAAGGAAAAGAGGTCAGGAGCAGTTGAAGATTAATAGTTATTTGGAAAAAAATAAAAAGGGAATAGGAGAAAAGCAAAGCGCAAGCAAGAGCGAAGCAGAAGATAAGAAAAGGCAGCCCGATACCTCTTAAAAGTATCGTGCACACAAATTTGAAGAAGGTTAGCAATTAGCTCGAAGCATTTCTGAAACTTTTAGAGCTAAGCTGCCCCCTAAATGGAGAAGAGGGGTGTATTGTACTAGTATTGTGAAATCTAAACCCACACGAGGTGAGGCGTAACGGGACTGCATCCTATGGTACTTCGCATTAAAGTGTTCTTCCATCAAGCTACCATCCGCGCCGAACACAGTAAGATAAGCAAGTAAGTGACGTCTTGGATATTCTGGAGTCAGTAAATCCTAAATTAAGTCGTCAATTTACGACGGACTCTGCTGGGTGGAAAAATTTCCACCGTGAAGATACGGCGACGGGCAGGTCCTCCTGTTACTCACAAATCATTATAGGAAAACTCTGCGTGACCCAAACAAGGCTGGGGAGGCCTCCTTCGCATTTCTGCGGTGAAGGATTAGGCAAGGTCTCAACGCGCATGGGGATTACCAGTGTGTTAGTTAAGTCCTTTCACAGGCAACGCAAAGAAAAAGATTAACATCCGGAATTCTAAATTTCATAAATAGCTTACGCGCTTGAGCGCCCTAACTTCCAATGGTATTACAGTAAATTTCCAAAGAAGACTCACGAATCCTAGAGTTACACATGCTTATTTAATAATTTCTACGCTTGTAAAATGCATAATGTGAGCCTTCATATTTATCTCTTATCGATATATGCTATATATTTAAATAATGTTGAAAATTTAGAAGTTATCTCGCCACTAAATTATTTCTAGATCTAACTATTAAACGTAGATAACAAATATTAAAGTCATACCTTATCGGTCAATGATATACATATACCTTTTAAGAAACCAGCCAGGATTTCCGAATTTTATCGTTCTTTGAACTATTTAAATATACACAACTCGTATTTTTATGCTTATATGCAACATAACGTAAGCCATTATAGGCAAACTCCCATTGAGTCATTGGAGGATTTTGTAATATCCGCGGCATGTAATCGCTCGAATCCGTCGCAGGCCAGATTTAATCCGCACAAAAATATAACTTTAAACTTTTCAAATCTACGCAAATCATTTCAAAGGAAATAAACCTACCTCCAGAGAGCTCCTTCGAGGGACAGGCCCGTGCGTCAGTTTGATAATTCTATAACACTGTTTTATATCGCTCTAAATGTAAGTACCCTAACCATAACACTAGTGTTGCCATGACTACATTCGCGGATGAAAAATTTACCTCCATGTCTCATGTTAACGCTATGCTTTATATGCGCATCTAGTGAACAAAGCATTATGACGTGAAAGCCTCTTCCGTTTTGGAGCCCCTATAGACAAACGAAGCAGACGAAACGCGCTTAAATTTCTCCACCTTTTTTATCTTTCGGTTTTTTTTTTATGATATCAGTACAGTATTTATATCCACGTCTCTTTAAGTTAATACATTACGTTGTGGCATCCAATACTCATTCATATTTGTGTCAAGGAGCGATAGACTTCATGTTTATTAGATATAGATGTACATAAGAAAATTGATTTTATATAAGGTATAGTAACTGCCGTTGCATAATGTAGTGCAATAGTATCTAATGTAATAGAATTTCAGAAATTCCCCTACAGGGTATATTCCGGTTTAATAAAGAGTTCTTATAATGTCATGAAGTGCTAAAGCTTGTTTTCCCTCCTCACTCTCCCGGAGCCCTCTCGACATGAAGGTCGCTTAGGTCCGCTGCTCTCACTCTTCTCAGGTCTATAAGGGACAGTGTCGTTGGGAGGATGCGGCAAGCAGTAGAAGGCAGCCCATCTGTGCCTTCACACAGGTACGGGTAAGTGGTGTCAAGGTCCCTTCAGGGCTGGAGGGTGTGCTACGGCTTGTTGGTAGTAGGCACGAAACTTTTGTTTTATTATGGCAGGTGGCAGCGGCAGGTCTTCGTGGAACCCCCCCCCCCCACTCTTTCCGCCAATAGCCGAGGCGAGCTAGCGTGCCGCCTTGCAGTCGACGCTGTCCACCGAATGTTCTGTCAGCTCATGCTGGCAGTTGGGACTTCACGTCCAAAACCATTCACTCATCATAGTTCCATAACAGGGACTTCAGTCATAGTAGCCATCTCAAAGATTGCAACCCAACAGAACAGAAATAGTATTAAGAAAATCAAGCCACGACAAGAATTCAGAATAGAAAATTCAACAACATCCAATGTCTACAACCGTACCGCAGAAACAAAATCTTCACAAACTAAATTAAATATAATCTACCGTATCGAAAATATAATATAACCGATGACGGATCTTGCACTTACGCAAAAGGATAAAATTAAAAATATTTTATGAGCTAAACTCGAACTTCTCGGAAAAACGAAATAAGAATTCAAAAAGATTTCATGAACTAAGCTCAAACTTTCCGGAAAACGAAATAAGAATTCAAAAAGGTTTATCATAAAAGTCTCCTCCCTCTCTCCGAGAGCTAATCCCAACACAAAAGTCTTCCAGGCCCACTCTGCCTCCAATCAGATCAGAAATATGCGGTAAGGATAAGTAGTGTGAGTGTCTGCATGAAAAATCTTGAATCCTCACAGAAATCTGGGAAGAGTCGGGTTGGAGAAGCTAGAGACTGAAATGATACTAGAGATTCTTCAGCCAGGCAGTTAGCAGTATGCCAACTCCTGATTACTGAAGGTCTTCAGCATCACTTCCATCCTCCAACAACTCTTTCCTTCCTCCTCACCTGATTGCAATACTTAGCTAACCTTCCAGTTGGGCAGAGTCAGGAATCTGGTCAACTAGTTAGCTAAAAGCCAAAAAGTCGTGTCACAGATTCACGAATCTGTCCAGTCAGTTGGCCAACAGAGACATGTCTCCGTGAGAACACAATCAAAAATTTGTGAGGCCACCTACTATTTCCATAGCAGAGGGCCAGCAGGAAAGATCGATTCATGTTGAATTTCAAAAAAAATTCAACAACTCGACAATAGTTCTGATTTGAGGCTTGACCAAAGTCAAACCTAAAGTTGAATTTCAACTCAAACCAACGATAGCAAAACTTTAAACTTTATCCATTTCAAAAACTCAAAAATTTACAATCCGAACAAAATTTCAAAGACAAAATAGCAAAACTTTAAAAACTTACACTTTACTCTACAAAAATTCTAGGTAACAAACCAATTAGACTCAGGTCAGCAAATCATTTAAATCAGATAAATATCTCTTTTCTGGTATTAGACCCACAAAACTTATCAACTATTAAAAACAGTCTTACCAAGGTCTTCGTTAATCAACAAATAAATATAAAACTCTACCAAGATTTCATAAAGTATTTATCCAACAGCAGTGATATTGAACAAGTACTAAAAGATTTCCATTCTCTACCAACGGGAGGCCATCAAGACGTCTCCCGTACAATTAAAAGAATTAAAAAATAATTCTACTGGCCTGGAATGTCAGATGATGTTGTAAGATATGTAAGGAAATGTAAACTTTGTCAAGTAAACAAAGTATCCAGAAATCCTAAGTTTCCTATGAAAATCTCGAGCATAAGCTCCAAGCCTTTCGAAAGAGTGTACCTAGCTAGATGTTGTAGGACCTCTCCCAGTTTCCCATTCTGGAAATAAATACATCCTAACAATTATAATCCCCGCGAACTCCTATACGGATTCCCAGCCGAAATCCCAAATAACCTGAAATCATCTCCAACCGTTTATTATAATTACGACAACTATGCAAACGAGTTAAAAGCAGGTCTACAGCACAGCTTCAAAATAGCGAAAGACATAGCCATGGCCAACAAAGAAAAGTCAAAGCTCCAATATGATAAGAACGCGGCCCAAAAATCTTTCAATTTCGGAGACAAAGTCCTGCTAAAAAGCAGGGTGAGAGATAACAAATTCTCACCACTGTGGACAGGTCCTCATGTGATTGCAGAACTCAATTCCCCCGAAAATTCCACTGTGAAAATAAATTATAAAAATAAAAGAGTTCATAATAATGACTTAAAACTTTTTCCGACTAGTACAAAACTTCATCTACTTCAAAATCAACGCAAATGAATAAAACAATATCCTATTCCAGGTTCTCACGATGAAGCGAATAGTATTCTTTTTAATCTGCATCCCTTTTGTCTCCGGCTCAGGGATGGAAATGAAGCAAATAAATGCCAGCGCCGCAGGCATTTATTTAGAAGAAATTGGCAGAGCCAATTTCTACTCCAACGAGTGGAAGATCGTTACCTACTACGATCTAGAAAACTTCAAATCAGAATTCAGGAACATCAAATTCATCACGGAGCAAATTACGGCTATCTGCATGAAATTGGATGGAAATTCAGCAATGGCACACACTTGTAACGGTACGTTGCTACAGATAAACCTTATCATAGCAAATATAGAATATAAAAATATGCTCCTAATAACTCAAAGCAGAAAACAAAGAGCACTTTTAAATGGATCAATTTCCAAAGCTCTTTTCGGCACATTAGATGAAGATGATGCCAAGCTATATGATGAACAAATTCACAACCTCACTTTAAACCAAAATTCCCTCCTTGCCCTCATGGAAGCAACAGCTCAAATTTTTAATAAAACCAAGGCCGCAATTGAAAAGGAATTCCTGAATATGCATAAAAAACTAATTTCGATTCAAATATCTACATCTCTAATGGAAAATAGAGCACTGGTTAATCAAATATCCATTGAATTAGAATCCCTCGTCTCACTTGTTTCATTAATGACATTCAGATATCAAAATACACAGCCAGAATTAACAGATCTTTTAATTGATTCCAAACATGGAAACTTTCACCCTACACTAATATCACCTAATAAGATTGAAGAAATTTTATCAAAAATTAGGCAGGAGCTGCCGAGTTCAATGATGCTTCGCATAAATTCCAGACACAATATACTACCACAAATTAATAAATTAAGTAAAATCTCTGCAAATATTTTCAATAACAAAATAATCATAGAACTCCGGATTCCACTTCCTTTTAAAGAACTTTACCAAATATTTAAAGCTATGCCATTACCGACAATCCTTAACGGTTCATTCGTATAAATTCAACCATCAAAAGAATATATATTAATTGATTACAATCGTGAACACTACCTCGAATTAACACTTCAGGATATCCACAATTGCGCAACGTTGGACCATACACATTTTTATTGCAAAATTTCATGTCCTATCTTAAATACGAACACTGGAGTAAACCAATGTGAAATCAATTTGATAAAGAAGGAACCTATTACATCCAAATGTAATATTCTGACTTTAGAACAGAACTACTACATAATACAATTATCGCAGCAAAATTGATAGGTCTTCTCCTTAAAAGAATCCCTTCATATTGATATCATTTGTGAAGACTCCATAAGTTCACAAATCCTACAAAGAACAGGCACAATGTATATCTATCCCGGTTGTTATGTACGAAGCAAGGAATTCATCCTGCACGGACATAACGTAAAAGTTTGCAAATTTAACTCTCATTTTATCCCAACAATTAACATTTCCAGTATACTTTCGAATATGACGTCTTCCCAAATAGGATCGCATATAAAAACGCATACTCTAAATATTACAAGCAATACGGATCTAGAGAAACTTCTAGAATCTATTCGCTTTCAGAAGGATCAGGAACAAATTCCTCTTAATCCCATAAATAGTCATCACGTACACCACTATGCAATTTCATATCTGACAATTGCAGTAATCATCTCAATTCTCTGTGCTTATTCGTACGTGAAATACAAATCAAAAGTCCGTAAATCCAAAAATACACCTTTTTAACATAAATTGGAAGACATGCATAGAGCTGCAACAAGAAAACTTAAGTTCAATATAACTCCTGTACCCAAAACGAGTACACCAGAGGACATATAACAGGCAAGGACCAACAAAACAAACACTAAACGAAATGAAATTACAAAAACCCCCGACAAAAGTAACCTCTTCTCCTCCAATTCCTACCTTTTTTTAATAACCTCCATCCCTATTCCAACAAGAGCACTAGTAAACAATTTAAGAGAGAACATTGTACATCCTATTGCAAAATATATGAAGGTATATATATATGTATGGGGTCATGTGTATGAGAAAAAATGGATATTTAAGAAAGTAAAACAAACAAGAGATAATATGTACCTATATAAATAAATAAATAGGGCAAATGTAGGCAACCGCAACCTAGCAACCATATTATACTTGTAAATTTAATATTAACAATTTTTTTTACTAGCTTCAAATATAGCAAGTAATAAGGTATTATAAATCATTACACAGAAAAAATTTAATTTTTCGATATAACTGTAGACAAACCAAAATACATAAAATGAGTGAATAATAATGAAATAAATGAAATAAAAAATTTAGAAAAATATAAAGCTATAAAACCTTCTTTCTCTCTATCCATATTATTGGTATCAGCTACTATGAATTTTATAAATTATTTTGGAGAATTTTGCAAAGAATAATTATAATACGTAATTATATTATATTTAATAATATTATTAAAAATTCAATAAGTTTCTATACCTTATATATTGTCATCCCAATTATATATATATCTACAAAAAAAAATTTTTAATAATAGTATATATATTATATATATTATACATATTAAATATTTTCAAGAACATAAATATATATATGTAACCCTATATTATGCCAAAGAAAAAATAATTGGAATAGTACAAGTAGATTTTGTAGCACAGCTAATTAAACGTAATAGAAACTATCTGAAACTATAAGCAAGCACCACTTATTATTCTACACAACTTAGTAAGTAACAACTAGGAATATAAATATACCAAACAGTAAAGAAAAATAAACAAATAAGATAAACTAATTAGCTACAAATTTGCAAAGCTACATACATTATAAAGGAAATGCTACTTACCTATGCTTAACAGTAGTTCATTACTATATATACAAATAATGGGCAGGATTCTATCGAATTCTATTAACAATTTTGTCCCTTTTTCCCCCCTCTTCTTCTCTGTCCTTCCCCTTCTTCCGAATACCACCTTTGTTATCATATTCAACAGTACCATTACATAAAACACATAAGGCTATAACATTTGGGTGAGATTCTCTAAAACAAATAAACCAATCATAACAGATAGATAAACAATAATCATAACCTTCCCTTCTCATTATCTCGCCCCCTCGTAGTAAAAAAAAAAAAATAAAGGAAAAACAAGCTAAATGAAAAACCCAACAAGAGGAATCTTAAAATAGAAACAGAAATAAAAATAATGGTAAATGACAACAACTCATCCTTAGGGTAAAATATTTATTATAGTAAAAAAAAAAAAAAATGGGTACAAAAATGTTATTCAAATACAAATTATTATTATATAAAGTACAAAAATTTTAATCTTACAAAAATCAGAGAAAGTTTATTACTACAAAAATCGACTTCAGCGTCCCAATCCTCCTCTTTGACCGCCTGAATCAACCCATGATGACAAACTGGGATGGGGAATGATTCACCAATCAAAACAGCATATCCACCTGATTCAAAACAAAAGAAACAAGACTTAATTAATAAATTAATAAAGAAAAAATCATAAACTACTTACCCAAAAATGAAACCCCGATCTCGTAATCCGGGTATAACATAAAGTTACATGAGTGGTATGTGTCAGCAAAGGGTGGACTACCCCAAACGGGCAAACTGCGTCGTCCATACGCATGGAAGATCAGTCGAAGTGGCCCCATCCATCCCGGGAACACATAAAGGATGTATACCCCGGTGACTCGGACGCAGTAAAATTCCGGCACTCTATAAATATCGCGACCAACCTTCTCGATAAAAATCATGATTACAAGTGAGCTCCACAAAAATCAAGAAGATCTCAGCAACCAAAAACAAAATACCTAGACAAAAAAAAGAGAATACGACAAAGTAGTTATCACAATCAACAAACCTGCTTACATTAGTACATATCGCAACAGAAAACATCGCACCTAACCCAAGGCACGCCGAAATACGCCAACGTAATCATAACACCGATGAAACACAAAAAAGAAAAACAAAACAAATTAAAAAAAAGGGCTAAAGAGAATCTCATTCAAATACCTATCAGCTAACTAACTGCTTAGTAATGATTTTATCATAACAGCAACAAAATTACAAGACCGTTTCCATCTCCTTCATCTGTATTCCCTTTCGTATAAATAAAATGAATATGAACATATGTATAAAATAAATCATAACTATTATAAATATTGATAGGCAAATAGATATTATATAAAATTATTTTTACTGCTTATAAATTTTTTTTTTATTATTATTAATCGATAGCTAAGCTAGGATTATGTAATCACAATTATAATACCTAATAACGGAAGTACTCCCATTATATAATTACATCATTTAAATGTAATCTCAACAATAAATAAAAAAAAAAAATTATGTCAACAAAGAAAGAAAGTTTTCCTCTAAAAAAGAATAAAACTTTCTTTTCCCCAGGGGGAGGGATGTTGTGACCCAGGTACCTATACCCCGAATCACAACAATAAAACCAATACGCCAATATCTTGCCCTATGCAATATATTGGCGTACTACAATTTGACCCTGAAAAATAAAATTCATTTAAAATTTCATTCAAATTTTAATTTGCATTTAAAAATGCATTTCCATACTTTAACAAAATGCAATTTAGCATAAATTGCATTTTGTTATCAGTCATACATTCCTTTCACACGGTATGTATACCTACCTACATACATACTCACAATTATTCTCATTACCTAAAATATTATTTCTTACAAGACATAAGTGCATATCAGATTTCATGTATATGCACTGTGTCTAAGCTTTGTGTACCTTCCCACGTACAATTTCCACGTCGTGGGAAAGTAATAAGAAGAGCATGAATAAAAAAGCTTTGCTAACCTATGATCGGTACCTCAGGGAGTTGTTTTCTTAAGATCCGCCAGCGAAGTTCGCGCCGAAAAAGTGGGGTGTTATAGTTAAATAAATCCATTAATTAAAAATATATGCAAAAAATTTCGTTATCAAAAGTAAAGTTGAATTAGAACTATATAAAGGTTCAATTAGAAATATATAAAAGTTCAATTAGAAATGTATAAAAGTTCAATGAATAAATAAATAAAAGTGAAGTTCAATGAGAAGTATATAAAAGTTCAATTAGAAATGCATAAAAGTCCAATGAGAAATAAATAAAAGTGAAGTTCAATTAGAAATATATAAAAAAGTTCAATTAGAAATGTGTAAAAGTTTAATGAAAAATAAATAAAAGTTAAGTACAATTGGAACTATATAAAAGTTGCGTTTTGTTATTTTTGAAGGGACGTGCGCTCTGCACCCGGAGCACGGCGTGGCGATACAACATTGTTAGACACTTCGTTGGAAGAGTCTTTAATTTCCGATATGCCGTTAACACCGACAGCACTGTTGGCTGACAAAGTTACTGAGCAGGAGATTTGGCCTCCTGTCCTTTCTGTTTTAAAACGGCCACCTAGCTCTGTTATGACGAGTGGGCGTGAGCCTGTTTTACATCCACTGACGCCGTATCATACGCGTCTGCAGAAATACAACGCAGAAAGAGACCGAATCTTCTCCTCAGTAGCGGAGTTAGCTCAAATCGTGTTTCCTGACCTGGATATTGGACTAAAAAAGAAACGATCAACCGTTCGTTGGCGGGAATACTATCGACGGATGAAACTAGAAAGAAAAAAACTGGCCCAGATTTCCATGTCGATGCCAGGCGACATTCGACCGTACGCCGAAGTAAAGCTGCTCGGGCGAACTGAGACTGGATTACTTGATAGTGGTGCCACTGTCAGTATTCTAGGCCAGGGAGCTCTAGAGAAGCTTGCAGAAGCAGATGTCGAATGGAAGAGGTATCGTACACAGGTTCAAGTAGCGAGTGGTGCCATGACGACTGTGCATGGTCATGTGAACTTGGACGTCACTTTCCGTGGTAAGACCCAAAACGTGCGTTTTTACGTGGTTCCTGGACTCACACAGGCACTATATCTAGGAATAGACTTCTGGCGTCTATTTGGGTTGGCTCCAGATGTCCTGGGTATAGTCGCAGAAGTGAATCCAAGTGACACCGACTGCCATATTCTTTCTAGTCTTGATAAACAACGCTTAGAAGCTACGAAGAAGCTTTTCCCTTCTTTCGCCTCTTTAGGCCTGGGAAAAACAACATTGGTCACTCACAAGATTGAGACGAATGACGCCGCCCCGATAAAACAGCGCTTTTATCCGATTTCGCCGGCAGTACAAAATTTGATGGATGCCGAATTAGAGCGAATGCTATCACTGGGTGTGATAGAGGAGGTTCTGGTGAGGAAGCTTGGAAAGGTCCGGCTTTGTTTTGATGCCAGGAAGGTCAACTCTGTTACGAAGAAGGATGCCTATCCGCTACCGCAGATAGACGCGCTTCTGCGTCGACTTCCTCCGGCAAACTATATAACGACCCTGGACCTGAAAGACGCATTCTGGCAGCTCCCACTAGACGCTGATTCCAGAGAGAAGACCGCTTTTACTGTACCTGGTCACCCTCTCTATCAGTACACAGTGACGCCATTCGGCCTATGCAACGCTCCACAGACGATATGCCGCCTCATGGATAAAGTCATTCCTTTTGATCTTCGTGAGAATGTTCTCATCTATCTAGACGATTTATTGATTCTGTCATCAGACTTCGACAATCATCTTACGCTGCTAGCCCGTGTAGCGGATTGTATCAAGGAGTCCAAATACTTGCGTTTCATTGTCGGAAAAGGAGGGATAAAAACTGACCCTGACAAAATTTCAGCCATTGTTGACTACCCGTCACCTAAAACTCTTCGGCAGGCCCGACGCCTACTAGGTATGGCGGGATGGTATAGACGGTTCATCCCGAACTATACTGCTGTAACTGCCTCCATTACAGACACCTTGAAAAACCTAGTCAGTTCAAATGGACACCTGAAGCCCAGACGTCTCTTGATATATTAAAGCAAAAACTCACTTCTGCTCCGTTGCTAGTGAGCCCAGACTTCACCAAGCCGTTCGTTATCCAGTGCGATGCGAGCCATCAAGGTATTGGTGGGGTGCTGATTCAACTAGATGACGATGGCCACTAGAAGCCAATAGCCGACGTCTCGAAAAAGTTGAACTCAGCACAAAGAAATTATACCGTCACAGAGCAGGAATGCCTAGCTGCAATCTTAAGTGTACAGAAGTTCCGGCCCTTCATTGAACTTATGCCGTTTAAGATAGTGACGGATCTCGCGAGCTTGAAATGGCTGATGTCTCAAAAGGACCACAGCGGTAGACTTGCGCGGTGGAGTTTGAAGCTTCAGGCTTCGACTTCACCCTTGAGTACCGAGAAGGAAGCCTGAACGTCGGCCCTGATGCGCTGTCACGCATCCATTGTGACAGCCTGTCTACCAACGAAGATCCTGGCTCGGAAGTTGACCTTAGTTCGCCATAATTCAACTCGTTGGAATATGAGGAACTGAGCCGTAAGGTTAAAATGACTTCTGGTAGACTACCAGATCTTTGCGTCAGGGATGGCTTCGTTTACATTCGGACTGTTCCGAGAACAGGCGATCCGATTCAGGAAGAAGAAGCTAGGAAGCTTTGGATTCCACGAGGGCTTGTCACCGACGTAATTTCGAGGGCTCATGATCCGCCGCCGCTAGCTTCACACGGAGGTATAGGGAAAACGCTGGAACGTCTGAGAAGACACTTGTACTGGCCACGAATGACAGTTGATGTCAGAAACTACGTAGGCGCCTGTGACGTGTGTAAAGAGACCAAAGCCCCCAATACCATTCTTAGACCACCTATGAGAGTCCAGTCTGTGACAGAACGACCATGGCAAAAGCTGTATATCGATTTTCTAGGTCCATATCCTCGGTCAGTGAAATGAAATGTCTGCATCTTAATAGTTCTTGGCCATTTTTAAAAGTTCCGGATTCTCAAACCTATGAGAAAAGCATCTACGCTCAATGTATGCCAATTTATCGAATCGGAAGTGTTCCATGTGTTCGGAGTCCCGGAAGCGATCGTCTCTGACAATGGAGTCCAGTTTTGCTCGGCTCATTTTACCAGATTACTGGACAAGTATGGGGTGAAGCACTTGCGAACGGCAGTATACTTGCCGCAAGCAAACGCCTCAGAGCGAGTAAACAGGTCTCTATTTTCAGGGATTAGAGCGTATATTCGGAAAGAATACACAAAATGGGATGAGATAGTTAGTTCCCTCAGGAGCTCTTTCCACCAAGCAACTGGTTTCTCTCCTTATCGAACACTTTTCAAATGATTGAACATGGCAGCTCCTATTCCATCTTGAGGAGCCTTGGAACTCTTGGTGAGCAGTTGAGAGTAGATGCTGAAGAGATGTTGTGCCGGGAAAGCTTACCGATCAGTTCTTTGGGCTACTGATCGCGGGGCTTCCTCAGCATCTCTGTGAGGGAGGGCAGAGAGACCTCGACCGGCTGGTTTTTTTGTGTTACCAGCTTGTCAATGTAACTTTGGCTTCCCACACTGAGAAGGATGTCGAGGTCTCATCGAAGACCGACGAGACTTCAGGGGTGTGTCCTCGATGCGTCATCCGTCAAGTGGAGCAACGTCGTAATATAGCACGAGTGATGAGGACTACGCATTGGGTCGTGGGTCGAGACACACATTGAGCGCCCGCAGCGATGAGGCCTCTGTTTAGGACCGGCTAGCTCAGTCGACCATTTTTCAACGTTGTCTGAACCAGGGGTGGCGCAGACCACTCTGCCCTGTTATGGTCGTAGCATATTGCATATGGCAGTATGCTACACAAAGTATTTACACAAAGCGTGTAAGTCTGCTGTCCATAGCACAAAACTTGAACGCACCCAGACCAGGAGAAATGCGTTTCCTCTAGCTCGAGGTGACATGTTGACAGCAGAGAAAAAAGGAAGAAGAAGAAATTTTTTGTCGGGATGTTTTTTGATTCTTGTCGAAAAGAGCATGGTGTGGTGGCAAAAAACGGAATAAGTTTTATTTTAACAACATCCAAATAGATCCCAAAAAGTTTAATAGTTAGCGAAAAAGTTATTTCGCACCGCGATAACCAGAGTTACTGGAGTTGATCTCTGTCGATATAATTGTAGTTTTCTGGCGTTGTAAATGTGAAAAATTGTGGGAGATAGCCCCAGAAGTTTACTCGCATCGCTACGACGACACCACACCTTATAAAGACGAGCGTAAAGCTTATAGATTTGTCCAAACTGCACCACTGGATGCCACAATTAAACCTGGTTGTATATATTTGCCCCAGGTGACCCACACCAGATACCACGAGACGTCCAAGAAGATATTAGCTAACAACTCTACAGTGCAGAAAGTAAAGGATATTTGACTAAATCGAAACCGCTAGGTTGGATGTATCCAGGTATAAATTTGGTCTAAATTTGGTTTATTAAAAACCATCAGTAGTTTGGCAATTGATATAACAAGATTTATTTAAATACTTAAACAAATAATTATAATGAAAAATATATATATATGAATATAGATTATGAATTTGAGCACAAGAATGCGCCCATCGAACGAAAATTCAGTTTTATGAACAGTATATTGATATTTAAACAAATAATTGGTCTGATAAAATACGTATATGAGTATAGTTTCTTACCTCGATTACTTTGCGAGAATTTTAGCAATTGTCAGTACAAATTTATTCACGATGAGGCCCCGAGCGAATGACAATTTAGTTTTCTGAAAAGAATAATCCGTTTGATTTTAAAAGCCATAAGACGATATAAAGGAAGTTGAATTTATAATCATCACAAATAAGATCCCTTAAATAAAACTGCGGCTATATGAAGCTACGGGACTGAAAATTTGGTTTACGCACGTTATTGACTGTAAAAGAAAAAGAAAACGAAAGAAAAAGAGAAGATTTCATCAACAATTCACTTCTTGCAATACAAATAGTTGATTACAAACTAGTTTTGAATTCTTCATTCATTTCAATTTCAGCACGAGAATTGTATGGAAATATTTTCCTGTTTTATTAAGTTCGAGGACATGTTTTTGTAAAGTCCCTTCTCAATTGTTTTATTAAAACCAGTTTTTGAAAAAAAAAGAAAAAAATGAATATCGTAACATAAGTACTACTACATAGTTAAATAGAAGACTAGACATTACAACATTTTTATTGTATGTAAGTAATACAGCAGGTGAAGAAAAAGAAAAAGTTGAAGGCATATAAAAATGATAGGATCATCGTACATTATAATAGTAGTAATACTTACCTATTCGTGAATGTGTGGATCTCTGTGTGCATGAAATATAGTATTCATAATTGAAATAAATAAAATCACATACTAATTGATGTTCATAATACATCGCGTAGTTACCAAAGCAAACAAAAAAGAACAGAAACTCAATTCAAAACGATTTTGCTTTTCAAACAGAAATTAAAAAAATTCAATATAAAGACTTACCTACACACATGCTACCATATGTATCCCGCTTTCGAATTGGAAACTCTATTACTATTATTATAATAAAAAGTTTAGGCTTAACATATTTTTGATTTGTCGTAGTTGTGAAAGTTTTTGAATATGGAAAGAGAAAATTACTCTTAACATTAGATGTTGACAGAAAATGCTTGTCAAAGTATTATTATTATCAGATTATTGACTGAAGATTATTATTACCTTGTTGTAAGGGAAATCCCGGCCACCTTAAAATTTTTGTTTTGTTAGATTTTTCTTTACAGGAACGCAGTTACCATCCAGGAGGCCTTCGTGGAGGGAATTGCTTCGTTCAATGAACGTAATAGCACCAGAAATGATTGGTATTAAAGGTAATTAAAAAAAAGTGGAAAAAGAAGACTGTCGGGGATTTTCTCTATAGAGCTTTTTATCAAATTTGTTTGTATAGTTGTCAGATTTGATCTTGTCATAACTTTTAGTCTCTCTAGGAACTTGAAAGGCTTACAAGAAAGTATATTAAGTTTTTGTCTTGTATAGCTATTAGAACGATAGAATTCTACGGGGGTGAAATTAGGGTTTAACAAACATTGTTGTTTATAATAGAGATCCCGATTGCCTATGACGAGTGCAATGATCTAGATAAAATAAACTTTATTTTTATAACGTCATGGAACAGTAGGAGTTCTTATTTTTCTTTCACTATCCCGGAGCCCTCTCACATGGGATGAAGGTCCTCTAGGCTCGCCTAGTCTCTCTCTCTCTCTTTTACAGGTCAATTCGGGACTCTGAAAACATCCGCCCTCAGAGTCAGATGGGTGGTTGGGGAAGGCAGGGAAGGCAGAACATCTGCGCCTTCAATCATATATAGGTAAGTGACGTAAGGGTCCCTTCAGGACCAAATGTGTGCCGGCATTTTGGTTGATAGGCACGAGAATTTTTTTGATTATGGCTGACGGCAGCGGCAGGTTTTTTTTGTGGAACCTCCCCACACTCTCCGCCAATAGCTGTGGTGAACTAGCGTGCCGCCCTGCAGTCAACGCTGTCCGTCGAGTGATCTGGCAGTCGGGACTTTACGTCCCAAGCTAGTCATTCACTATAGTTCCATAACAAAAGTTACAAAGGATGTAAAAATCTTCAAAAACAATCGAAGAAATGAAATAATATCGTGAGTACGAAACTAAACATTTGCAAATGGAAGAACTCGTTGAACGCACGAATAATTCTTTATTAATTTTCTTTGTAGTTAGTATATTTCCGCGTTGGGATTTTCTTGATTTCTTTTGTTCAACAGGTTGTACTTTGTGAATTTACATATTTCAAATCTATTTTTAAGATTTTCTTCCATCACTAGATATACATTCGATTCATGATAAGTTTATGAGAATTGATTTTAATTTAAAATACATTGTCGTAAGAGGAACCCAGGACTATGTATATATTTTTCGAGAATGTCGTAATCTAAATTTAGTAGCAGGAATTATAACGTAAAAATGAATTGCTGAATACTTTTTGTTTCTCCCTTCACGATTCCGGAGCCCTCTCGCATGAAGGTCGTTTAGATTCGCTAGCCTCTATTTACAGGTCTGCAAAGGACTCTGAAAATATCTACCCACAGAGCCAGTTGGGTGGTTGGGGCATCCAGTGAAGGCATAACATCTGCGCCTTCAATATTGGATGTAGGAAAGTGACGTAAAGGTCCCTTCAGGACTGAATGTGTGCCGGCGTTTTGTTAAATAGGCACGAATATTTTTTGATTATGGCAGACGGGAGCGGCAGGTTTTTCGTGGAACCTCCCCACACTCTCCGCCAATAGCCGAGGCGAGCTAGCGTGCCACCCTGCAGTCAACGCTGTCCGTCGAGCGATCTGTCAGCTCATTCCGGCAGTCTGTACTTCACGTCCAAGCCAATCATTCTACATAGTTCCATAACAATCAAGACTCCCTCCTATCACTTATGAAAACCAAACTGCGATAACCGAAGCAACCGCAAATATTTTCAACAAAACCAAAGCCGCAATTGAGAAGGAATTTCTGGTTATGCATAAAAAGTTGATATCAATACAGATAGCTACATCATCAATGGAAAACAGAACGTTTGATAACAAAATATCAATTGAACATGAATCCTTAATCTCGCTAGTCTCGTTAATGGTGTTTAGATATCAAAATACCCAGTCGGAATTAATAGATATTCTAACAGATTCAAGAGATGGAAAATTGCATCCAACACTTATATCACCTAAAAAAATAGAAGAACTTTTATTAAGCATCCGACAATAACTGCCAAATTCAATGATGCTTCCCATAAACTCTAGAGACAATTTATTATCACAAATTTACAAATTAAGTACAATTTCGGCAAATATTTTTAATAATAATATAATTATTGAGCTCCGAATTCCACTTCCATTCAAGGAACTATACCAAATTCAAAGTAATGCCATTACCTATACTCCTTAACGGATCGTTCGTGTATATTAATCCATCAAAGGAATACATATTATAGACTACAATCGCGAACATTATATTGAACTAACAGTCCAAGATATCCACAATTGCGCAACGTTGGATCATATGCATTTTTACTGCAGCATATCATCACCGCTCCTTAATGCAAATACAAAAACAAACCAATGTGAGGTAAATCTGATAAAAAAGAACCGATAACATCAAAATGTTTGATCCTAACATTAGAACGAGATTACTATTGGACACAATTATCGCAGCGAAACGCACGGTTGTTCTCCCTAAAAAATTCCCTCCATATAGATATTATTTGCGAAAATTCCATTAGCTCACACATACTGCAAGGAACAGGAACACTGTATATCTATCCCGGTTGTTAAGTACGTAGCAAAGAATTCATTTTGCACGGACATAACATAACGTTTATCCCAACAATAAACATATCCAGAATAATATGGGATATGACGTATTCCCCTATAGAATCCCATACGGAAACATATACAAAAACGAATAACATTAACATTACGAACAACCTGGACCTAGAAAAACTTCTAGAATCAATTCGTTTCCAAAAAGAACAGGAACTAATTCCACTCAACCCCATAAACAATCATCATATTCACCACTACGCAATATCATATGTGACAATTGCTTTAATCATCTCTATTGCCTGCGTCTACATGTACATTAAATATAAATCGGATAAACGAATATCTTCTTACAGATCAGTGACACACACGCCACCCCGTACACGTAGCCACACACACATACACACATCCGACACACATCCGATCGCGCATACACACACACATCCGATCGCGCATACATACACACATCCGATCGCGCATACACACACACATCCGATCGCGCATACACACACACGCATCGCGGATGTTTGTGTGTGTGTATGCGCGATCGGATGTGTGTGTGTGTGTTTGTGGCTACGTGTGCGGGGGGTGTCACTGATCTGTACACCCCCCCCCTCCCCAACCTTCACCTATTGCTAATACATACTGTATGTATAAATAGCCACATCCTTAATAAAAATCAAGGTTTAATGGCGAGAGAATTCAATTGTAACGCAAATTTACTAATAGCAACCAGTCAGTTCTACATTTAACTAAGAGCTACGCGAGAATTCAGCCACAACCAGAATTAACTAAATATTTTTTAGTTAATACTAGTTCTAACAAAGCGCTCTGGTTAATTCGAGTTTTAACTGTGTTATATTAGTTAAAACTAGAATTACCGAGAGCTCTTTATTAGAACTAGAATTTCCTAGTAAAATCGGGTTTTGACGGATTTCGTGTTTTGACTGTAACATATATATAAAATTTTAGAATTGCCAAATATTATACAGGCTTTCCTTTCGAATTTTGAATAATTATAATAAAATCATTTTTCTCAACTACAGCAATACATTGTGTGCTTTACCTATTACAAGTAAATTATAATTATGTATGTAAATATTTATACATGGCTAGACTATCTATAAAATCATTAATTACAATTATGTTCAAAGTCCACTACTATCAGAGAAGGAACAACTAATCAAATAATCTAATCTAATATCAAAGGACTTCATCATAATAGCGTCTTCAAGGTACCCAAAATGATGCTTACAGCATTAATTTTAATTTGCATTTGCATCTTCAAACAAAATTAAAAGTAATTGTTGTTGTCTTTGACGGAGATAGCATGAGTTTTTCTGAAAAAAAATAATATCATTTAACCTCTGACACAAAAGCAGCACCTCCGACGAGAATCAGTCAGAAATGAAAGAATTTTCGGAAATGCGCATGAATTCCTCAACGGCATAAATTCCAAAAACTTATAGTTTCTACTAGGAAAAACTTTGAGTATATTTAATTAAAATGAAAATTATTGAAAAATCAGATCAACAAATTGGGTAAGTTAAAACTCCGAGCTCATTTTTTTTTTTTTTTTATATTATTAAGCCAAGCTCAGGGGATACCCTATGATGCAAAGCACAGCATGGCAGGAAGGAGATAGGGAAAGGATTAGGGGATGTGAAGAGAGTGGCGGAGGTGCCGATGTGTGTCGCCCTTAAACTTCCGCAGATTGTATGCCGGAGGAAAAACAGAAGATGGTAAGCTGTTCCACATTCGCACTGTTCGGGATAAAAAAGCATCTCGGAATTTTACTGTACGGCCGAAAGTAATTTGAAGGGTTAAAGGATGTACGCGGTTTGCAGCGCGAGTATTGCGTGCAGGAATCATGCTACAAGGGATTAGACTAGATATTTCATCAGAACATTGACCATGCATATAGCGATAAAGGAGCGAAAGGCAGAAAGGCATCCAATATTGCGGCGGTGCTCGAGTGAATCGATATGACAAGTTATTGCCAAATCGCCAATGAGCTTGAAGGCTCTCTTTTGGACAATATCCAATGAAGCTAAGGCTGTGCGACCAGCCCCGGCCCATATATGGGAGTTGTATTCCATTCTAGGTCTAATGTAGGACTTGTAGAGGAGCGCTAGATTTGACGGGCTGAAATATTTCTTACACCTTTTCAGAAATCCAAGACATTTCGATGCTTCTTTGGCAACAGAGAAGATGTGATCTGTCCAGTTTAACTTACTGGAAATATTAATGCCAAGAATGCTTAGTGACGGTGAATCAGAAATTAATGCTCCATCAAAAGAAACGGGTGTGGTTAAGTTATGATCTTGTTTTAATGAGATGAGACAGCTTTGAGTCTTAGATGCATTGAATTCGACGCGATTCACTTTTCCCCAAGCGAGGATACTGTTAAGATCGTTATTCAATGATCTAGTCATGCAATCTCGTTTAACACATGCGGCATTCCCCCTGGATTCCGCAAGAGTGTCAAAGGAGTAAGCGAAATCAAGAGTACTGTCATCTGCGAAACTATGGATGGGATTGAAAGTAAGGGAAAGCAGATCATTAATGAAAACTAAAAAGAGAGTTGGAGAGATAACAGAGCCTTGAGGCACACCGGCATTTATGGGATGCGGTTCAGATGTAACGCCATCTAATACAACACGTATTTGGCGACTAGATAGGAAACTTTCAATCCATCCCCTTCTAGGAGGGGAGAGACCAAGTGCTTTAAGTTTGGCTAAAAGGGCTGGATGCCAGACTCTATCAAAGGCTTTTGAAATATCTAGAGCAACGATTTTAGACTCACCAAAATTGTGAAGACTACGGTTCCAACGTTCCGTAAGAAAGGTCAGCAAGTCTCCAGATGAGCGTCTAGCTCGGAAGCCATATTGGCGTGCGTTGATGAGATGATAAGTTTCTAGATACTTCATTAATTTTGAGTTAATGATAGATTCAAAAACCTTTGAAAGAATTGAAGTGATGGCAATTGGTCGATAATTTGAGGGATCGCTACCCTCTCCTTTCTTAGGAATAGGCTGAACGTGAGCTAGCTTCCAAGCAGTTGGAAATTTTCCTGTCGAATAAGACAATTAGAAGAGTTTGCGCAGAGGTTTAGCCAAGGATGAGGCGCAGCTTTTAATTAACAGGGGTGAAAAACCATCAGGACCTGCGGCTTTGGAGACGTTGATCCCCTTAAGGACCCTGAACCCATCCCTCGTACGAACGTGTATTGGCTCTTGTACACATTCACACGGGCGATGCAAAACAGGTGTTTGTGAAGTTGGTGGAAGACGAGAATTTGAAGCGAATCTAGCAGCTAAAATATTAGCTTTATCCAGGGAGTCAACAATCACTTCACCATTATTAAGTAGTGAAGGTATAGAGGAACTGGTGAAATTGTTCCTGATGGTTTTGACCAGGGACCAGAAACCTTTGCTACCTTTGCGGCTTGTCAAGATTCTTTGTCTAATATTCTGGTCAAAAAGAAATTTTTCTCTCTGGATAATGGACTTGCAGGTGTTCCGTGCAGTCTTGTAGACTTGTTTCATTTCCGGACATGGATGCAATTGATAGGCGCGAAAAGCAGACTCTTTCACTTTTATAGCTTGGTTGCACTTATCGTTAAACCAGGAGCGATCATGCTGTTGTTGAGACCTGCTGTAAGAATACGGAATGTATTCACGCATGCCAAGATTTAGTATGTTTCTAAATTGTAATGTGCATTCATCAATATCCCTCGAAGCAAAACAGACCGACCAATCAATTCAATTTTCTTAGAAAAGCGAAGTATTCTCAAACGATAAATTTTATTTACCTCCGAAACTATTTCTTCCCTACTCCGTAGTTCTTCGAGAATTTTTCGAAAAAGCAAAACTTCGAAAATTGTTTGCTGGGACATATAAAAAAAAAATCCACAACACAACGAAGAAGGGGGAAACAATGACCGATAAAATAAAAAAAAACCTCCCACTGATCTGAAACAATAAGCTTCAACCCATAAAACGCAACACAGGCAACCAATATGTACAAATTATAACAATTCAATTTTATTTTTCTTTAAACTTTCTTTTATTCAAATGCATTCCACCAACTAATGAGGTAAAAGAAAAAAAGGGTGCACAACTCGGTTGAAGTAACTAATCGCCGCCCTCCTCGTCGCAGGCATCAGGCTCTTCCTCATGATGGGCCTCCATTTCAATAGGAAAATGCGTCGACCTCTCAGGATGTTCCACTGAAGGCAGAAACGACAACCCTGTCAACACTAAAGATGCACCTAAAACAAAAGAGATAATATTATTCAAAATACATCACAAAAAAATAACATTTGCTAATGACAAACTTAGCAAATGCAGAAAAAGACATTTCGAAATTAGGCCACAAATAAAAATTGACGGTATGATAGCGACTAGCCGCAGCAGAAGCACGCCAAATCGTGCGACTCTGCCTCCCAGGGCAATTAAACACAAGCCGTATCGGCCTCGCCAATGCGGCCAAACTGAATCGACATAAATGCCGTAGACCCAAATAACATACGGCGCCGGAACGGACTCTGCCTCCCAGGGCAATTAAACACAAGCCGAATCAGCCCTCGCCAATGCGGCCAAACTGAATCGACATAAATGCCGTTGACCCAAATAACATACGGCGCCGGAACGCGGTATTCCCCCACGAGCTACTAACTGAACGAGAATCATCTTCGGAATGACCAAACATTTAAAACTATTCGCCTCCCATGCCGCGAAAAATGCACCCAAAGCAATCTCCAATCTCTATTTATTATACAAATACATCAGTCAATCAGCCCTCACCAAAATTTTATATGGAATTCATTTCTCTTCTCGTCAACTCAAGAATAATACAAAGGTATGACATATAATAAACACAGAAATAAAAGAGGAAAGATTGAAACCAAAAAAAAAAACTGATAAGTGAAGCACAAGAAACATAAACAACATACATGTAAATACATGCAAACGATCACAACATATGAAGGCGGCAGCGATTGCTGCAATTACATAAAATTAATTTAACAAAAAAAAAAGAAAAGAGAAAAATGCTCAGAATTGTTCCAAGATAAAAAAAAGGAAACACCAAAAAACCGAATATATTAAGAATTGCAGCTATATACGTGGAAATTTTTTTTTAAGGTGTGGAGAAACAAGAATATGTAACATTAGAGGAATATATATTTATATCATTAGTATAACACTAAAATAACATATGAAGAATACTTGTAATAACCACTAAATAACCTAAATGTAAAGTAATACTCCTACTAAATTGTAATATATTTTTACTATTTTTTTCTTATTCTCCCTTTTCTTTCTCACCTTTAAAGGTATGTACCTACAAATAATACAATATAATATATATAAATATATATATGTATATATAATACAAATAAATAAAATTTATGACAGCATAATTTATAGTTTCGTGTAGTTAGTAATGGAAATAAATAAATCTTCTCTATTAGAAATTAAAATTTATACATGTATTAGTTTTTACTGTATTTTATAATTTTATAGTTATTTGCAATTAACTAGTTATTCACCATTTCCTTTATATATACAAAGATGTTTGCAAATTGTAGTTTTCTCATTTGGAAAGAAAGTTTTCTTCTCAGGATGAATAAAACTTTCTTCTTCCCCAGGGGGGAGGGATGTTGTGACTCAGGTGCCCAATGCTCCGAATCACAATCATAAGGTCAATACATCAACTTATTGTCCTATACAATATCTTGATGTACCTCATAAATGACTCTGCAAATGAAAAACTAACCCATTATAAAATCTTAACATAAATTCAAAATGCATTTAGAAATGCATTCCCATATTATAACAAAATGCAATTTAGCATTAATTACATTTTGTTATCAGACACACATTCCACTCACACGATATGCACACTTACCTACATACAGTGTCTTCATACTTTTTTTCCACATGTACACTCTACATACGTACAGTACCTATTTTTCCAATCTAATGTATGTACATACATACATACAATTATCATAATTTTTCGCGCCCTCTTAAAATTAATATTTCAAGACAGGCGCACAAGTGCATATCGGATTTCAGTTTGCATAGATGCATATAGCTTACATCAAAACTTTTGTACACTTTCTCACGTACGATTTTCAACGTGTCGTGAGAAAACAATAAAATAACAAAAAAACTTTTTGAAGCGATCGTGGGTACCTGGGTGCAATTTGCCCAAACCTCGGGGAGTATTTCTTCAAGACCCGTCGTGAAAAGTTCGAGTGAAATTAAAATTAAAATATTGTTTTTTCTTGGAGAACTTAAGAAACTAAAGTCGAAACTAATTGAACCACGATTAAAGTGTGAAGATCAAAGAAAAATATTGTGCTTTAAAAAATCCGACTAGGATCGGAGAGAATAATAAATTAACCTAAGAAACTAAAGTCGAAACTAATTCAACCACGATTAAAGTGTGAAGATCAAAGAAAAATATTGTGCTTTAAAAAATCCGACTAGGATCGGAGAGAATAATAAATTGTGTGAATAAAAATTAAAATTAAATATTGTTTTTTTTTTTGCGAACCTGAAAAATATTTATTTATTGTTTTTATATACCTCGAATTAACACCCCCAATCGACCGCTTCTTCACTTTTAACTGGGGAGCACGAGCGGCCGACGACAACATTCTGGGAAAATGAGATTTTCTGGGATCATTTGCATGCTCCATAAAGTTGGCCGGTCAACTTTAACTTTTTTAATTTTTTATTGCACATGTCGATTGTTGGTCGTTTGTTGGTGATTGTTGGCTTAATTTAAACGTTTGTTGGATAATAGTTTTTTTCGAAAATCTAAAAAGAAAATTCGGCATCTGTATCACTATATACTTCCCATAGTTTCTTCAACTCTGTCATTTTAGTCTCATAAAAGCCTTGTGTTCGTTTAACAAGGTTCGTTTTCTTTCCATTTTCGATTAACCTTTCAATTCGCGCACGCAATATGATTTCCGTAAGGATTAGTTTATCTGCTGAGTCCATGTTGATTTATATTCTACTATTATAGTTAATTAACCGTGTGGGTTAAATGATGAAAATAATTGAAGGAAGCAATGTAATGCCACGTGTGGCATAAATGGAAAATTTAGTCGAAGAACGTAAATGGATGCCGTGTATGACAAATTGACGTGAAAAATATTTAAATAAATTTTGTTACTAATTCTAATTAATTTAATTAACCAACTATTTATTAAGAGTTACTGACATGTCAGTTCAGCAATTATAACAGAAATTTCGATAATATTCGAGCTGCCTCGTCTGGATACCTTGAAGTTTTACGTCTAAGCACGTTTATAAATTAATTTTTGTAGTTTTTAATGAGAACTGCCACGTCTAAGCACAGTTATAACTTAATTTTCGATGTTTTTTAACTCGAAAAAATAATTTTTAAAAAAATTTGTATCACTAAATTGAGTGTACTAGAATTATTCGCAATCACAACAGTAAACAGGCACACAATCCTGGATGGAACCACCATTAAATGTTTTGTAATGTAGCTGCAATCAATAACTACAGCTAGATTACGGCATTTAGGTGGACAGTGTAGCGGTATGAAAAACAGATATGTGTGCTTATGTTTAATGCTGTATTTATTGAATAATTCTAATGCGAAACACTCAAATTTATAAATTAACTAATTTAATTCTGTTCATTAATTGCTCGATTGCATATGTAGTTATTATGGCGTATTTTGGCATATATTCAACTAAATGCAATTTGTAGCCTTTTCTAGGTTTTCACGCCATTCACTTATTTTTAATTCACTTTAAACTTATTTTAACTTAAATACTTAACTATTTTGTTTCTTTGCATATATTCTAAAAATGCCAGATTTGGCATGTGTATAATTTTATGCAAGAAACTTACTAAATCTACGCACTAATTTAACACAGCACTTATCTTTAGAACAAAAAAGGAACCCAAAACTTCCTGTCCTTTGCCAACACCAACTACACACAAATTTAAAGCATGTAAAATATTGTACCTTAAATATGGCACTTTTTATTTTATGCTTAATTGCTGGAACTGAAAAAAAAACTTGGTTAAATTCTTGGATCTTATGCTTAGGCATGTGTGATCGCTGTCGAAAAACTGAGAGAGATCTTAGGAATTGCCCCCTTTTTATAGGCTCTAAGCGGCCATTTTGAGATACGTTCCACAAGAAAAATGCAAATTGTTTTGAAGAGAAATAAAACTTTTGTTTGTTTATAACTGGGTTGCTTTATTAAAACTGAACTAGCTTAACAAAATTACTTGACAAGTAATATCATTGGATTGCTTAGATTAAAAAATTACAAATGTATACAAGTAACGAAACTAATTGAAAATACAAAGGCGACTATATATGTAGGTAATTATACTGACGTCACTTTGGTACATCACCGCCCGCCTCGTCCTTACGACGAAGCTCCGCCCGCCGTGAAGTCTTTAGATATTAAACTGAATCGTGGCTGGGTAAAGGACAGATCTTAGTAATTGGACGTTTGATGATGGTATCTTTGCATTTGATTGATACTACACGTACTAATCCATCGATTCCAGGATGAGTCTGTATTATTCTTCCAAGAGCCCACTGAGATGGTGGAAGGTTGTTGTCACGGAGAAGGACTATACTGCCAATCTCAACATTAGGCGTTGTCGTGGTCCATTTAGTGCGAACTTGAAGATTTTTTAAATATTCCAGCGACCACCTTTTCCAAAAGTTCTCATACATTTGTTGAATCATTTGCCATCTGGCCAAGCGATTCATACTGATGCCTTGTGTATTCTGTTCAGGAAGTGTTAACGGTGATGATCCAATCAAAAAATGTCCAGGCGTTAATGCTTCTTCATCTTTACGGTCTGAGCTGATTGGACAGAGTGGCCGGGAATTAAGGCAGGCTTCTATTTGGGTGAGAAGAGTGTACATTTCCTCAAAAGTAAGCGTAGCACTGCCAATCACTCTTTTGAGATGATGTTTTGTCGCCTTGACACCTGCTTCCCAGAGTCCACCGAAATTTGGTGCATTAGGCGGAATGAAAATCCAGGTTGTCCTTTGAAAGGCTAGGAGTGACAGGAGTTCCTCTGGCAGCTGAGCTTTTAGAAGAAATAAAGATTTTTGCAGCTCTCGATCGGCGCCGACAAAGTTTTTTGCATTGTCACTATAAACCTTATGGCAAAATCCTCTTCTAGCTGTAAAGCGTTTATAGGCTGATAGAAATGCTGACGTAGTTTGGTCCGACAGTAATTCGATATGTATCGCTTTTGTCGCCAGCTTTGTGCGCTGTTCTGCCTCTTCCAGGTCCGTAACGAATGAGGATAGGACCAGCGTAGTCAATTCCAGTGTTCAAGAAAGGCCTTGTTGCTGTAACTCGATCACTTGGAAGGATACCCATTAGTTGTGTACGTGCCGACACTCTCTGTCGGAAACAAATAAGGCATCGCTGAATATATCGGCGTACTTTATCCCTACACGACAGAATCCAAAATTGTTGACGAATTGTGTTCAAGGTAAGTCCAGTTCCTCCATGCAAAGTATTCTTGTTAGTCTCGCTTATGATTAAGTCACTAAGCCGGCAATTTTTTGAGAGAATAAATGGATGTTTAGCATCTGCGGTCAAATTAGAATTTTGTAGTCGTCCTCCTACCCTTATTGTCGTGGTGGAGTGATCGAAAAAGGGTGATAGTCGTATGAGTCGACTTGTAGATTTAACGGATTTTCCAATCGATAGTCGGCGGTATTCTGATGGGTAGCTCGCTTGTATCTCGAATACAAAATATAAGTGCGTCCTCTAGCTCAGAAGCAGTTAGAGATCCCAAATTCCGGTCTGATGACTTTTTTCTCGTATTGCATATGAAGCGATTAAAGTATGCTGTAATTCGCATCAGACGACGAAGACATGAAACTCTATTGATCAATTCCCATGATATTGATACTTCAACTGCTGCACTAACAGAAACATTCGATGACCTTTCCTCAAAGTCAGTTTTCTCAATTGAAAATAAAGGCTTTGAGTCTGGCCAATATATCGAAGGAAGTTTAAGAAAGCCTGGACCTTGCCACCAAAGGTCGTGCTTGATTAAATCCGATGGTGATAAGCCCCGAGAGGCACAGTCTGCAGGGTTGCATGAACCTGGAATATGACGCCAATGCGCTGAAGGAAGAAGTTCTTGTATTTGACTGCACCTGTTTGCAATAAATGTTTTCCATTTCGAAGGGTGAGATTTTAACCAAGTAATGACAATTTGAGCATCGCTCCAGCAATGTACTGGTATATCGGAAAATTTTAATGACGTCTGCAGATTCTTGACTAATCGAGCCATCAGGTGTGCTCCACATAGTTCTAGGCGTGGAATGGACAATTCTTTGATTGGTGCCAGTTTAGTTTTCGAGCACAGAAAGAACATTTGAATATTTTCATAATCATGACAGACTCGTAGATATGCTACTGCGGCATAGGCCTTTTCAGATGCATCGGAAAAGGCATGAATCTCGTAGCTTAGGTTATTTGAATTGCAGCCAATCCATCTCGGAACCGTGATGTTTTCAAGACGAGGCAGCTCCTCACGAAGTAGAAGCCAATCCCTTGCTATCTGATCAGGAACCGGTGTATCCCACTCTAGACTTTTTTCGAACCAGAGTTCTTGGAACTTACACTTTGCTTGCAAAATAGATAAAATGTTTCTCTTGGTTACGGTAGTGGGTGGATCCTGTAGACACACTTGAAACTTAAAACAATATTCAGTATGATCCTATAGCATTCCAAGAGTTTTGATTGTAGTGTCATTTGATAAATCCACCGACGAGCATGATTGAAAGTTAACCGCTTGTAGGAGTGAGGAACAATTCGATGACCACTTGTGGAGTTCAAATCCTCCAGATTTGAGGATATTGATTAGTTGGTTTTGTAACTGAAGCGCTGCTGTAACATTTTCAGCTCCAGAAAGGACGTCATCCACATAGAAATCAGAGCGAAGAACTTCAGATCCTAATGGAAATCGCTGTTTCTCGTCTTCTGACAGTTGTAGCAATGTACGTATGGCAAGATACGGCGCTGATGATGTGCCGTACGTAACAGTACATAGCCGAAAATCTTGAAGAGGATCCACACTGGATTTGCGCCACACAATGCGCTGAAGATTTGTATCTTGATCATGGACTCGGATTTGTCGATACATCATTTTGATATCTGCTGAAAATACAATCGGATGTTTTTTCCAGCGAAGAATCACTGATCGGAGGTCGTTTTGAAGTATTGGTCCGACAGCTAGGTATTCATTCAGGCAAGGACCCCCTCTAGATTTCCGAGACCCATTAAAAACAACTCTCAGTTTTGTGCTTACAGAATTTTCACGCAAAACTCCATGATGTGGAAAGTAAAATAGCAACTTGTGGTCATCATTACGACCTGTATCTCGCTTTGTTGTTTCTTGATAAAATTGTTCACAATGCTGATCTTCCTCGGAAAGTGGCATTGGAGAGGCTGATATTTCTTCAATCTCCCAAAATTTCCGTATCAGATGATCTAGCTCTAATAGATCTGGCAAAGTAGTAGAAGTGTGAACGTTGATATGGGATGAAGTATTTGATACCTTGGCACTAGCAGGTCCTGACAGTATCCAACCCAGGGTAGTGTTCTGAGCTGTAGGTAAGCCATGACGAAGACCATCTCTAAGTAGAGCATAGTAATTGCCTGCACCGATGATTAATTCGATACTGGAAGGTTTTGCAAAATCTGGGTCTGCAAGTGCTAATCCTTTAAGATGTGGAAAACTGGAAATATGGAGCTTGTGAGGTATCGCAAATCGAGTTAGTTTTGGTAAAACTAAAGCGCTGCTGTCCAAATGAAAGTCTTGATCAATTTGAGATTGAATCCGGACTGTTACCATGGATTCTACGAGTGCAGCGTCACATCCACCAATTCCAGAGATAGGAATATTAACTTTCTTTCTCTTTAGTCGAAGACAGTTTGCGACAGATGCTGCGATAAAAGTTCGTTGAGCACCTTGATCAAGTAAAGCTGTTACATGAAGACTCCTTCCTTCTGGTGATTTCAAAATAATCTTTGCTGTAGCCGGTAAGATCTTGTTGCTCATATTCACACTTAAAGCTGCCGCTGATAAGGATTTCACAGCGACGGTAGTAGAAATAGGAGTTATAGCTGAAGATTAATCTTTTGTTTCAGGAAATGTGTCCTGAGATAAGTGAAGCATCGAGTGATGCGATTGCTGACAAAGTTTGCAGCGATTGGTTGAAGGACAGTTAGCTGCTATGTGTTCCGTCCTGAGTCAGTTAAAGCAAAGATGTTCTTTAGACACGAAGTTTCTTCTTTCGATAGTAGTTTTCTGTTTAAAGGATGGACAGAATAAAAGAATGTGCTTTCCGTTGCAATTTGGACAGTTTGAGGGCCATGAAGTTACATATGCTCGAACAACAGGAACTTTCGATTGAATATTGGAGGCAGAAGAGCTTCTATGATCCTCCTTTCGCTTCATATTCGGTAGTCCGACAGCTTCCAAAGTGTGGATTCGGTTTTGAAGAAAGCGACTAAATACTTCAAAAGTAGACGGCTCTGTGCTTGAACTAATTGAACTTTCCCAGTCTTTTCGCGTGATGGAATCGAGTTTTTGTGCTGTGATAAAGATTAGCCAGTCGTCCCAGCTGTTGACAGGACGATTCAAGCACTCTAAAGCTTTGACTGCTTCAGTAGTTCCATCATATAATCTTTTGAGTTCATCTGCTGATTCTGTCTTCATGGCGGCTAACGACGAAAGCATTTTAAGATACGAGGAAACAAGAATGCGCGTATTTTGATAACGGTCACAAAGGATTTTCCACGCAGAAGAATAGTTTGCATCCGTAATTGCTGTATTGCGTAGCAGTTGTTTCGCTTGACCATGAAGACTGGTCTTTAAATAGTACAGCTTTTGTGACCCTGTTAGATCACCTCGGCAATCAATAAGGCTTTTAAAGAGGTCATGTAATGCAGACCATTCACAAAAATCTCCACCAAAACGCGTTAAATTAATTTTTGGTAGAGAATTAGCTATAGACGGGACCGGAGGAATATTTGCTTGAGCTGAACTTGAGAATGCCGTGTTATATGAAGATATAGGTTGAAGGTCACGTAAGGTTTCTTTCAGTAATCCAAGGTTTTCACAATAAAGTAACTCAACCAGGTCAAAAATTTCATTACGAAAATAATCCTCTTCAAGATCCTTAGACGTTGCTACGTCCACCATTCTGTCATGGTTAGCTCGGAATTTTTCCCAATACTCCTTTAATAGCTCCATCCGAGTTTGAATATAGCTTTCTGTTAAGTTTGCCTTACCAGCTTTTTGTGTTTTAATCACAAAATTACCGATGTGCTTTTTAAAGTTAACTGTGCTGTAATTTGCTTCAATTCCATGTTGAACTAAAGAAGTATCGGTAGTACGATTAATCCACAATGAATATTATAATTTGTTCTTATGTATGCACCACGAGATTCAAGTCTTGTCCCGGGTTTCGGCACCAAAATGTTTTGAAGAGAAATAAAACTTTTGTTTGTTTATAACTGGGTTGCTTTATTAAAACTGAACTAGCTTAACAAAATTACTTGACAAGTAATATCATTGGATTGCTTAGATTAAAAAAGTACAAATGTATACAAGTAACGAAACTAATTGAAAATACAAAGGCGACTATATATGTAGGTAATTATACTGACGTCACTTTGGTACACAAATTAATCATATTTTTCAACTTTGCTTGAATTGTATACTTATGTCAAAATGTGCCAATTTCCTTCAACTAATTTATTTAAAATTATCCATGAATTTTCGTAATTTATTTTATTAAATATTTTAATTTTTCTGAAATTTATCAAGATAGCGGCTCCCTGCCATATTATGACAATTTCCACTGTGGAACGCAAATATTTCCCATTTTTCTTGCATCTCGTTTTCGCATCTTTCTCTTTCCCACTTATTATGGGAATTAATTTTACCTTTTTTCGCGAATATTTATTTACCTGGTAACTTTCGCGGTTTTTAAGCATTACCAACAGGTAGCGCGTAGCCAACTTCGTATAATCAGCTTTTCACCGTGTCAAGTTGACAGTCGCGATCGCGGTATTTTAGTTCGTTAGTGCCGAGTTGTTTTTCGTGGTTTTCTCCACAAATTAAGGATTAATTGTCCAGGTAAGTGTATTTTATTACTTTCTAAGTGTTCCTTATTAATTATTTATGTGTTTCAATATGAATAATTTCCAAGAAATATACAAATTCTGTTAAATTATTCATGTTGGAAATGTAGATTTTGAAATGTCAACAATGATATAAATTGTTGCATTTCCATAATTATAATGTATGTGCGTGTTGCACGTTTTTATGTTTTGCATATTTAAGCATATTTGCATGTTTTGCAAATGTTTATTATGCAGAGCATATGAATTTTGCAAAGAAATAACATTATGTACATTTTGCAAGTTTTTGTTGTTTTACTGCCAAGAAATTGGTTTCTTGGCATTTTTGCATGTGATTTGTAGAACTTATTCTTGTTCTGTTTGTTAGTTTTCTATTTGATGCATTTAAAAACTAATTTATGCATTTTTTTATTTTCAGATCAGTTCCTGACACTGTGGGATGACCTGGAGGGAATTACCTGGTAAACATCAAGGGAAGTAAGAAGTACAATTTCTATCCAATGCTAATGTTTTTTATTTTCTTTTTAGCTGTGCTCAACACATGGTGTAAGTTCTCCTGCACTCTCGCACGGATCAATCTCATTTTGTCTTCAGCATCTACTCTCAAAGGCTCATTAAGAGTCCCAAGACTCCTCAAGATGGAATAGGAGCTGCCATGTTCAATCATTTGCTGACCGAAAAGTGTTCGATAAGGAGAGAAACCAGTTGCTTGTTGGAAAGAGCACCTGAGGGAACTAGGTGTCTGGCTCAGCTTCGCATCCCATTTTGTGTGTTCCTTCCGAAAATATGCTCTAATCCCTGACAATGGAGACCTGTTTAGTCGCTCTGAGCCGTTTGCTTGCTGCGAGTAAACTGCCGTTCGCAAGTGTTTCACCCCATACTTGTCCAGTAATCTGGTAAACTGAGCCGAGCAAAACTGGACTCCAGACTCCAGGACAGCGCATCAGGGACGACATTCAGGCTTTCTTTTCGGAGCTCTATAGTGAAGTCGAAACCCTGAAGCTTTAAACTCTACCGAGCAAGTCTACCGCTGAGGTCCTTTTGAGACATCAGCCATTTCAAGCTCGCATGATCAGTCACTATCTTAAACGGCATAAGTTCTATGAAGGGCCGGAACTTCTGTACACTTAAGATTGCAGCTAAGCATTCCTGCTCTGTGACGGTATTATTTCTTTGTGCTGAGTTCAACTTTTTCGAGACGTAGGCTATTGGCTTCTCATGGCTATCGTCATCTAGTTGAAACCGCACTCCACCAATAACTTTTTGGTTCGCATCGCACTGTATAATGAACGGCTTGGTGAAATTTGGACTCACTAACAACGGAGCAGAAGTAAGTTTTTGCTTCAACAAATCAAGAGACGTCTGGGATTCAGGTGTCCACTTGAACTGACTAGGGTTCTTCAAGGTGTCAGTTATGGAAGTAGTTAAATCAACATAGTTCGGGATGAACCGTCTATACCATCCCGCAATACCTAGTAGGCGTCGGGCTTGCCGAACAGTTTTAGGTGACGGATAGTCAACTATGGCTGAGATCTTATCTGGTTCAATCCTGATTCCTCCTTTCCCGACTATAAAACCCAAGTATTTAGTCTCCTTAATGCAAAACTTACTCTTCTCAACGTTGATAGTGAGGCCAGCTTTCCTCAAACAATTCGCTACACGGGATAGCAATGTGAGATGAAAGTCTAAGTCTGATGACAGAATCAGTAAATCGTCCAAGTAGACGAGAACATTTTCACGAAGATCGAAAGGAATGACTTTATCCATGAGGCGGCACATCGTCTGTGAAGCATTGCATAGGCCGAATGACATCACTGTGTACTGATAGAGAGGGTGACCAGGCACAGTAAAAGCGGTCTTCTCTCTGGAATCAGTGTCTAGTGGCACCTGCCAGAATGCATCTTTCAGATCCAGGCTTGTAATGTAGTTTGCCGGAGGAAGTCGATTCAGAAGCGCGTCTATCTGCGGTAGCGGATAGGCGTCTTTCTTCGTAACGGAGTTGAGCTTCCTGGCGTCAAAACAAAGCCGAACCTTCCCAGGCTTCCGCACTAGTACAACTGGAGAGCTTCGAGGACTCTAGCTCTCCTCTATCACACCCAGTGATAGTATTCGCTCTAATTCAGCAACCATCAAACTCTGTACGGCTGGTGAAATCGGATAAAAGCGTTGTTTTATCTGAGCTGCGTTATTCGTCTCGATCCTGTGAGTGACCAAAGATGTCTTTCCCAGGCCTAAAGAGGCGAAAGAAAGGAAAAGCTGCTTAGTAGCTTCTAGACGCTGTTGATCCAAACATGTCGGTCGGTGTCAGAGGTAGCAATTAGACTTGGAGTCCCTTCTGCGACTATACCTAGGACATTTGGAGCCAACCCAAATAGATGCCAGAAGTCTATTCCTTGATATAGTGCCTGTGTGAGTCCAGGAACCACGTAAAAACGCACGTTTTGGGTCTTACCACGGAAAGTGACGTCCAAGTTCACATGACCATGCACAGTCGTCATGGCACCATTCGCTACTTGAACCTGTGTACGATAACCTCTTCCATTCGACATCTGCTTCTGCAAGCTTCTCTAGAGCTCCCTGGCCTAGAATACTGACAGTGGCAGCACTATCAAGTAATCCAGTCTCAGTTCGCCCGAGCAGCTTTACTTCGGCATACGGTCGAATGTCGTCTGGCATCGACACGGAAATCTGCCCCAGTTTTTTCCCCTCCAGTCTCATTCGTCGACAGTATTCCCGCCAACCAACGGTAACTCCGCCACTGAGGAGAAGATTCGGTCTCTTACTGCATTATAATTCTGCAGACGCGTGTGATACGGCATTAGCGGATGTAAAACAGGCTCACGTCCACTCGTCATAACAGAGCTTGGTGGCCGTTTTAATACAGAAATGCCATGAGGCCAACTCTCTTGCTCAGTTACCTTGTCAGCTAAAGGTGCTCTCGGTGTTATCGGGACATCGAAAATTAAAGACTCTTCCAAAGAAGTGTCTAATAGTGTCATGGGCTCCCCAAAAATAGTGCTGGGCGATGTTCATTGATGTTTTCAAAACATCGATGTTTGGGGTCTCGATGTTCGATATTTTTCCATCGATGTCGACGCACTAAAACATCGACCTACATCGATGTTATCCTTTCGATGTTAGGGAATTACATGCTTCTTACCGTAAAGGAATAAATACATACCGTAAAAAGCAAATAAAATGCAAAGAAATTATCTAGATTTGAAAAAAGAAGTACGTATATTTCAATCAAATTTTCGTGGTAAAACGGAAAAAGAAATAGTGAAGTGATTGTTCATTTCATTTTCAAAGCATCGTTACAATTTTTTAAAATAATTTGGGCTGGAGGCAGAAAACATTGTTCGGGGGAACCAATCAGAATTCTTTTAAATAGTTGGGAGGAAACAATCAGAGTGACCTTACATCACACTGCTATCACTGACTCAGTGGAGGCTAACGAAGTTAGGCCACAGGAGAGCGAGACAGGTTTGTTTATTATTTCAGCTAAAGCGGCCCATACACTGCGGACATGTTATCCATTATGGTGTGCCACACACGAGAGCTTTGTCTACACACTATATCAAACTTACTGTCCAACATTAGGATAGGAACACATTTCAGGAGCTGCTAGAACTATTGCTATCATTTCTTCAGTAGAGTTCACTCAAGAATGACGAATTGACAAACATCGCCCTGCATGGTTCAATATGTTGTCATACTCGTAGCCCCGCCAATAAAGTTATACTAATTTGATTTTTGTCCAACCGCTTGACGTACGTGTGACACCACAAACAGGCCCGAACACGGCAAAATCTGCGTGACAACATCGTTGTCCTACTCGAGTTGGCCAACATGCGTAACTGTTTATGGGCCCCTTAAGAAAACGTCTACCTGCAAGTTCTTTCTCAGGCTCAACAAAGTTTAATTTTTTATTTTCACATCCGCCTGGTGATTGAAAAAAACAACAGAAGGAAGTACGGAATGTAGGCAATCGTAAATAGCCTTTTATTTAAACGCTCCTGTCGAACCACTTCATATTAATCTTATATATGTTGGTTTATCACGTCTTGCAGCAAAAATGTTGTCCATTGTGGCTTCTTCCGTGCCAGCCGAATATCTGTTCTCTAAGGCAGGCGAGAATATAACTCATAAGAGAAACAGTTTGCAGGGAAAACGCCTTTGCCAGTTATTGTTTCTTCAGTCTGTAGATAATAAGTTTTCAGACCTGTAATTTTTCATATTCATTTAATTCATTTAAGCGTTATTTTTAGGAAACTTTTAATTTGGAATTGAAGAGGTACCTGTTTCGTTTTGTTTTTGTTATTTTTATTTAGTTGTTAATAAAGACGAGAGCAAAAAAATTCTGAACTGAAAAACACAGCATTTCTTCTATGATGAACTAGTTTTATCAGACATTTGTTTAGAGTGTTTAAAGTTCATTAACATCGATGTGGTTTATACATCGATGTTATATGATCGATATTATCGCCACATCGATGCTTGTTGGGCGATGTCAATATCGATGCTGCACATCGATGTTCCGCTCCTATGTCCCAGCACTACCCAGAAGTGGAAATGGGAGCCTGAAGATCTGCGGCGAAATCTATCAGGTTCTCCGTCTCTATCAGTGAAGTATTCGTACAATCAAGGAGAGTACTGGTATCATCAAAGTCACTGAATTATATCAATGGACAAGTCAATGTTTCGTCGTCGGTGCCTGCTAATGGAACGGACCCTTCTCCGGGTTCCAAACCTGAACCGGAGTGGTCATAGTAGTTGCCGTCCGAGACGCTGAGACTGGTCAAGAAAAGGTGTTGGTATTCCCGACCCGTCTCTCGTTTTTCTGTGCACAGGGTCTGCAATTTGGTTTAAAGACATTCTTGCGTCCGCATCCATAACAGAACCCCTGTTGTCTCTCTTGCAGACAGTCCTGGTAAAAGTGACCTTGTTGATCACAATTCCAGCACACTACTGCATGTCTGGTTGAAATGCCTGACACGTCGCCTAAGCTGGTCTCACGGCCTGCTTCTAGTGATAATTCTGAGTATGGAGACTGGCAGTCGCTAATCTCGTTGACTCGCTGGCTCCGGTAAGGGCTCCAGCTACAGGCCGTAGCAATTCGCAGCTGTGTGACTTGTATTTGAGTGACAAGTGATCTCAACTGGCCGATAGTATAGGTGGGTTGCAAACATATTTTGTTCTGGATGTCTGGCAATAGATTGGTTTTGACTATCGCCAAGAACTCATTATCCAACATTGGAGTCTGCAGTTGGTCACGCAACTGCACTAGATTTTGGTGGTATGCTGCGAAAGATCCTCCTGATTTTTGCCAGCGGAACATTAGTTGTACCCGCACCTTCAGATCGTCTTTGGGAACCCCCATTCTGCTAGGAAAGCTGTTTTAATATATTCCCAGGTTGGTGTGAAATTCAGTCTAAGTAAGGACCAATACCAATCCATGGCCGGACCTGCGAGCAATGTGCTCATATTCCTCACTAGGAGGTCAAAATCTCCTTCGAGAGCTGAGTAAGTGAGCGCTTCAACTCGGAAGACAAACTCATCCACTGAGAGTTTGGAACTATCTCCACTATACGAGATGTTCCCCATCCACCCTGGCTAAGGCGTCAAAGCATGGGTGTTATCCTTAGCCCCATTTCTATGGTGTGTGTACGCTAGAGCAGCGCACCCCATGACCTCACCACCCACTGCTTCGGACTCTACTTACGCATTCTACCTACATGGCACATGGATATGAACTTCAGGTGCATATGAAAGCAAAAGAAAGATTTGGTGCACTCAACAACAAGGAGAACAAGGTATGTTCGTTTAATGCTGACGAAACATGAGTTTATTGCAAAATATCCGAAGCTTTCGCTATTCACCTCTTGACAATTTGCTACGTTTGCTTATACTAGGCCTGTCCCTATCTAACCTTAAGGCTACTTGTCACACAGGCAAAATGAATTCAAACACATTATTTTACCGTATTATTATAATGGACTTACTTGCTATCACCTATACTTCGCCACTAGCAGGACAAAATCCCTCGACGGCTGGAACTGATTCTGCTTGGGTGCACCCTTTTCTCCTTCGACAACGTTGGTGGCAGCAATAGTTTCTTTCAAACGTTTGGGTTCATTGACCTCTTTTTTGTTTTGTTCTTTTCACCTCTTTTGGATGCTTTCGAACATTATCCCTTATCGGAATATATTACTACCATGCAATTTGTATTATTTAATTAGTTTAACCTAAAGTTGAGGTGAATGGCACAATCGCCCTTAGTAATTGGTATATACAGGGTGTCCCGTAAGTCGACTTCAAGCCGGAATCGGGTGATAGACCAAATCATAACAGTTACTAGAAAAATATAAAAGAATTCTAAGTCATGTATTTTTCAAATTATAGACATTTCTTTTGTTTTCGAGAAAATGTACACCTTGTGATGGTTTTTTAGCTCCTGTTGCTACAAATCTTTACTCTTTTTCAATTTTATTTTTCTTATGTAATCTTAAATAGTGCTTATGTAACCTGCTGCTTTAAATTCTAAGCCTACTGTTCCAGCTTGGAAGAAAATGTCACATTGCGCCGAACCAAGAATAGAAAATTAATATTTCACCCAACTTTAACTGACTATAATGAAAAAAAATGTACTACGCCAGTTTGGCAAGTAACTTTAAAAGTTGACGCATTTAATAAGGATTCTAAAATGGTATAACACTTGCTACAATATTTCTTAGATTACGGAAAAAAAAATTATTCTTAAAGAAACCCAGTTTCGAAAAATTTCTTTTCACCTACTAAAAATGATTCTAGTGTACCCAAAGCTTGCCGTAAGACCGTAACTTTAGGCTTCTAGTTTGACTGAGATGGAGAGTCATTACATGAAGTGTGAGTGAGACAGATAGTGACGCTTTCAAGTTAGATATCCTAACTTTTTGTTGAATTTATGACAAATTTTCCTTAAGTTTAAAATTAAACCAATTATTTGGATGCTAAGATTTATTATTTACAAAAGATGTTCAAACTGCCTTCCTTCAGCTGCAATACAAGTTCGACATCTTCTTAAAAAGGATCGGGTTATCAGACGGGCAAATCTTCCATTGATGACAAATTCAACTGCTTCCGTAATTCTGGAGCTCATGTTTTTGTAAAATTTTATACTTTTAGGCACTCCTGTACTTTCCTGGACTGCACGTACCAAAGCACTTGGTTCTTCTTCAACTGCTTGAAGTACTACGTCCTCGTAAGGTAAGGAGCTCTTTCTTCACCATGTACTTGGTTTGAAAGCCGGCCCTCTGTGGAGAGTAGACGATGCACATTTGTAAAAACTCAATGATTTGACGAGCGAGCGCCACTATCTTGCTCACTCACACTTAATGTAATGACTCTCCGTCTCACTCAAACTAAAATCTGAAAGTTACGGTGTTACGGCAAGCTTTGGGTACCCTAGAATCATTTTCAGTAAGTGAAAAGAAATTTTTCGAAACTGAGTTTCTTGAAGAAAAATTGTAGCAAGTGTTATACCATTTTAGAATCCTTATTAAATGCGTCAACTTTTAAAGTTACTTGCCAAACTGGCGTAGTACATTTTTTTTTCATTACAGTCAGTTAAAGTTGGGTGAAATATTAATTTTCTATTCTTGGTTCGGCAAAATGTGACATTTTCTTTCAAGCTGGAGCAGTAGGCTTAGAATTTAAAGCAGCAGGCTACATAAGCACTATTTGGGATTACATAAGAAATATAAAAAAGAAAAAAAGTAAAGATTTGTAGCAACAGGAGCTAACAAACCATCACAAGGTGTACATTTTCTCGAAAACAAAAGAAATGTCTATAATTTGAAAAATATATGACTTAGAATTTTTTTTATATTTTTCTGGTAACTGTTATGATTTGGTCTATCACCCGATTCCGGCTTGACGTCGACTTACGGGACACCCTGTATATGTACTGGTTCCAAAAAGGGAACTTAACTCTTTAACCTTCTTATACTGTCCAGATAGAGGTGCGAACAGCCATGATATAACACAGGCACGTATGCGTAGAGTTGTTTTAGGGAAGGAAAATTATATTCACCAAATAAATCTTTACGCTTATAATCGTTTACGGCGATTTAAATTCACTAATCAATTCGTTTTATTCTTAGATAATTGGGGCAGAATCCACAATATATGCTCAGGTAATTATCTACCCACTAAACAATCGTTATCTCTTTTATAGTCCTTTTCGAGAAATTGAATTCACTAATAATTTTCTTAATTTGCAGGTAATTATACCAAAGTTCGCTAGATATGCACAGGTAAATATATGCACTAAATGATTTATATTTCTATAATCCTTTTCAAAAATGTAAATTCACTAATATTTTTTCTTAATTTTCAGGTAATTGTGTCAAAGTTCGCAAGATATGCACAGGTAAATATACGCACTAATTAAATCTTTGTTTCTATAATAACCTCTTTCAGAAATTGAAATTCGCTAATAATTTCCTTTATTTTCAGATAACTGTGCCAAAGTTCGCAAGATATGCACAGATAAATATACGCACTAATTAAGCTTTATTTCTATAATAATCTTTTTCAGAAATTGAAATTCACTTATAATTTCCTTAATTTTCAGATGATTGTGCCAAAGTTCATAGAATATGCACAGGTAAATATATGCACTAAATGATTAATATTTCTATAATCTTTTCAGAAATTTAAATTCACTAATAATTTCCTATATTTTCAGATAACTGTGCCAAAGTTCGCAAGATATGCACAGGTAAATATACGCACTAATTAAATCTTTATCTCTTTTATAATCTTCTTCAGAAATGAAAAATCACTAATAACTTTCTTTAATTCCAGATGATTGTGCCAAAATTCATAAGATATGCACAGTTGAATATACGCACTTATTAAATCTTTGTTTCTATAATAATCTTTTTCAGAAATTGAAATTCACTAATAATTTTCTTTAATTCCAGATGATTGTGTCAAAATTTATAAGATATGCACAGGTAAATAAATGCACTAAATGATCTTTATTTCTTTTATAATCCTTTTTGGAAATTTAACTTCACTAATAACTTTCTTTATTTTCAGATAATTGTGCCAAGATTCATAAGATATGCACAGATAAATATATGCACTAATTAAATCTTTATCTCTTTTATAATCTTCTTCAGAAATTAAAACTCACTAATGACTTTCTTTAATTCCAGATGATTGTGCCAAGATTCATAAGATATGCACAGGTAAATATACGCACTAATTAAATCTTTGTTTCTATAATAATCTTTTTCAGATATTGAAATTCACTAATAATTTTCTTTAATTCCAGATGATTGTGCCAAAATTTATAAGATATGCACAGGTAAATAAATGCACTAAATGATCTTTATTTCTTTTATAATCCTTTTTGGAAATTTAACTTCACTAATAACTTTCTTTATTTTCAGATAATTGTGCCAAGATTCATAAGTGATACGCACTAGTCAATGTTTATATCTTTTATAATTCATAATTTTGTTTATTTTCAGACAATTGTGCCGAAATTCACAAGGTATGCACAGGTAATATATATATACACTAAATGATCTTTATTTCTTTTATAAGCTTCTTCGGAATAAGAGAAAATCTACCAATAAATGATCGCCAATAATATCGCGGTACTTCCGTCAAAGAAAAAGAAATTTTTCCCTTAGTCTTCAAAAAAAATCACAAAAATTTATTCGGCTGCGCCACTCACAAATCAAAATTAATAAAAAAACTTTTCCTCGATCAACGTTCGCGCCGTTCCGCCTTGGTCAACTTCCAAAATCCGACTACACGCAGTCTGCCTGCCTACATTGCAGCCGTTCTTGACTCAACCCCCGGTAAGCGAGCATTTTTCTGTTCATTGTTCTCGTTCGGCCGATTACCGATATCTCTTCGGGCTGGGGTACTGCTGGCTACGTACGGGTGTGCGTGTATGATTTTTAGGCAAAATCGTTGCCATCGAATATTTTGTGTGGTAAAATTTCTTGAAATTTTTTGTCGGTTTCGCAAAGGTTTATTGTATGTGGGTATCGCGCGATATTTTACGGCTAGGCGAATTGCCGTTTTCGTCTCTTGGATGTTGGTGACTAGCGGTAAGTTTTATGTAGGAAATTATAATTTGTGAGCATTTTGCACAAATCGGAATTTTTTTTTTTCATTTAAAATATTTTACTTGTTGCTTTCCCTTCAGGTTTTACGTTTTTTTCTTCTTTTCAGGGTTTTTTGTAATATGGGGAAGTAGCATAAGGCTACTTCTTGAAAATATTTAAATTTTTACCCCTTTTCAGGAATTTGTAATATGGTGAAGTAGCATAGTGCTACTTCTCGAAAATATTTCAACTTTTGGCCCTTTTTAGGTACCTGAGGAATTAAAATAAAAATAGTAAAAATAAAAGAAAATAAAAATGATTAATAATAATAATAAAAAAAAATTTAAGAGAGGAAAAGGGAATTTAAGGTCGGTAAAAAAAAACAAGAAAAAAAACCGAAAGGTAGCGTGAGGGCAGAACGCTACAGCGTGGGGACGACCCACCGAGAAAAGAGTCTCAAAGCGGGCCAAAAAAAACCCCGGGCATACGTCAAACCCTGGGTTGTTGAGAAATAAACGTCCCATCTGCGGCCATAATCCTAGCTCGCTTGAACGAGGGAGGACCTATCATCAGATAGACTTCGCCTATCAACTCTCCTCGCCCAATGAGCTGGCCAGGAAGAGGTGCAGCGATCGGTTTATCACGTATGGTAATGTTCGGCTCGAGTCGGTGAAACGCACTCCTTAACTTTCTGTGTTCTGCTGAATCCGGTCACAGCACCCCGGAAACCTCGCAGTCCCAAGCGAGGAAATCGCTTCGTAACAGATAGAATTCATCTATCAACTCACTCAGGACGACGGAAATCCCGCGGGATGCAGCAAGCGGTTTCAAGCTCTAAGGAAATTTAAGAAAGGACAGAAAGTAAAATCCTTCAGATGAAGGCTAGCCCAGAATGGGTTAGTAACAAAGACTGAGACCATCTAAACTTAATAGTGTAGAGATAATGTACTATGAAAACAAAACAACTACCCTCCGCTGAAACTTTATCCACACAGACCGCCGCTCGGAAACTCGCACTAGGGAGAAGAATGAAGAAAAGACAGGACAGTAAAATCCTTCAGATGAAGGCTGACTCAGAAGGGGTTAGTAACACAATGAAAGAGGTTTATCACACACCACTGAGGAAGTAGTAGGAGGGTTTGCGATAACCTGTAGTTCACAGGTGGAGCTTGCCGGATGCCTTCTTAGGGCTACCGAGAGTAATCGGGAAGGGATTAGAGGTGAAACATCTACTCATTAGAGGTGGAGATGGGTTCTACTAGGATCATTGTTCATTTGCAAAATTTTCGCTCAGCCACCGCAGACCATGGGAAGGATGAAGGAGAAAGGCCGGGATTAAAATTGTGGAAAGAGGAGCAAAAGAAACACGAAAGAAAGAAGAAAAAAAATAAATACAAGGTAAAAATGAGCTTACTAACAAGAGGTATACCGGCCGCTAGGTTGAGCTGGTCCTAAGCGGCGCATTGGTAACGTGTAGCTACCAGTTAAGCTGGCTGGATGCCTTCTTAGGGCTACCAAAAAACTGTGCGTATATGCTTATTCAAAATGCTAGATCATACGAAGAGGTGGTTTGGCCATGCGGCGAGCCACCCGAACATGCACACACACCAAAATTTCAGCAATTCAATGCTGTCACGAAAACAAATTGCTGTCAGACTCTCTTCAACTCTCTCCATCTCTCTACAGTTTGCCAACCTTTCAAAGGATCTGACGAAGCATAAACTTAATAATGGAAGGTTTGAACAAAAGAAAGAAGAAAGAATTTAGGGAATGTACGGGATCAGAACCTGAAGGATTCCGTCCCACATTAAGGACGTTATGACAAACAATCCTGTTGTCAAGGACAAGTCAAAGGAATGAACATCGTTCACCAAGTTGAAAACAGAATGAGGTCAATAATAGAAGACAGTACGAGTGATCAGCGATTCAATGGCCGCCGGTACTCAGGAAGGAAGCCGTGGCGATAATATGTAACGAAATCAATAATAGAACACACACAAAAAACCCAATGCATACGATATAATGATCGTAGCTAGCTATTCGAACTTCAGGTAACGATAGAGAAGTGGTCATCAAAGCAGTGTTCACGAGCTGAAGTCTAACCTCGAAGTACGCCTCGCGCACAAAGCCCGCTTACCACTGAACAGATGAGCACTTCGTGTCATAACTATGGAACTCTAAAGAAGAGCTAAAGAAAAAAGAAATCAATGATTGGAGGAGATTTTACTGGGTTACATCAATTAAGCCAAATCACGAGCCATCTCGCCAGCTACCAAAGCCAGATCTAACGAGAGCTAAAAGGGAACTACCACGAAGGCAACGAGATTTACGAGCTAAAAGTTGCATGTTTAAATTGACGAAAGGACTTTCCTTTGAAATGAACTGCGATGAGCAATATAAAACCTATTCGCAAAATTGGAATAAGAAGAAGTGAACCAAAAATAACTACTGAATAACTCGAAGACGAAGCAAAACGATATGAAACTAGCGAAATAGTTTTTAGAGTACAGTGTCGAAAGATCTGCAAACAAAACAAAAGGTTTGACTAGGACATCAAAGTTAGACTCTTACTAAAATTGTTGGAACCGAGAAAAAAAAATACTGAGAAAAAGAATTACGTCTTAGTCAAGAGAAGCTTGACTAAAGACCAAATAAACAAAAAAAACCTTTGGGCGCCAATGAGCGACCAGAAATAGTACTGACATTTTCAGTTGCACCTTAGTCAAGTGAAGCTTAATTAAGTGCAAAAAAAACCTGTTTGGGCGCCATTGTAGCGAATAGCGCGCCCGTTGACAGCCCTACCTACATCCATCTTGCCATGAACATAGATAGGTGTTGCAACAGACACCTCCTGCTGCAACATTCACCTCGCGGACATATGTGGATGGCCGCACAGCATATTGCCGCTAGCGATCAGCTGGCTTGGGGTGGTTCTTGCCACCCACATCCCCTCGGTGTTTCAAAGCTGTGCAAAAAGGAAACTGACCTCTCTTCCTGGGACTTCAGACGGACGGACGGACAAAAAAAATCCCTTTCATCATGTTGCCGGTTACTTGTCTCCACTGGTGCAACCTAAAAACCTGTGATAAAAGAAAGACAGAAAAGCTGAAAATAGACGAGAGGAAACCTTTGCGACGCAGTACCAGTGTACGAAACCCGGAGAAGCTACGACGCAGGCGAGAGGAAAAAGAGAGAGAGAGAGAGAGATCGCTGACGTGGACTCCAGTTGTTGAGGGAGTCCTGGCTTTGACATGAATGGGCCCAACGCCCCCATCCACCCTGGCTAAGGCGTCAAAGCATGGGTGTTATCCTTAGCCCCATTTCTATGGTGTGTGTACGCTAGAGCAGCTCACCCCATGACCCCACCACCCACTGCTTCGGACTCTAATTACGCATTCTACCTACGTATGGCACATGGATATGAACTTCAGGTACATATGAAAGTAAAAGAAAGATTTGGTGCACTCAACAACAAGGAGAACAAGGTATGTTCGTTTAATGCTGACGAAACATGAGTTTATTGCAAAATATCCGAAGCTTTCGCTATTCACCTCTTGACAATTTGCTACGTTTGCTTATACTAGGCCTGTCCCTATCTAACCTTAAGGCTACTTGTCACACAGGCAAAATGAATTCAATCACATTATTTTACCATATTATTATAATGGACTTACTTGCTATCACCTATACTTCGCCACTAGCAGGACAAAATCCCTCGACGGCTGGAACTGATTCTGCTTGGGTGCACCCTTTTCTGCTACGACAACGTTGGTGGCCGCAATAGTTTATTTCAAATGTTTGGGTTCATTGACCTCGTTTTTGTTTTGTTCTTTTCACCTCTTTTGGGTGCTTTCGAACATTATCCCTTATCGGAATATATTACTACCATGCAATTTGTATTATTTAATTAGTTTAACCTACAGTTGAGGTGAATGGCACAATCGCCCTTAGTAATTGGTATATATATATGTACTGGTTCCAAAAAGGGAACTTAAATCTATAACCTCCTTATACTGTCCAGATAGAGGTGCGAACAGCCATGATATAACACAGGCACGTATGCGTAGAATTGTTTTAGGGAAGGAAAATTATATTCACCAAATAAATCTTTACGCTTATAATCCTTTACGGAGATTTAAATTCATTAATCAATTCGTTTTATTCTTAGATAATTGGGGCAGGATCCACAATATAAGCTCAGGTAATTATCTACCCACTAAACAATCGTTATCTCTGTTCAAACTCTAGGTTTGTCTAAACTAATAACAGGGGTGCCAGATCAAAAATAAATAGACCAATTAAACAATCTTAAATATGTGCTTTATTATAGCAACGAAAATGAACAAAGATATGGAACAAATCAATTAAATAAACAATAACAAGAATATATAACAAATCAACTTAAATTAATGTTGACATTGTTGTGGTGCTGGAATGAGAAAAGAAGAATTAGTACTCAGAATATACTGGATTTCTAATAGTGTGATGTGGTCTGAACCTTACTGTAGTTCAGTAGTATACAAATATAATAAACCTTACTGTAGTTTATTATATTTCTATATGCGATAATTGTATGCCTTAATGTAGCATGCAAGTGTTGTTTGGTGTAGTGAATCCTTTGGGTAGGATTAGCTTGGTAGTAAAAGCTTAATATACTGTACTTGATAATGAACGTTACTGTCGTTCAGTAATATATAAATATAATATAAATTATTGCAATTTATTATATTTATATGTGTGTTCTTGGTGGTGTAGTGTCACAGTCGCAAGTTAATGCGTTACGACTGTCATGTCAAGAATACAATTTACTGTGTTGCATTCAAGTGATCAGATACGACTGACAAAAATCCCTTTGCTTCACAGGCCTTTTATAGTAAGCAGGTTGCCGGGAATGCCTGCTTTGATTTGTACATTCCCAGCAAGTTATTGAGAATGCCTGCTCTGATTTGTTGAAGCAAAGTGATTTAATTTTATTGTGCGTTCGCACAATCTCCCGCCTCCAAATAATTCCTACCTACGTAATTTGTGTATCACCGTTAATGTTCCTCGTTTTGTTACCGTAAACTTGATGTGATGCCCCGGACCAAGAGAATGTAGGTAGTACTTCCTTGCTTTCAATACTTTGGTCCACGGGATGTTGAGTTTAGACATTATGTCTGCCATCGCTTTAGTGTTTTCTAACCTTTGAAGCACAGCTAGCGGAAGTAGAGGTGTACTACTCTGTTTACCTGATGATTGCGTTGCTGTTCTTTTGCATGTACGTTTGTACAGATGGCTTCGAATTGTGTTTCGAGCAATTAGTAACCAATATTTACTTCTCAGACTACTTAGAACTAGTTGTGTTCCACCATGAAGAGTAGTTTTATGAAAGTAATCTATTATGGTGTCGGTTATGTGATGTTTGTTAGGTAGTAAATGGGATGCTTTTCGTCATATCATAATTCTGACTGAGTCAGACGTCCGCCAACTCGAAGTACCCCTTCTTCGTCAAGGAACGGGTTGAGAGATAAAATTTTGCTTTTGTTGGAGATTAGACTGTTTTTCTGAAGCTCAATAATCTCTACCTTAAACGATTGCTGCTGTAGCAGTTTGAGAATGAGTGTTCTTGCTATTTTTAGTTCTGATGTTGAGAGATTCTTATCTTTTCGCGTCGTCTTTCCTAGACAGTTGGTTATGAATCTCCAACAGCAAGCCGTTATTCGAATTAGTTTTGTAAATGAGGAAAATTTGTGTAAGAGAACAAACTCCTCCTGTATTGTATTGCTAAAGGTTTTAGCTGGTTTTTTCTCGTTGTCTGTTTCATGTGTGTGATTTTGAATAGGCTAACCTTTCTTTAGTTTTTTAAGCCACTCTGGACCATTCCACCATATATTTTGTTCTAACAACAAATTTGGAAGGATTCCTCTTGAGGCAGCATCTGCTGGATTATCCTTTGATGATATATGATACCACTTAACCTCTGGTAAGTTATCATGTATGTCGGCTACTTTATTAGCCACATAGGTTTTCCATTTACTTGGATGCGACTTTATCCATGCTAAAGTAATTGTGGAATCGGTCCATGCTGTCATGGTACTACTTTCAAGATTTAAATTGTCTTGTACTTGCTTCATTAATTGTGCAAGCAATACAGCACCACAGAGTTCCAACCGAGGAAGTGTTACTGGTTTTATGGGAGCCACCCTTGTTTTTGATGTTAACAAGTTTATATTAACTCCATTGCTATCTGTGGTGCGCATATAAATGACTGCTGCGTATGCATTTATTGATGCATCGCTAAATCCATGCAGCTCTGTGGATATCGCATCTGGGGACGTTTGTATATATCGTGGTATTTTTATTTTTCGGATTTGCAGTAATTCTTCTTTAAATCTAATCCATTCCTGCGTTAAATGTGATGGAAGTATTTCATCCCACTCACACCCAGATAACCATAACTTTTGAATCAGAATTTTAGCCTTGATTATACATGGTGATAACCATCCTAGTGGATCAAAGAGGCTTTACATTTCTAACAATATAATTCTTTTGGTGTAATGGTTTTTTGCTGATGGAAGAACTACTGAAAACGTGATATTGTTTGATGCTGGTTGCCAGTTTATTCCCAGCGTTTTAATTGTCTCATTTGTTGAGAAATTTAACGAGTCTTTGATTTCTCTGTCTTCTTCTGGATTGTTCCTCAACAAGCTCTGATGGTTACTTGCCCATTTTCGTAATTTGAATCCACCAGATTTTAACATGATGCTTAGTTCTGTTTGTAGTTCTAACCCCTGTGGAATTGTCTGACTTCCTGTCAGCAGATCATCTACATAAAAATCTGTTGACATGCATTTTGCAGCAAGAGGGTAATTTTTCCCTTCGTCTGCAGCTAATTGTTGAATCGTTTTTATGGCGAGGTATGGAGCTGGTGCAGTTCCAAATGTCACCGTTATTAAGGCGTAATCTTTTATGGGTTCTTCAGGGTTGTTGCGCCATATTATTCGCTGAAAATCTTGATGAGTCTGATGCATTTATCATGCGATACATCTTTTCTATATCTGCTGTGATGGCGTATTTGTATTGGCGCCATTTGAGAATGGTTGTCCATAACGTTGGCTGAATCGTAGGCCCTATTAACAATTGTTCGTTAAGACTCTTGCCATTGGATGTTTTGGCAGATGCGTTAAAGACTACTCGAATTTTTTAGTCGTCACACTTTTGTTACAGCATGGTGTGGTAGATAATAATACTGTATTTTACCATCTGAGGTTTGTTCAGCCTTGACTTGTTCTGCCGAAATCTCCTTCATGTGACCAAGAGTTTTATATTCATTGATACCTGCCTTATATTGTTCCGCGTGTTCTGGGCTACTATTGAATCTTTTCTCTTGCTGAATGAATTGCTTTATAGCTAAGTTCCTACACTGTCCCAGATCAGGTGCCTCTGAATTTATGAATGGAAGTTTTACCTCATATCGTCCATTTTCAAGTTGTTTGTGGTTCTTTTCATAGAATAATTCACATTTTTCATGAATTGGTTTGAGCTTTGAATGATTCGGTAATTCTTCCGTTTACCAGAATTGTCTGAACTGGTTTTGTAGTGTGGTCGAATCATCAATAGAGGCAGTTAATGTCGAAATACGACAATCGGAACGTTTTGTGGTTGAGCCTATCAATATCCATCCAAGCTGTGTATTTATGGCTGTCGGTGTATTTGGTGGGCCTTTAAGGACTCCATCTGTTATTATCTCTGTGGATATGTCCGCTCCTAGTAACATATCCACAGGTCCGGGCTGGTGAAATTGTGGGTCAGCCAAGTTCAAATACTTGATGTCAGGCCATTCATTTGTGTTGACAATACTCTGAGGTATATTGTCCGATATTTTGGGTATTACCAAAACGTTGGTATTTATGGAGTATTTTTGTGTAAAGACCTTATAGTAATGTTTGCTTGCTTTGAAGCTGTAGTAGTTCGAGTATTACCCAACCCCGATACATGAAGATTTATTGATGATCCCTTTACCTTCAAACGTTTATACGCTGATTTAGATATAAATGATACCTGAGATCCGGAGCGCGTAGTGTATTTGTTACTACTTCTACCAATGCTGTTGATAGCAATGCTTTCTTTAAGTTCGATGTAAAGAAAGATGTCGGTTTTTCTGGCGTTGATTTCTCCTCACAATTGTCAGGGGAGTTTGGTGTACTTACATTGCTTCCTTGAATTGGTGCTGCTGGTAGATGTAGTAAAGTATTGTGACGTTTTCTGCATTTGAAACACGTCCCTTTGCTCTTGCAATTTTTTGCGATGTGAGCTGGTGCCAAACAATTCATACACAATCTATTCTCCTTTGTGTACTTTTCGCGGTCGGCTATGCTTAGTTTATGGAATTTTTTACAATGGTACAATATGTGTGCTTCCTTGCACATTATACAGGCTTGTATGCCTTGTTTTGGTGGATTGGCGTAGAGTCCGTATGTTGGTTTCGACCTTGTGGCGTATTGCATAGCACGATGCGGTTTGGAAGTGTTCTGTATACTTATTATATTTTCACTAATAGCTATAAGTGTTCTGAAGCGCCTTTCCAAAATTTCCATAAACTTTTTATATGATGTTCCCATAAGTAATGGGTTTCCGAGGGAAGTTTTTTCACCAAAATGTGTATTACTATTAAATCCCATTGCTCGATGGGTATTTTGAGTGCCTTAAGTTCGTGGAGGCTTTCTTCTGTTGTAGTCAGGAGATTTTTGATATTTATGTGAGATTCCACTTTAATGGGTGGTTGATTTAGGAAAATTCGATAATTGAGGGGAAGCTAATACGCGTTTGTTGTCGTATCGTTGGATAAGTAAGTTCCATTCTTTCTCATAGTTGGACTCTGCGATGTCGAATTGTTGCAGCAGCCGCTCTGCCTCACCAGTGACACTGATCTTGAGGTAATGTAATTTTTGTATATTAGGTACAGAGTAGTCCTCATGTATAAGTGATTTGAATAAATCGTGGAAGGTTCTCCAAGATTTGTAACTATCATCAAATATAGGAATATTAATTCTAGGCAACTGTATGTCAGCCTTGTGATGATATTTAGTGTCACGTTTTTCTACCTTTGGAGGTGTAGTAAGACCATCATTGAGTTCGCTAACAAGCTCAATGTATATGGTTTGAGTGACCTCGAATATGTTTTCTGTGAAGTATGAGTCATCATGCGTCTCTAAATCTTCGCAAATGACGAGGTTATTCTCTGAGAATTCAATCCAGTAATCTTTTAAGATACTAATTACTGTCTAAAAGTATCCAGAAGTTGTTTTGTTTAGTTTCTCATGTCGTGACCTTTGCCCTTCTATTTGAACTTTAAGGGCAATTTGTCTATCTTAGTCATCTCGCAGCTATAAACACCTTCAAAACTGAATGATTGATCTATTTATCCGGCTCGAAGGACCATGTACATACTCTAGGTTTGTCTAAACTAATAACAGGGGTGCCAGATCAAAAATAAATAGACCAATTAAACAATCTTAAATATGTGCTTTATTATAGCAAGGAAAATGAACAAAGATATGGAACAAATCAATCAAATAAACAATAACAAGAATATATAACAAATCAACTTAAATTAATGTTGACTTGGTTGTGGTGCTGGAATGAGAAAAGAAGAATTAGTACTCAGAATATACTGGATTTCTAATAGTGTGATGTGGTCTGAACCTTACTGTAGTTCAGTAGTATACAAATATAATAAACCTTACTGTAGTTTATTATATTTCTATATGCGATAATTGTATGCCTTAATGTAGCATGCAAGTGTTGTTTGGTGTAGTGAATCCTTTGGGTAGGATTAGCTTGGTAGTAACAGCTTAATATACTGTACTTGATAATGAATGTTACTGTAGTTCAGTAGTATATAGCTATAATAAACCTTACTGTAGTTTATTATATTTATATGCGTTCCTTGTGGTGTGGTGTCACAGTAGCAAGTTAATGGGTTACGCCTGTGGGGCTAAGACTTGCAACGTAATGTGTTGCTCTAGTCTGTGATCAGAAGTGACTGACCAAAATCCCTTTGCTTCACAGGCCTTTTATAGTAAGCAGGTTGCCGGGAATGCCTGCTTTGATTTGTACATTCCCAGCAAGTTATTGAGAATGCCTGCTCTGATTTGTTGAAGCAAAGTGATTTAATTTTAGTGTGCGTTCGCACAATTTCTTTTATAGTCCTTTTTGAGAAATTGAATTCACTAATAATTTTCTTAATTTTCAGGTAATTGTGCCAAAGTTCGCAAGATATGCACAGGTAAATATACGCACTAATTAAATCTTTGTTTCTATAATAATTTTTTTCAGAAATTGAAATTCGCTAATAATTGCATTTATTTTCAGATGATTGTGCCAAAGTTCATAGAATATGCACAGGTAAATATATGCACTAAATGATTTATATTTCTATAATCTTTTCAGAAATTTAAATTCACTAATATTTTTCTTTATTTTCAGATAACTGTGCCAAAGTTCGCAAGATATGCACAGGTAAATATACGCACTAATTAAATCTTTATCTCTTTTATAATCTTCTTCAGAAATGAAGAATAACTAATAACTTGCTTTAATTCCAGATGATTGTGCCAAAATTCATAAGATATGCACAGATAAATAAATGCACTAAATGATCTTTATTTCTTTTATAATCCTTTTTGGAAATTTAACTTCACTAATAACTTTCTTTATTTTCAGATAATTGTGCCAAGATTCATAAGTGATACACAGGTAATACACGCACTAATCAATCTTTATTTCTTTTACAATTCATAATTTTGTTTATTTTCAGACAATTGTGCCGAAATTCACAAGGTATGCACAGGTAATATATATATACACTAAATGATCTTTATTTCTTTTATAAGCTTCTTCGGAATAAGAGAAAATCTATCAATAAATGATCGCCAATAAAATCGCGGTACTTCCTTCAAAGAAAAAGAAATTTTTCCCGTAGTTTTCAAAAAAACTCACAATAATTTATTCGGCTGCGCCACTCACAAATCAAAATTAATAAAAAAAACTTTTCCTCGATCAACGTTCGCGCCGTTCCGCCTTGGTCAACTTCCAAAATCCAACTCCCCGACTACACGCAGTCTACCTACATTGCAGGCGTTCTTGACTCAACCACCGGTAAGCGAGCATTTTCTGTTCTTTGTTCTCGTTCGGCCGATTACCGATATCTCTTCGGGCTGCGGTGCTGCTTGCTACGTACGAGTGTGCGTGTATGATTTTTAAGCAAAATCGTTGCCATCGAATATTTTGTGTCGTAAAATTTCTCGGAATTTTTTGTCGGTTTCGCAAAGGTTTATTGTATGTGGGTATCGCGCGATATTTTACGGCTAGGCGAATTGCCGTTTTCGTCTCTTGGTTGTTGGTGACTAGCGGTAAGTTTTATGTAGGAAATTATAATTTGTGAGCATTTTGCACAAATCGGAATTTTTTTTTTTTCATTTAAAATATTTTGCTTGTTGCTTTCCCTTCAGGTTTTACTTTTTTTTTCTTCTTTTCAGGGTTTTTCTAATATGGGGAAGTAGCATAGGGCTACTTCCTGAAAATATTTAAATTTTTAACCCTTTTCAGGAATTTGTAATATGGAGAAGTTGCATAGTGCTACTTCTCGAAAATATTTCAACTTTTGCCCCTTTTTAGGTACCCGAAGAATTAAAATAAAAATAGTAAAAAAAAAATTTAAGAGAGGAAAAGGGAATTTAAGGTCGGTAAAAAAACACAAGAAAAAAACCCGAAAGGTAGCGTGAGGGCAGAACGCTACAAAGTGTCTACGGGAGGCGCGACAGGAGCTGGTCGAGGAAAGTTGTTAAAGAGTTCGTCCCGCAGAATGTTCGTACTCTGCATGACTCCCTCTCGGATAAGATCTTGCATCTGTATTCTTAAGCCAGCCATTAAGGCTTCTGACGCTTCTGACGCTACCAAGCCTTGACCATTGGTAGCATGCATTGGACTATTCATGCGTGAACTAATGTGAGACGCTGTTACTGACTGTAAGCCAGGAGATAAGGATCTACGAATCGAAGTAGGATTTGTCGGTGGTGGTAGATTCAGCTGTGGGAGAGCTGATAGGACGTATTAATCTGGCTATCCTGCCGAGTCTGATTTCCTTTCGGAACGGTGCCAGTGTGCATGGTGAAATCTTTTTGTGTAAGGGGACACCTACAATTCAGGCAGTTCCCTTGCTCGACTATCCATGTACGCAAGCACGCCTTGTGGAATAGGTGTCCGCAAAGGGTCAGAACTGGTCTCCTGTGCGCAGACCAATCTCCAGCTTGGCAGATGGTACACTGATCTGGTCTAGATACGGGAACCTCACCGAGGGGTGGCGTCCGCACTGTAGCCATTGTGTACTCTTTCAGTCGTAAGTCAAACTTTCAAAAATATGCCAAAAGTTTGGACGAAGTGCCGAGAAGTTCGAACAAGAAAAATCGAGGGTTCGAAGAAGACAGCGAAGTCTTCACAGATCGAGATAACCGAAATATCGATTTAGAAAAAAACTCCAAAGGTTGGGAAGAGCTATTAGAATTTCAAAAAGAATTATTCTAAAAGTTCCGGGAAAATGCAAGAAAATTTTTTTTTGAAAAATCACCGAAAGTTAGAGAAATTATGGTCATCTACTACCGTTGTAAATTCAACAAGATAATGAAATATCAACATTGGCAGTACTTTAAGCTCAGAATTCATTACTTATACTACCGCAAACGTACCATTGAAAGATATAAGTGCTAATCTATGTAATAAAGCTACCGAGAATAAACTCAAGCGTTCCAAAAAAAATCAACAAAGAATCATATTATTTCTCCCTCCTCTCCAGGAACTAACTCTCCAAACATAAAAGTCTCCAGGTCACTCTCTCCAATCAGGTCAGAAATAGAATGCAAGCAAGCGACGTGAATGTGTGCATGAAAAAATGTTTGAGTTCTCACAGAAATCTGGGAAGAGTCGGGTTGAAGAAGCTGGAGACTGAAAATGATACTAGAGATTCTTCAGCCAGGCAGCTATCAGTATGCCAACTCCTGATTACTGAAGGTATCCAGCATCACTTCCATCCTCCAACAACTCTTTCCTTCCTCTTCACCTGATTGTCATGTCTAACTAACCTTCCAGCCGGGCAGAGTCATGAACCTGGTCAACTAGTTAGCTGAAAGCCAAAAAGTCGTCTCACAGATTCACGACTCTGTCCAGCCAGTTGGCCAACAGATACATGTCTCCGTGAGAACACAATAAAAAAAAATTGTGAGGCCACCTACTATTTCCATAGCAGAAGGCCAGCTGGAAAGATCGTTTCAAAAATTCAAAAAACTTACAACTGTTCAGACTTGAGGCTTGACCAAAGTCAAACCTAAAGTCGAACTTACAAACTTCCACAAAAACTTTCAAAACTTTCAAACGTTACGTTACTTTACTTTACTCAATCAACTTTCAAAAATCCCAAAACTTTAAAAATTCTAACGTTACTCTACCAAAAATTTCAAATACCAAACAATTCGACTCAGGTCCGCATGTAACTTCCACTGGATATGAGACTTGAGGTCAATCGACTAGCAGATACCATATGATCATAGCACTCTAAGTCCCAGTCCCCAGTAAAATTTACATTTAGACCACCGAAGTCTAACTGAGGTGGCCCCACGTTGGACGCCATTTTGTTATGGTAGTATGTTGAGTGATTGGCTTGGACGTGAAGTCCAGACTGCCAGCATGAGCTGACTGATCACTCGACGTACAGCGTTGACTGCAGGGCGGCACGCTAGCTCGCCTCGGCTATTGGCGGAGAGTGTGAGGAGGTTCCACGAAAAACCTGCCGCTGCCGTTTGCCTTATTAAAAAAAAAATTGTGCCTTTAACCAAAAACGCCGGCACACATACAGTCCTGAAGGGACCTTTACGTCACTTACCTACATCCAATTCGAAGGCGCAGATAGTATGCCCAACCACCCAACTGACTGAGGGCAGATATTTTCAGAGCCCCTTGTAGACCTGCAAAGAGAGAGACTAGGCGGACCTAGGCAACCTTCATGCGAGAGGGCTCCGGGAAAGTGAAAGGAGAATAAAAAGTATTCAGAGCATAATTACTTTATAATAGTTCATTGCCTTAAAAATGTTTTAAAGTACAACATTTCTAAATATTAAGACTTTCATAGACGTAATATATTCCGCGTTTGTTGTTTAAATTAATTACAGTGATAAAAAGAAATAACAATAATAATACTAATAATAATATTGATATATGTATACATATATATATATATATATATAAAGAAACAATTAACTTGTACGAAAAAATTATTATTAGATAAAGCGCTCTTATAACAGCTAAATATTGTTTCAGAAGAGATTACCTAATTAAATTTGAGGAATCATGCTGGAATCCAGATTGCTTAGAAATGAATTTAAGATTTATGCAATAAAATTTGGAATTTAAAGATAATGAAGGAGTTTTAAAAATTTAGCATAGAAATACGTTGGCTTATCGAATAAAATAAAAAGCATGCATTAATTATGAACAATTCAATTTAATGTAGAATACTGGAAAAACCTCTTTCTTGGTTAGTTTTTTTGTTGGTTGAACATTTTTAATAGAAGTGTTAAAATTTCTCAAAATTAGTGTAACCTCATCTCTCCTTGGGGAAAAGTTCTCCAATGTTTCAAACATGTCTTGATGAATTTTAACTATTTTGTTCATCCTGATTGTGCAATATCTATTAAATTAGTATTAGTTTGGAACTCTTTTGATGTTATTCTAACAATCTCTTTATTTTCCTTGACAGTATCACCGGAATAAATATCCTGGAGAGTTTTACACATTCCACTGGACATTAGAAGTAAAAATTGAAAGGAATCATCTACAGTAATTCCACCAACAATTTCCGTTTGAGCTATAATAGGTTCACTTATTGCTTCAGTAAATAAATCACAATATCTATAGCCTCCTTTGCCTATATAATATCCTAAGCATCTGGTGCGGTTATGTCACCGTGCTCCTTAGAGAGTTCACGTGGGAGAAAGGAAAACAAAATTCAAAAATTCACTGATTGCTATATTTTTCTATTTTTTTTATTTTTTATTATCATAAAGTTATCTTTCAATTTATTAGTTCAATTAGTAGCTATTCCTAATTAGATTTATTTTTTCTAATCCAAATTTATTTTCAATTTTTTTTCTTTTTAAAGAGAGATAGCGTTTCCCTATATCACTGATTTTTCCTCCCTTTTTTTAACTCTCCCGATTTCTTGGCTTATTCGGCCGGCGGTTGAAAACAAACGGTTCAGGCTAGCTGCCCCCAGGTGCCCACGAAAACTTGCAAAAAAATGTTTTTTTTCTTTTTGCTTTCTCACGACGATGCAAGATCGTACGTGAGAATATGCGATTTGTCTCAAGTGCATTCAATTAGCACGGCATGTATGTAGGTAGGTATACCGTGCGAGTGGAGTGCATGTCTGATAACGAAATGCAATTTATGCTAAATTGCATTTTGTTACGACATGGAAATGCATTTTTAAATGTATTTGAAGTTTTTGAAGGGAAATGAGAAATTTAAATGATTTAAATGAAAATTTAAATTAAATTGATTTTTCGTTTTCAGGGTCATTTCTGCGATACATCAATATATTACATAGGGCAATATATTGATGTATTCACCTTATGGTTGTGATTCGGGGCTTTGAGCACCTGAGTCACAACATCCCTAACCCCTGGGGAAAAGAAAATTGTATTCTTCTGAGGAGAAAACTTTATTTCATAACAAAAAAAAAATATTTATGCAAAATTTTAGTACATACTGGAAATGATTTTTAATTTAACTTAAGTTTATAGTAGGAATATGTTAAAGTATGTACATGGATTGTTTGTATATTGCTAGTTATTACTAGTTAATTACTAGGTATAGGGAAAGAGAAGAAAAACAAAACAAAAAAGAATATTTATGTATAGAGGGAGTTGTGCTAGAAATATCATACGTTATATTTGTATATATAGTTCTTTATAATCTTATCTCTTATAAGGTATTTCTTATTATTGTTTTGTTTTCTTTGTATACAGCAATTAGTATATCTTACGAGTAAAGGAGAGTAAAGAAAAAAAATTTGAAATGCGAGTAATGGGCATCAATTAGCTGACGATTCCACGTTGATTTGATTAGGATTGTATAGGGAGAGAAAAGAACAAAAAAAAACTTGTCCAATTGTCGTGATAAGAAAAATTCGTTCAACGTTGAGTTCGCGTATGTGGGTTTAAGAGAAATGTTTATATTTTATTGTATTGTGGGGATTTGTTTAATGATTTTTGTTAGTTTGGGTTTTTTTTTTGTTTTATTTGTGAGAATTGTTTGCGGTGCAAATTTCGCGATACTGTTTTACTTGTGAAGATTTAGAGTCGATCATTTGCAAGATGTTTTTCGCCGTGTATGTTTCGCGCCTGCCCTATGAGGCCCCAAAAGGAATACATTGTGGTTATTTCCGGAATCTATGTGGAATCGATTTGGGCTCGCTGGAAAGGGCCTATTCGGTTAAATTTCGTTTGCCCGAGAAGAGATACTATTCCCATTTGGGGGGCGGACCCCGCGCTGGCCGGTATTATCCTGTGGACTTTTCGCTGTGGCCCGACTATAATATGTCGTTTGCAGCTCTAGGTAATGCCGTGGACAGCCATACTCCACTAGTGGGCCCGAAGGCTGAATAGCCGCTAACCTTTTAATTTTTTCTAATTATAAACTTTGGTAAGTGTTATATTTTTGTGAGAGCTAGTCTCGGACGTGGGAGGGAGTGCCGGTTTGTGAAGGACAACTCAGTTTTTTAAATTCAAATATAAAATTTTATTAAATATTTTAAAAATTCATTTGCTTAACCTAATATCACAAATTCATTCAGAACTAAAAACTAAGCTACAAACTACTATAAAATTCAATAAAAGACTTCAAATAAAAAATTATAAAAAAAAAATAAAAAATTCAAATTAAAAGTTAATAAGCTCCTGCTCAGGCGCTGCCAATTTTTTCTTCGCTCTGAAAAGGGAGAGAAGATCAGAATTACTATCTGTCTTCAAACAAAGAAAAAGGGGAAAATATTGTTGCTGCTAGTGCGTGAGGGCACAAGAGCAGTAAAATGCTTCTGTCAGTACAACTAGTCAGATTAGCCTATGACAGTATTCTGAGCGGGCGCAGAAGTGTAGCAATATGCTACTATAACGAAGAATGCAGATTAGTCTCTGAAGCAGAGTTATTCCTCTGTAAATGTGAGCAGGAGATGTAGCAGATTATTCTCTGCAGCAGAATTATTCTTCCGCTTAGGTGTGGGACGGATTATTGCAGATCAATCTCTGCGCAGAATTAATCTTCTGCTTAAGTGTGGGAAGGAATTTTTGGAATTGATAGGACTTTCAGATTAATCTCTGAAATATAGAATTAATCTTCTATATGAGGTTTGGGAATTTTATTCTTGTTACTCGGATTAGTCTCCGAATCAGATGAGCTCTGAACCAAGAATGATTTTCTGCTGCGGCTCGTCGGATTTTATAGCCGCCGCATCCAGTTATGAGCTCTCGCCTCTCGGTGTTGCCCTAGCGAAGTTTGTTGGATTTAATGACTGAGGCGAAAATAATGATTTGACGTAATGTCATTTAATGATATTGCAAAAAATGTAAATATTCTGGAGGTAAGTATGCTTTGCTGCATTTTGATATAATTTGTTTTATTTATTAATAACTTTTGATTGTTTTTAGGTAAAATATAGCTTTTAGATATTTTTGCAGTATGTGTGCAATATTCAGGTGGACTTACTTTGAGTTTTTACCAAAATTGCCGAGAGTTTTAAACATATCGGAAATGAAGTTTAGATAAGTATTTTATCATCTATAAATTTAACTTGATACTTTGTGGTTTTTTTTTATATTTTTTAGGAAAAGGTTGCTTTGAGGGATTAATGGGCTGGAGATGTATTAGAGGAACATTGTTGATTATTAGTATCAACTCATCAAGGAATTATGCTTGTAGGTGGACTGAACAATTTTTGTTCCTATTCTTTTCCCTATTTTGCTACTATTATAAATGTCCCCCTACGGATTGAATGACAATTTTATATAATAAAAACAAAAAAAAAATAAAAAAGGTTTTTAGTAAAAGAAAATTAATTTGTTTTTTACTATTTTCCCCATTTTCATCCTAAATTGCTTTTCTTGTTAATATTTTATTCTTGTCGACCTTGGTTTATTTTGTGAAGAGAGAGGGAGAAGAGAAGATAAAGGAAAAAATCTTTGGGTTCGTTATCGTGTATATACATATAAATACATGGGAGGTCGCATTTAGTCCTGATATTGCTTGAAAGTTTTCTTTTTGTTTACTTCATTTGAATTCTGGGGTCGTACTTAATTTTCGAACACGGGTCCACGGAATTTGTGTCGACATATTATATTGATGTATACATTTAAATGTTTTTTTTGTATTCTAGATAATTATTTTTTGTATAAGATATTTGTATATGGTAAATTTTAGTTACATATTTCTATCTTAGTTATCTTATTTAACATGTTTTGAGTTTTATAAATGGTGGAATAATTATATATATATGTATATAATTTTATGTATATTTTATAATTTGTAGCTAAGTAACTAACCCCGACTTTTATTAAATTGTGGTACTATACTTATTTCTTTTATTTTACGTGGTATACAATAATATGTGTTCCCTCCTTTTTTTATTGATGGATATTCGTATACCTTTTTTTTCTTGATACTTCTTATAACACCTTTTATTTGTTATATTTAAAGCTTAAGATAATATAGAAGAAAGCGAATAATATTTAGATCTAAATGTTTGGTAGTCTTACAGCTACTCTTATTTATCCTATTTAATTATTTATTTTATTTACACTTAGAGATCTTTTTATTTTTTTTCATTAATAGTTATTTATTTTTCTTTATATAAAAAAAAACTACATATATATGTAGGATTTTATGTTAATTCAAGCCAATCCAAAGAACGACCCTTTCCTTATAACTTGTTTATTTAGTAGGAATAGATTATTTAACATGAGCAAACTTCCACTTAAACTAACTTTCTTATTTCATCTAAACAAAACACAGCCGTCGGCAAGGCAAAGATGTCGTGTTCTCATTATATTTTCTTCTTCTTCTTCTGTCCAAAGCTTCTTTATCTTCTAACTTGCGAGTTCGTTCCGATATTTAAAGTACATTCTACACTCGGTCATCCTGTAGGTTTTGCCGTCTCGGTTACTTCATCTTAAGGACATCTTATAAAATTCGTCTTGGTCATCTTCTGTGTCTTCTATAATTCGTCTTTTTTGATTCGTCTTCCATAATTCGTCTTTTTTGATTCGTCTTCCATAATTCGTCTTCCATAATTCGTCTTTCATAATTCGTCTTTTTTAATTCGTCTTCCATAATTCGTCTTTTTTAATTCGTCTTCTTTAATTCGTCTTTTATATTCGCAATAGCGTTCCAGTTTCATCTTAAATTCTTTTATGCTCTGTGCACCATATAGCAAAATCTTGTTATGCTGAGAATTTTTTATTCCATCCACAACATAATTAATTAATGTAATATCGTCTATTCAAATTTGTATGTGTTCTTATAGCCAGTCTCGCGGAACCTTTCAGAAGACGTCTGGCATATACCAACGTTTCGAGGTCAGTCCAGTTCATGAGCTGTGCTGTGCTCTCTATTTCGTTAATCCAATTAACAACATCATAATTATCGTCTCCGCTAAATTCAGACAGCGCTCTTTCTATATCACGGAATGAGAAACTACTGGTACTCTGTACTTGAGGTGAAGTCGTGCTATGTAATCTTTTAATATCTTCTTCCATCCTTTTATTATCGTCTTGTAAATTCTTCAAAATATCATTATTTAAGGATATGGACTGAGATATTGACCTCTGAATGGTTTCATCCAATTGCTCTTTTGTAATTATTGAGCTTTGTAGTTTCTCATCACACCCTTCAAGTAAATGTTTCATTTCTTTTGTAAATTTTTCAAACTTTTTCTCAGTCATTTTATTCCGACTATTGTGAATTACGGGAAGGAATTATAATAGTGCCTCAAAGTATGCAATTATACGTTCAATATAAAAATGCAAGCTTAAAATGAGCTTTTTTGTTGTTTTTACGGCTGACGCAATAATTGTGAAATTGCACTGAAATGTTTAATTTTCTTCCACTTATCAACTGTTCACTAACACTGCACTTTTAACACCTCACAACTTAACCTGAATATCCTCCTCCCCGTAGAAAATTAGACATTGGTGGAACCTGATGAAATGCTTGCTTCGTCGATCAATTTTGTGTTTGGTTGAGCCCCCAATTGTAGGATTGTATGTTAATTCAAGCCAATCCAAAGAACGACCCTTTCCTTATAACCTGTTTATTTAGTAGGAATAGATTATTTAACATGAGCAAACTTCCACTTAAACTAACTTTCTTATTTCATCTAAACAAAACACAGCCGTCGGCAAGGCAAAGATGTCGTGTTCTCATTATATCTTCTTCTTCTTGTTCTGTCCAAAGCTTCTTTATCTTCTAACTTCCGGGTTCGTTCCGATATTTAAAGTACATTCTACATATATACATTTATCAAAAAAAAAACTGAGATATCATTTTCCTCCTTAATTCTATAGTAGTGTTTTGTTTGGATGGGGATGGATATAGGAGGATAAAGATTGGGAAGCGGGAGGTTACCGTTTGCTCTTGTCATTGTCTGTTAGTTAAACGTTTTCTGTGGTTTTTCTTTTTGGTGCAGGAGTTAATTTGAATTTTGATTCTCTCGGTGCCGGAGCAGGCACATTCTCCTGTTTATGTTCAGGAAGTATTTCTTTCGATTCGCGTACTTTCGGTTTGTATTTAATATACAGATAAGCGCAGACTATAAAGATGATAGAAGCTACTGTTAAATATGACAGTGTGTAATGGTGGATATGGTGGTTATTTATGGGATTAAGAGGAATTTCTTCTTGATATTTTTGAAAACGAATGGACTCGAGAAGTTTCTCTAGATCCGTGTTTGTTGTGATATTTAAGGGATTTGTTTCTATAAACGTTTCCATGGGAGAAAACGTCATATTCCATATTATATTGGAAATGTTTATCGTTGGGATAAAATGGGATTTGAATTTGGACATTTTTATGTTATGTCCGTGCAGGATGAATTCCTTGCTGCGAACATAACAACCGGAATTGATGTGCATTGTTCCTATTCCATGCAGGGTTTGTGAACTAATGGAATCTTCACAAATAATGTCTATGTGGAGGGATCCTTTTAAGGAGAAAAGCCAAGCGTTCTGCTGTGGTAACTGCGTCCAATAGTAATCCTGTCGCAAGATCAGAATTTTACATTTTTGTGTAATAGGTTCCTTCTTTAGTAGATTCACTTCACATTGGTTTGTTCTTGTATTTGTGTTTAGGATGGGGGACGAAATCTTGCAGTAGAAGTGCATATGGTCCAACGTTGCACAATTATGAATATCCTGAAGCATTAATTAAACAAAATGTTCGCGATTGTAGTCTATTAGGATATATTCATTTGCTGGTTCAATATATATGAACGATCCGTTAAGGAGTGTAGGTAAAGGTATTACTTTGGATAATTGGTATGGTTCCTTGAATGGAAGTGGAATTCGGAGCTCGATAATTATTTTATTATTGAAAATATTCGCTGCTGTTGTACTCAATTTGTAAATTTGTGATAAAATACTGTCTCTAGAATTTATGGGAAGCATCATGGAATTTGGCAATTCCTGTCTGATGTTCAATAAGAGTTCTTCAAGGGGAAATGAGTGTAGCATGAAATTTTCCATGCCTTGAATCCGTTAAGAGATCTATTAATTCCGACTGGGTATTTTGGTATCTGAATGCCATTAATGAAACCAGTGAAATGAGTGATTCGAGTTCTATGGATATTTTGTTATCCAATGTCCTGTTTTCCATTAATGATGAAGTTATCTGTATTGAAATTAACTTTTTATGCATAACCAAGAAATCCTTTTCAATTGCGGCTTTAGTTTTGTTGAAAACATTTGCGGTTGCTTCGACTATCGCAGTTTGGCTTTTCATAAGTGATAGGAGGGAGTTCTGGTTAAGGGTGAGGTTACGGATTTGCTCGTCATAAATCTTGGCATCATCTTCGTCCAATGTGCCGAAAAGAGCTTTAGAGATTGAGCCTATAGCATTGAAAAGTGCTCTTTGTTTTCAATTTTGGGTCACAAGTAACATATTTTTATATTCTATGTTTGCTACAATAAGATGTATTTGTAGCAACGTACCATTACAGGTGTGGGCCATTGCTGAATCCCTATTAAGACTCTGGCAAGTCGCTGTTTTTTGCTGCGCGATGAACTGGATATTGCTGAATTCTGATTTAAAATTTGCCAGGTCGTAATAGGTGGCGATCTTCCATTCGTTGGTGTAGAGGTTGGCTCTGCCAATTTCCTCGAAGTAAATGTCTGCAGTAGCATTCAGCTGATTGACTTATATGCCTGAGCCGTAGACGAAAGGGATGCAAATTAAAATGAATGCTATATGCACCATTTTGGAAACCTGGAAGATGATAATGTATTATTCGCTTGGAATGAAGAGGATGATGAAGTTGTTGATATTACTCTGAGAACAGTTTTAGGTCATTGTTATGGACTCTTTTATTTTTATTATTGATTTAAATAGTAGAATTTTCGGGGGAATTAATCTCCATTATCTCATACGGACCTGACCATAATGGTGAGAACTTGTTCTCTCGAACCCTGCTCTTAAGTAGGACTTTATCGCCTACCATAAAAGATTTTTGGACGGAATTTTTGTCATATTGGAGTTTGGATTTTTTTTTATTTGCCATGGCCATGTCTTTAGCTATTTTGTAGCTTTGCTGTAGACGCGCTTTTAACTCGTTTGCATAATTGTCGTAATTATAGCAAACAGTTGGAGAAGATTTTAAATTATTCGGGATTTCGGCTAGGAATCCGTAAAGGAGTTCGCGTGGAATATAATTAGCACTCGAATGAGGAGTGGTATTGTAGACAAACATGGCATAAGGAATCCATGTATCCCAGTCTTGTGGATCTTTTGCTACGTAAGATTGGAGATATTCCGCTAAGGTTCTGAGGCTTCTCTCCAATGCACCATTCGTTTGAGGGTGATATGGAGTAGTTTTGAGCCTTTTAATTCTCAGCAACTTAGATACCTCGGCGAACATGCCACTTATGAGGTTAGAACCCTGATCTGTGAGGATACTTTCTGGAATACCATGTCGACAAACTATTGTTGTCGTGAAGGCTTCCGCTAATGTCTTAGACTCGGTGTCGACTACGGGAATAGCCTCAGAAAATTTTGAGAGGTCGTCTTGAAATGTAAGGATGTATTTGTTTCCAGAATGAGAAATTGGGAGAGGTCCTACAACATCTAGGTACACTCTTTCGAAAGGTTTGGAGCTAATGCTCGAGATTTTCATTGGAATTATAGGGTTTCTGGATACTTTGTTCACCTGACAAAGTTACATTTCCTTACATATTTGACCACGTCGTGTGACATGCCAGGCCAGTAGAATTGCTTTTTGATTCTTTTAATAGTACGGGAAATACCTTGATGGCCTCCCGTTGGTAATGAGTGAAAATCTTTTAAAACTTGTTCGATGTCATTAATGTCGGGTAAATACTTAATCGAATCTTGATGGAGTTTAAGGTTTATTTGTTTAGCAGTGAAGACCTTGGTAAAACTGTTTTTAATAATTATTAGATTCTGTGGATCTAATATAGGGAAGGAGATATTAATTTGTTTTAACTGATTTGCTTCTGTGTATGAGCAGATCTCAGTTAAAATCTTTTCGAGGTCTGATCTATCTCTTTGAGATCGACAAGGTAAATTAGTTTATGAAATGATTATTTTGGAGTCCTTTTTTGTGAAGAAGTTCAGTTCAGTTTTAAAAAGTGGAGATTTATTTGAAAATTTTAATTTCGAATCCAACACTCTTTCAAGTTCTGTATCTTGCATTGGCAAGATGAAAAATTTAGGATTCGCATTTATAGTCAGTAAAAGAGGAAAAATAGTCTCTCTCAGTTATTATGACTGAGGAATTGTTTGATGACGATGGAGTTGAGTTTGGAGTAATGCTTGCATTGGGAGTATCCGAATTGGACTGAGCTCTGGCTTGATTCCTAGTAACAACATTCACGCAGGTTGTAGGCTCTGCAAAATGTTTGGAATATTCTGGGATAGCTCTACTGAGAGCGTCTGCATTTGTGTTGAGCTTACCTGATTTATGGACTATTTTGTAGTCATATTCCTCATCAGTCTTGAGGAGTGATCTTTCAGATTCATGAGCAATACTAATGGTTTATGGTTAGCTATAATTGTAAACTGTCTGCCATAAACGTATGGTCTGAATTTCTCAACTGCGAAAACGATAGCTAAGAGCTCCTTTTCTATTGTTCAGTAACGAGTCTCTGCACCATTGAGAACTCGGCTCACATAGGTGATTGGATGATCTCCTTGATCATCAACTTGAGAAATAACTGCTCCGATGGCGTAGTCACTGGCATCGGAGGTGACAAAAAATTCTTTGTCAAAATCGGGATATGATAGAATTGGTGCTGAAATAAGTTTATTACGTAATTCGCAAAATGCCTCGTCGCAGATTGCGTCGAACTTGAAAGGTGTATCTATTTCAAAAGATTTGTGAGTGGTTTGGCTATCTTCGAAAAATTTGGTATAAATCGCCGATAGTAGCCGACGAAACCAAGGAAAGCTTTGATATCTTTTCCTTCTTGGATCTGGGATAGGACTGAACTGACTTGATTTTTGCTGGGTCTGGTTTGACTCCATTTTCTGTAATTATGTGCCCTAAATACATAATTTCCTTTCTTAGGAAGTGGCACTTGTCGGGTTGAAGTTTGAGGTTGAAATTGCATCTGTATATGAAAGGAATTCCCCTTTTATGAAGAAGAGATCGTTGAATTTCCTCCAGATATTGCCAACGCTCTCATTTGATAAGGTTTTGCAGTTTATTTATTCTGCCCTTAATTGGATCTCTGTCAGAGTCTGTGGAGATGACCACAAAGTCGTCCAAGTCTTGGTAAATTGGCTTCACCTCGTAAGGGCCCAGATCGGCGTCCTCCTCATTTGTATTGAGGATTAAGACTTTTGCCATACCATTGACTGGTTTGACTATTGAATTTCCAAGAAACAAACCTGGCCTTATTTCTTTCTTGAAACAGACCGATTGATTTTGAATAGAAGGAGTTGGAATTTCAATGATGAATTCTGATCGAGCCGGAATTTTAATTTTATTTAATTTATCTGATTCTTTCGGATTTTTAAAAGGAAGGAGATATGATTGCAACTTTTGTGGAATTTGGAAGGAGTTATTCGATAATTCTGACTCGATAGAATTTGAAGGAGATAAAACTTTATTGAAATTCTTTGACTTCTTTGATTTTATCTTGGAATTTACTTTTTGAGAAGCTATTGATGAAGGAGATAGAATTTTACTAGATGCAGCCTTTTGTGCGGCTGTAGATGGAGATATACTTTTACGTTCTTGCTTCATATCTTGTGAAGCTTTGGATGGAGATAGAATTTTATTTAATTCAGCCTCTTGTGTGGCTATAGATGGAGATAGATTTTTACCTTTATGCTTCATTTCTTGTGAAGCATGTGTTGGCGATCGATTTGTATTGCTTTTCGAAGCAATTGATGGAGATAGATTTGTATTAGTATTTATATCGGAGAATGTTATCTCCGTATATAAAAGACTTTTTGTTTGAGACCTCCTTTCTGAGTCTTCGCTTTTCAAATAAACGTATGGATAATTAGTGTAATATTCTTCATAAGGATAAGATTCATTTGAATCGTTTATTTCTAAAGAAATATATTTATTTTTGTAACTGAAACTAGCATTGTATCGAGATAAAAAGTCATGACCACTGACTTATAACAATGGACTGAGCGTATTGTAATTTTCCTACAGGAAACCATGGCACAAGTTTTATAGTTCTCTCTTTCGCCCTATGGCAAAGTTGGAGCTACCAACACAAAATATTCCATTCTGGAACGTTTGCTTATGCCATTTGATGTTTTTATGTTGGCTACAGATGCAATGACCGCAGAAAGAATAAGGTAAAGATAGTGTTTACAATGCTCAGTGTCTCTTGCCCATAAGCAGGATTCAGTTAAGAATAACTTTTGAAAATTAAAGTCGGAATGAGTTTAATTCCTTATAAGCGATTAAAATAACACTTGGGCACAAGAAAATATATTTTTTTAATTAAATTCGATTTTCGGGTGTAAAATTTCATCTGATTGGTTGAGTTTTACATGTTTTTTATGTAATCGTTTTAAAGGGTGCTCTAACGGTGATATACAGAAACACAATATATTTTGTGTACCATGAAATAGCAAATCGCTCAGTTCATTGTTGTAAGTCAGTGGTCATGACCAAGCAGGCCATCGTATGAGAGGATGGAGTTATTTCCCACAATTTGAAATGGGTGTTCTAGGATGGAGTTATGTTATGTTCAGAATTTAAGTTTAACTTAGCAAAAATGAGTCCTTCTGTAGAAGTGGACTCTGTAAATAATGTGTTTATATTGCAGACAGCATCTCTATAGCAGATGCTATCTGGCTTCAATGGAGTTTAATTAAGCTGATCTCTGCTCCAGTATCAATTAAAAATGTAAGTTTTGGAGCAGAGCAGATGTGGACAGGCAAGAAAAGCGTTAGTGAATTTTTATTAACTTGGACGGGGATACGGATTAATTTCTTGCTGACTACTTTTCCGTCGATATTGTCTCAGAATTCCTGTGGACTTGTGCTGTAGTGTGTATGTGCGAGGGGTTGCCGAATGAGACCCACCGCTGCATCCAGTTTCCCTGCCAGGATGCCGATGGACTTTTGCTGTCCTTCCTATGTGGAGATGGTAATCTAGCTGAGATATTTGCATTTTTATATCTCGGTGGAGTTCGATTCTCTTGGAATACTGGCTGCTGCCAGTTCCTGTTTTGTGGCTGTCTATCAGCCGTGCTTCTTTGCGGAGCTGTGTTTACTTTTTTGAAATTATTCCGATTTCCTTGATTGTCGTTAAATCGGGAATTATTTGCAGCTCTTGTCCTGCATTCTTCAATAGAATGGCCCATCCGATGGCAATATCGGCAAGATGGTACTTGTGACGGAGATGCGGCATTCTTAAAATCTGGAGGACATTGTAATTGCGAGTTTAGCTTCGAAACTGCGTTGAAATTTTGCGTGGAGCGTTGTATGACTGGGCAGCTTGCTGCAGCATGCCCCAGTCTATTGCATTTGAAGCAGCGAAGACTTGAATTTATTGCTTGCGCAGATGGAGTTTGATGTATCTTGTTTTGTGCTTGGGAAATAAGTTGTTCTTGCTCTAAGCGTGATGCATGCTCCAAGATATGTGATTTTAATGCAGAAAAGGATTTATCGGAGTGCACTTTGGCTAAAGTCTGTAGTTGTGGATTGGTTAATCCATCCTCTATAGCTCTCGCTTCTTGACACTCATTATCTTTTAAAATGGACTTTAAAAGAACTCTATCGCTTGTATATGAATGTGTTGCTTCATTTAATTTGAACAGACTTGTGTTAAGTCTCTGTAGAAAGTCCTTTACATTTTCTCCTATTCTTTGCATGCAATTATTTAGTTGAGCCTGCAGAGTAGATCTTGGAATTTTTTCCTCGGAAGTTTGAGTTAAAATTGATCTTAATGTAGGCCAATCTTCAACTTGATTGTACCTGAAAGTATCGTATGCCTCTGCAGATAATTTACACCTTATTAAGCTAAGGAGGGAGTGCTTTTCGCTTATCGTCGTTGCTGTTGTGTATATATCATCACAGCTTGAAAGGAATTTGTGAAGATCTTTGGGATTTCCATTAAAGTTGGGAATTAATGGTCAGATAGGAAAAAATTTGACTGATCTCTGAAAGAGACATTGTGGCGATGCTCTGTGGAATTATTTGTAGTATTTGATATGATTTGGAATCTCGAGTCCAACTGTTCTTGTAGCGCAATTACAGTGTCTGAAAATTCCATATTTATGTAAAGATCATTCACGAAGTATTCGCTATCTTTGTCGCTTGGGCCAACATTCAAGATTATTTCGTTATGTGTTTCTTCGAAGTGGTCCCAATATTTGTGCAACGAGATTAATTTTTGGTTTAGATATGCCTGGGTTGCAGTTGCAAGTGAATTATTATCTATAGATTGAATAATATGGGATAACATTTTCGTCTATCTTCTTGTAATCGAAGCCGTACTGTATTTGATTGATCTTTGTCTGTGCTGTCCAGGTTATCAGCTGCATTAGTTTTTTGAGAGGTTTTTGGAAGTGGGACGTAAAACGGGTTATTTTTGCGCTCTGTGTGGACTGATATGGACTTCAACCTATCAGACAGAGTTGCCTTTAGAAGATTGTACCAGTCCTCTGTTTTGTCATAGCATGACTGCTTAAAATAATCATGAGTTTCATCAAAATCTTCATGATCTTGAATCAGCGTTTCCGTTTTTTCAAATGAAGCCCACAGTTCTTCTTAATTTTTCAGAAGTAAAATCTGAAGTCCTTTTGCTTTTATTCGCTCTGTGATAATCGGCCAGAATTTGTCTAATTTCTGCAATTTTTGGAACTTGTGACAAGCAAAGCTCATCGAAAGATTTGTTTTCTTCAGTCATGTTTGATTCGAGTAGTATTCAGATCGGGGTGAATTTGTTTAAGTTTAGAAAAATATAGAAAACGTGGAAAATTTATATGGGGGTTGAAGAGCAAAAAAGCTTTATTAAGATTGGGAGAAGTTTTTCAGAAGTAAAATCTGAAGTCCTTTTTCTTTTATTCGCTCTGTGATAATCGGCCAGAATTTGTCTAAGTTCTGCAATTTTTGGAACTTGTGACAAGCAAAGCTCATCGAAAGATTTGATTTCTTCAGTCATGTTTGATTCGAGTAGTATTCAGATCGGGGTGAATTTGTTTAAGTTTAGAAAAATATAGAAGACGTCGAAAATTTATATGGGGGTTGAAGCGCAAAAAAGCTTTATTAAGATTGGGAGAAGTTAGGTATGTATATGTTTAGGTGCGTTGTTTTTTTGTAAGAGAGGTAAGTGTATAAAACGACAATAGTAGCAACAAAATGATAAATCAATAGGGAAATAAGAATTAGGTTAAGAAAAAAAATGTTTTTTGGATTAAATGTTAAAAGTTTTGTAGGGTTTAAAAAATGGCGGTGAAGGAGAAACTACAGTAAACTAAGATCACTTGATTATTAATTATTGTAGTGATCTATACGAATTGCAGCTGCCAGGCAGCAGGTTGATTTAAAGTTTTGATTTTAAAAATTAATTTATTAGGACTCCCAACGTCAATATAAAGAGTTATGTTGGTTGCAAGTAAATATTTCTGTTAGTTAAGAGGAGGAAAAAATAAAAATTTGGGATTGATTTGGTAGCACACAAAAAAAAGAATTTTATATTAGAATAGGAAATTCTGGAACAGGAATGCTGAAAAAAAAATTCTTTTTTTCACGATTCCTCCCTCCAATCAAAATCTCTCCGCTGAACGATAGCCTTTCCAAGTTTTATCACAGGGGAGTGATTGTTGATTTTCGAAGTCCTCAGACCAGCAAGCTCACGAGGTCTTACGGCAGAGGTCGCTTTGTTGTGACTCAGATACCTTTGCCCCGAATCACAACCATAATACCGATACATGAATATATCGTCCAATACGATATATTGATGTACCATTAATTGACCCTGAAAAAACATTTCAATTTAGCTTTCATTCAAAATTTCATATAAAAATTCAAAATGCATTTAGAAATGCATTCCCACATTTTAACAAAATGCAATTTAGCATAAATTGCATTTTTTTATCAGACACACATTCCACTCACACGATATGCACACTTACCTACATACAGTGTCTTCTTACCTTTTTTCCGTATGTACAGTGTACATCCGTACATTGCTTACTTCCTCCAATCTAATTGTATGTACATACATACATGCAATTATCAGAATTATTCGCACCCTCTTAAAATTATTATTTCAAGCCGGGCGCACAAGTGCATATCGGATTACAGTTTTGCATTGATGCATACAGCTCGCATCAAAAAACTTTTGCATTTTCTCACGTAGGTTTTTTCAACGTCGTGAGAAAACAATAAAAAGAAAAAAGAGCTTTTAAAGCGATCATGGGTACCTGGGTCCAATTTGCCCAAACCTCGGGGAGTTTTCTTTTTTAAACCGTTAAGTAAAGATCTAACAAAAATCGTTCGGTAATTCTTCCTTAGTTGTGATCTTTTAAAAAATACGGATAGTTGCAAAAATAATTGATTTGTGATCTTTTAAAGAATACGGATAGTTGTAAAAATAATTGATTTGTGATCTTTTAAAAAATACGGATAGTTGCAAAAATAATTGAATTGTGATCTTTTAAAAAAAATAAGAATAGTTGCAAAAATAATTGATGTAGTTTTAAAATACAACTGAGACTAGTTGTGATCTTATTAAAAATAAGAATAGTTGTAAAAATAATCGATTCAGTTATAAAATATAACTGAACCTGTGTAGCTGAGAGTGTTTTTTTTTCTACAAAACCTGTTATAAATAAAATAATTAACTACAGTGAAGAATTCTTGTTATCATTATTCGACGCCTGGTATGAACATCCTCGCCAATCGCTTCTTCCTGGACGTTTCGGGAAGCGGTAGGCTCAATATAACATTTTGGTGGCAGCGGTATTTTTTTTCCTCGAATCAGTGACTATAAATAAATAAATTAGATAAAAATAAAGAAAATAATAAGTTGCAAAAACTCAAACCAACAATAAATAATAAACGGCGCAAATAAATACAAATATCAAAGAAGATAAATATATGAGAGTAACAACAATAAATAGAACATTTCTACAAAATACATAACACATAATAAAAAAAATAATAATAATTAGCCCGGGTACCCTAAAAAGGATGCTTAGAGGAATAGAAATAATAGCAAATATAACAATAAAGTTTAAGCGCCAGAGCGCTCACCGTGAGACCCAAGGAGGCTTAATCCCTGCCTCACTAAAACGATTCCCAGAAGGAAGACTACAAGAAATCGTCGTCCCGGACGCGCGACGTATCTTCACTATCATCACCATCATTATCTTCATTCCTCAGCAACATTATCAGAAACGAAAACGCCTGACAAAGGACTCCAAATACTACATCTCTAGCAACGTCATCTACAGCTATCGGAACCAAAAGCCAATACTTGGATAAATAATAAGGTATAAAAAGCAAACAATTTTCCTTTTTTTTTTCTTACAAAAATTTCCCGGATTTGTGAAAAAAAATTTATTTTTTGCGAGTGTACGCAAAATACGCTACTCCACGAAGCGACCTCTGCGGTAAGGTTTCGTGAACTTGCTGGCCAGAGGACTTTGGTAAACCAATAATCAATCCCCTGCAATACAAATTCTTAGCTCTATTGATCAGGAGAAAGATTTTGGTTGGAGATAGAAATTTTGATACAACTGCTCATGTTATTTAATTACAAAAAGATTAAGACAACATTTTTAAGAAAAAAATTTTCTTTTCATATGGCACAACAAATTTAGAATTTTTTTTAATTGCAAAATTTTTTTTTCCTCCGTTCCCATTGCGTTAGAAAAATTAAAGAAAAATTTTTTTTTTCAGTTGCATAGAAAAATTAAAAAATATTTTTCCTTTTGGAAAAGGTGTTAATTCAAAAAAAAAATGTTTCTCCTATCGCTACAATTCTTTTTTCCCCTCTTTCCTTACATCTAACCCCAATTTAATTATAATTAAAAGCAAATTCTTTCCCTACTTCTTTTATAAAAATTTTAATAAATATTATCCTAAATTTCAACCCAATTCTCCGACTTATACCAAACACATATTCGCGAATAAGAATCAACCAAGGCAAATTCTTACAGATTCGATTTGATTTAGTTATTTGGCAAGTTATTAGATCAATACAGTCTCTTATATTAATATAGATACAATACATTTTTCAACAAAATACACCCTATACGACTTTTCAGAATTAAATTTCTTTCAACCTACTGTTTAGCAGTTGCAATACATATGTATAGCTGAGTACATTTAAAATTGACAATCACGTGTTCTTGTCTTCATCTTAGCGTATACTCCTTAGATTTTGCAAAAAAAAAAAAAAATTCTCATTTCCCCTTTTTCCAAATTTTTACATCTTACATACAAAACAAACATTACTGACGAAAACAAATCTTTCGACGAGCTTTGCTTGTCACGAGTCCCAAAAATGACAGAAATTAGACAAATTCTGGCCGACTATCATAGAGCGAATAAACCTAAAAGGACTTCAGATTTTACTTCTGGAAAACTCCAACAGTTGGAAGAACTATGGGCTTCATTTGAAAAAATTGAAACCCTGATTCAAGATCATGAAAATTTTACTGAAACTCATGACTATTTTAAGCAGTCATGCTATGACAAAACGGAGGACTGGTACAATCTTACAAAGGCAACTCTGTCTGATAGGTTGAAATCCATATCAGTCCACATAGAGCGCAAAAATAACCCGTTTTACGTCCCACTTCCAAAAACTTCTCAAAAAACAACTGCAGCTGAGAACCAGGATAGCTCAGACAAAGATCAATCTAATACAGTACGATTTCGATTGCAAGAAGATAGACAAAAAACATTATCCCATATTATCCAGTCTATAGATAATAATTCACTTGCAACTGCAACCCAGGCATATCTAAACCAAAAATTAAACTCGTTGCACAAATATTGGGATGATTTTGAAGAAACACACAATGAAATAATCTTGAATGTTGGCCCAAACGACAAAGACAGCGAATACTTCGCAAATGATGTTTACATAGACATGGAAACATCATTCTCAGACACTGTAATTGTGCTGCAAGAACAATTGGACTCTCGATTCCAAAATGTAACGAATACTACAAATAATTCCACAGAGAATCACCACAATGTCTCTTTCAGAGACCAATCAAGTTTTTTCCCATCTGAAGCGAGAACATTAATTCCCAATTTCAATGGAAATTCGAAAGATCTCCACAAATTTATTTCAAGTTGTGAGGACTCATACGCAACAGCAACGACGGCGAACGAAAAACACTCCCTCCTTAGCTTTATAAGGAGTAAATTATCCGCAGAGGGATACGACGTATACAGATACAATCAACTCTCAGATTGGCCTGAGTTAAAATCGCTATTGGCCCAAACTTTCGAAGTCAAAACCCCTAGGTCCACACTACAATCTCAATTGACTATCTGCAAACAAAGAAGAGAGGAAAGTGTAAAAGACTTTTTGCAGAGATTAAGTACAATACTGTCCAAGCTAAATGAAGCAACACATTCCTATACAACGGACAAGGTGCTCCTACGGTATTTGTTAAGAGATAATGAGTGTCAGGCTGTGAGAGCAATTGAAGATGAGTTATCCAATCCACAATTACAGACCTTATCCAAAGTGCATTCCGGTAAATCCTTTTCTGCATTAAAATCACATATTTTAGATCATGCATCACGTTTGGAGCTCAAGCAAGCTATCTTTCAAACGAATTACAAGACAAATCCAGTCCCTTTCAGACAAAATACGAGTCATAATTTACAATGCTTCAAATGTAATAGACTCCGATAACTGGGCACCTCCGGTTTCAAGTAAGTCCCTTGCCATAGTATGGAGGCTCTGCTATGGTCGACCGTTTATTCCCGCCATCCAAACCAATAGTGTATGGATTTCCTAAACAAAAAAACCTATGAGGGTGATGCCCCTCTAAGCGCATCGTCCGTCGGGACTGTATCAGACCCACAGGACAATATTCCAATTGAGGGCAGTGCTCACAAGGACAATGTCTTCAATAAAATCGTTTCAGGAACGGAGAGGTTATCACTCGCGGGACCAAGCAGGTCGAGTACTCGCCTAAGCGGCTCCATGCGTAAGCGATTAAAATACCTCCTGGAATCAGGTTTCGCCAGAGAGGAAGCCATGGAAATGGCGGCCCAGAAACCAATGGCTGATCTGAAAAACCTAGGAAAAAGATCCCGATCTGACGGATCATCTCCAGAAGGCTTAAGCAGTAAGCGTGGCTGCACGAATTACCAACACCGGGAAAAGAAGGATCAAGACAAACAGGAGCGCGTCGACGCCCAACATGTCGAGAACCAACTTGCCCCGGTCTCTAAGCAAAAGACGACACCTGACCGCCCAACTGTAGAAGGAAGGCCAAAAAGGCCCCTCTCTTCAGTCAGGTACTGACCAGTGTCAAAGCGGCTATTGCATCTGAAGGCTACCCAACAGCGCTCCTCTCTATGGACCAACTCAAGGCCGTACAGAGGAGAGTTGTTGATGAGATAGAAGAGCAAGCAGATAAAAATGTTAAGCCTAACTTCTTGGGTTGCTCTTTTAAACCAGGCTGGCTCTCTCTCAACTGCGGAGATGCGGTCACTGCCGACTAGATTAAGGCTTTCATTCCAAGCCTTAACCCGTGGGATTGGACTAAGCCTATGGTGCTGGAGGGCGAAAAACTTCCGCGTCACAAGGTCTATACAGTGTACCTCCCAATGAGCGAAGGAGACTCCAACGAGAAGATCCTGCGCAAAATTCACGCCCAGAATGAACTCAGGACCTCTCAATGGAAGGTAATCCATCGACATACCACCAACTCCATGGTACAGCTGGTTCTCTCTATTGATAGCTCATCAGCAGAGAGAATCGAAAAAGATCAAGGCAGGATTAACTACCTGTTTGGCCACGTCCACCTTCGATCGAGGAAGGCGCCCACGAAAGCGTCGACAGCCGCGGCTGCTGCTAAAACCAAAGCTCCCGATGTTTCTGGGAAGTCCGTCGTACGAAAGAAGGGGGACGTCGGACCGACAAAGCCAACAGCTATAAAAGGCCCTCATAATGAAGGTAAAACCGGCCGCAAACATGGTCTTCCACCTGCCAAAGCGACTGTTCCAAAGCACCAATCGGCTGCTAGAACAAGATTTGTAAAGGTAGGGGAGGGAGCTAAAAAGCCCCACAAGCCAGAATCCAGTGGCATTGGGAAGGGTACTTCAACGTCCAACCAGGACAAGTTGAAGGACACCAAGGACATGACAACGGAATGATGCCTCTGCCCGGAGCATCATTACGTACGGACACTGACAGGACAGGACTTTCGACGGACGAGACAGGAAACACCACTTGCCACTCACGGCAAAGATCAAGTAGGCCAAATCATTTAACTCGAGAGGAGTCCCCAATTTGCGCCCCCTCGGACAATGTTAAGGCTACAAGTATTAAATGTGTCCAGATTAACCTTCACAGAGCAAAATGCGCCTCTGCAGCTCTCTCTGAACGGTTTCTCAAATCTGGATGGGATATTGCCCTATTTCAGAACCTTGGGCATATAACGGCAAAATCTGTGGCCTCCCTTGCGGGAAGGAAACCAATAACTTTTACTGCCTTAATGGCGGCAGACCCCGTACAGCAATTATGTGCGGTAGGGATACTGTCGCTTTTCCCTTGCACAGATCCATTACAAGGGATCTAACTGCAGTGTTAATAGAATTCAAAAACCTCCAAAATGGCAAGGAGCAGATTGTTCTAGCATCCGCCTACTTCCCAGGAGATCAAGAACTACCACCACCACAGGAGGTTAAAGATCTTGTGGAGCATTGCAGTATAAATAATCTGAAACTGATTATAGGCTGCGATGCCAATGCTCATCATACAGCTTGGAATAGCAGCAATATCAACGAGAGAGGTGAGGAGGTTCTACACTATGTACTTTCAAAAGGTCTACAAATAGCCAACCGAGGGGTAGAGCCCACCTTCGTTAATGCAATCAGACAGGAAGTCCTTGACGTGACAATCACCAATAGGCAAGGTGTTGAACTGGTCACGAACTGGCATGTCTCGAACCAAGCCTCACTATCCGATCACAGGTACATAAGATTCAATATTGGGGCTCTACAAACAAGAAAGGAACACATAAGCATCCCAAAAAGGACAGATTGGGCAGTATACAAGGCCCTGGTCCAAGAGGAACTAATAGGTCTTCCAAAAAGGATCAAATCCATCGAAGAAGTGGATCTTATAGCAGATCAACTTCAAACAACGCTCATTCGAGCTTATGAAGAGAGCTGCCCTATCACCACCATCCAAAGGAAAAAGGACGTTCCTTAGTGGAACAGTCAGCTCGGTAAATTAAGGAAAAGCCTGAGGAAGCATTTCAACAGAGCTAAGGCCACTCAACAATGGGAGGCATATAAAACAGCCATTTCCAAGGATCGTAACAACGGCATTGGCTCCATCAAACACTGTGATGGAAGCCTTTCCGTCAATACCAAGGGAACGCTAGAGATTCTTCTCAAAACGCACTTCCCACTCTGCAACTTTGTGACCGAGGAGCCCGACGTAGACGCCAGATACTCAGTGATACCAGTGGTGCTAAACAGGCATTACCGATCAGCAAACAAATTGTCACCGAAGCCAAGGTGAGATGGGCTCTCAAGCCCAACCTTTTAAAGCTCCTCGCGGCGATGGCATATTTCCGGCGGCAAGAATCGCTGGATCATATTAAGCCCCTTATCACTGAGATATTTAGGGCCAGCCTGTGCACGGGATACATCCCTAAGGCATGGAGACTAACCAAAGTTGTTTTTATTCCGAAATCGGGTAAAAAACCACCCAGCGAGGCACAATCATACAGACCTATCAGTCTGACTTCATTTCTCCTGAAAACTCTAGACAAAATAATAGACAACTTTATTCGGACGACGTCCCACAAAAGCTGTCCACTTAATGCCAATTAATATGCCTACCAACCCGGAAAATCCACCGACGACACTCTCAGCAGTCTGGTAGAGACTATCGAGAAAGCCTCACAGGAAAATGAGGTCCTTATATGTTCCTTTATGGACATACAAGGCGCTTTCGATAATACTCTCTTTGACTCGATCAAGAGGGTATCCGAGGATAGGGGCATAGAAACCTGCATTGTCAGATGGATTGGCAGCATGCTTGAGAAACGCTGCATAACAGCTACCATGAACGGTGAATCCACAACAATCATGGCCACTAGAGGCTGCCCACAAGGCGGGGTGCTATCGCCCCTTCTATGGCTACTAGTTGTGGATGAGCTACTAAACTTACTCCAAGAGGCCGGCTTTAAGGCCCAAGGATACGCTGATGATATTGTCATCTGTGTTAAAGGAAAGTTTGAATCAGCTTTACCAGAGCTTATGCAAACTGCTTTTAACATCGTTACCAGATGGTGCCAGAACATGGGACTATCAATAAACCCAGGTAAAACAGTGCTAGTTCCTTTTACTAGGAAAAGGAGCCTTCAGATTCCACCTCCTAAGTTAAATGGAATTGCAATAGAATATTCCAAAGAAGCAAAATATCTAGGAATAATCCTAGACAGCAAGCTTACCTGGAATCCACACCTGGAAATGTTAACACACAAAGCCATGTGGGCATTCAGCTCTTGCCACAGGCTTTTCGGGAAAAACTGGGGTCTGAACCCCAAAATGACCCTATGGATCTTCCAGGGCATAGTCAGACCCATACTCTCTTATGGGGCAAATGTGTGGTGGCCTAAAACATTGCAGGCAACCACCAGAAGAACCCTTGACAAGGTGCAGGGGATGGCATGTTTGGGCGCCACTGGTGCCTTTACATCATGTCCTCAACGAGCACTTGAAGCCATTCTTGGCTTACAGCCTCTATACCTCTTTATTCAGAGGGAAGCTGCAGCTAGTATGCTTCGAAAGAAAAGGTCAGATGATTGCACCTCCTCCAGGGTGGGTCATCTCAGTATCTTTGAGCAGGTCAACATTAACGACCTAGAAGCTCCAAAAGATACTATGGCCAAGAGACTTTCTTTTGAAAGAGGTTACAAGGTAACCATTAATGAAAGAAGCCAGATACTAGACAGAGGACTCCAGCTCCCGCAACGGGCCCGAGTCTGGTATACTGACGGATTCCGGAAGGACGGGAAAACAGGCGCAGGGGTGGTTGGTCCAGAAGTGGAACTATCCATTCCGCTTGGTGTCTCACCTTCCATTTTTCAGGCGGAAGTCTATGCTATAGAGGTTGGAGCTAAGGAAAGCCTAAATAAGGGCTGTAAGAACTCTAGCATCTACATCTGTTCAGACAGCCAAGCTGCGCTCCTAGCTCTTTCCTCTCAAGCCTTTGAGTCGAAATTAGTTTGGAGCTGCTACTCGAAACTCCAACTACTGTCTAGGGACAACCAAGTAACGTTGGTTTGGGTCCCTGGACACGAAGGAGTGGACGGTAATGAAAAGCGGATGAACTGGCTAAAACCGGAGCAGATTGTCCGTATTTTGGTCCTATCCGACATTTGGCCTACCAAAAAGCCACTTTAGGGGGAACTGCTTAAGTGGGAAAACAGGCAACTGGAACTCCTTTGGCGTAGCGCGCCCGGTATGAGGCATGCGAAGAAATTCTTCAATCCTTCCCATTTCCTGTAGCGTCAACTTATTGAACTAAGCAGACAGTCTCTCAGACTATTTGCTAACGCAGTCACTGGTCATGGCCCCTTCCGTCACTTCCTGAAGAAGATAGGCAAATGCGACAGTGAACTGTGTGGACTGTGCGAAGAGGAAGATGAAACCTCGATGGACGTTATATGCGAGTGCCCAGCACTTGCAGGTCTAAGGATGCAAATCACTGGAAGAGAACTTATCTCTCCAGATAATGTCTGCAATCTAACTCCGAAAGCAATAATCGAGCTCGTTAGAAGACTCGATTTTGCCTAATCACTATAGGGGAAGGCACAATAGATCAACTATGGTCGCGGTGTCCGCAAGGTCCTGGAGGCCTAGTCGCCCCTACTCTTAACATTAACAATAGACTGGGGCATGCTGCATCAAGTTGTCCAGTCATACAACGCACCACGCAAAATTTCAATGCAGTTCCAAAGCTACACCCCCAATTACAACGCTCTCCAGATTTTAATAAAATTAAATATGCATCACAATCTCCTTCATGTCGATATTGTCATCGGATGGGACATACAATCGACGAATGCCGGACAAGAGCCGCGAACAACAGTCGTTCTGGCTACAATCAGGGAAATCAAAATAATTTCCAGAAGGTGAACAATACTCCACCAACAAACACGGCTGAAAGACAGCCTCAAAATAGGAACTGGCAGCAGCCAGTATTCCGAGAAAGTCGAGCTCCACCGCCGAGATATAATAATGCCAATATCTCGGCTAGATCACCTTCTCCAAGTAGGAAGAATAATCGAACTTCATCGGCATCCAGGCAGGGAAACTGGATGCAGCGGGGGGTCGTTTTCGGCAACCCCTCGCAGATGGAAACAACGGCGCAAGTTCATCGCGATCCCGAGACAATACCGACGAAAAACTAAACAGCAAAAAATTAATTCGTATTCCCGTCCAGATTAAAAAAATTCTCTAACTCTCTCTTTGCCTGTCGATATCTGCTCTGCTCCTAAACTTACATTTTTAATTGATACTGGAGCAGAGATCAGCTTAATAAAACTCCATCCACTGAAACCGGACAGTATCTGCTACAGAGATGCTGTCTGCAATATAAATACTTTGTTTACAGAGTCCACTTCTACAGAAGGACTCATCTTCGCGAAATTAACTCTGAAGTCTGCACAAAATAACTCCATTCTAGAACACTCATTTCAAATAGTGGGAAATAACTCCATCCGCTCATACGCTCACCTGCTTGGTCATGATTTTTTATCTCGATACAATGCGAGTATCGACTATAAAAATAAATTCATTTCTCTTGAAGTTAATGAATCTTATTCATCTTATCCATATGAACAATACTATTCAAATTACCCTTATGTTTATTTGAAAAGCGAAAACCCAGAAAAGAGGTCTCGAACTAAAAGTTTATTATATACGGAGATAACATTCTCCAATAAAAACATTAATACAATCCTATCTCCATCAATTGCTTTACAAAGCAATAACAATCGATATCTATCCAATACTTTATCAGAAGTGGAGACCAAAAATAATGAAAATATATCTCCATCAATAGCTTCACGAAAGGCTAAACTAAATAAAATTCAATCTCCTTCAACAATAGATTCACAAAAGGTGAGGTCTATGAGTAAATATAAAAAAATAACAAAGAATTTCAATGAATTTTTAACTCCTTCAAATTCTATCGAGTCGGAATCATTGAATAACTCCTTCCAAATTCCACATAAGTTGGAATCATATCTCCTTCCTTATAAAAATCCAAAAGAATCGGATAAAATAAATAAAATTAAAATTCCGGCTCGATCAGAATTCATCATTGAAATTCCAACTCTTTCTATTCAAAATCAATCGGTCTGTTTCCAGAAGGAAATAAAGCCAGGTTTATTTCTCCGAAACTCGATCGTCGAACCAGTCAACGGTATGGCAAAAGTCCTAATCCTCAACACAAATGAGGAGGACGCCGATCTGGCACCTTACGCGGTGAACCCAGTTTACCAAGACTTGGGCGACTTTGTGGTCATCTCCACAGACTCTGACAGAGATCCAATTAAGGGCAGAATAATTAAACTGCAAAATCTTATAAAATTGGATCACTGTAATTCAGAGGAATCTGAGAGTATTCGCAATATCTGTAAGGAATTCAACGACCTCTTCTTTATAGAAGGGGATTTCCTATCTTATACAGATGCGATTACCCACAAGATCGAGACCCTCTAAGACAAACCACCAATTTATACCAAGCCTTATAGACTTCCTGAAGCAAGCCGAACTGAAATAAACCGGCAAATACAAGAAATGCTGGAGCCCGATATTATAAAACCCTCACATAGTCCCTGGAATTCTCCACTTCTCCTGGTTCCCAAAAAGCCAGATGAGAAGGGAAAAAAAAGTGGCGAGTAGTGGTAGACTTTCGTTGTATTAACGACATTACTATTGGCGATGCGTACCCAATGCCTAATATCACTGATATATTAGACCAGTTGGGGAAGTCGAAATATTTTACCACACTCGACTTAGCCAGTGGATTTCGCCAGATAAAAATGGACTCGAAGGCCAGGGAGAAAACTGCCTTTAGCACACCATATGGCCACTACGAATACAATCGTATGCCATTTGATTTAAAAGGAGCCACAGCTACTTTTCAATATCTGGCCTTCAAGGCATCTATTGCTTCGTATACATGGACGATATTGTAGTCCATGGATACAATCTCAAAGACCACAATTCAAGACTCATAGCAGTATTTAGGCGTCTCCGCAATTTCAACCTCAAACTTCAACCCGATAAGTGCCACTTCCTAAGAAAGGAAAATATGTATTTAGGGCACATTATTACAGAAAATGGAGTCAAACCAGACCCAGCGAAGATTAAGTCAGTTCAGTCCTATCCCAGACCGAAGAAGGAAAAAGATATAAAAGCTTTCCTTGGTTTCGTCGGCTACTATCGCCGCTTTATACCAAATTTTTCCAAAATTTCAAAACCACTTACAAATCTTTTGAAAAAAGATATCCCTTTCAAGTTCGACGCAATTTGTGATGAAGCATTTTGCGAATCACGCAATAAACTTATTACAGCACCAATTCTATCATATCCCGATTTTGACAAAGAATTTTTTGTCACCTCCGATGCCAGTGACTACGCCATAGGAGCTGTTCTGTCACAAGGTGAGGACCAAGGAGATTATCCAATCACCTATGTGAGCCGAGTTCTCAATGGTGCAGAGACTCGTTACTCAACTATAGAGAAAGAGCTCTTAGCTATCGTTTTCGCAGTTGAGCAATTCAGACCATACGTTTATGGCAGACAGTTTACAATTATAACTGACCATAAACCATTAGTATTGCTCATGAATCTGAAAGACCACTCCTCAAGACTAATGAGATGGAGAATTCGTCTTGAGGAATATGACTACAAGATAGTCCATAAATCAGGCACGCTCAACACAAATGCAAACGCTCTCAGTAGAGCTATTCCAGATAGTAGCGAAAATTGCGCAGAACCTACCACCTGCGTAAATGTGGTAACAAGGGACAAGCTAGAGCGCAGGCGAATTTGAATACTCCCAACACGAGTGTCATTAATCAAAATTCAACTCCATCACAAGCGAACAATTACTCAGTCATAATAACTGAGACTAATTTTCCTCTTTTACTGACTAAAAATTTGAACCTAAAGTCTTCATCTTGCCAATGCAAGATACAGAACTTGAAAGAGTGTTGGCTTCGAAACTAAAACTTTCAGATAAATCTCCACTTTTAAAAACTGAACTGAACTTCTTCAAGAAAATAGGCTCCACAATAATGATATCAAAAATTAATTTACCTTGTCGATCCCAAAGACATAGATCAGACCTCATACATAGAAGCAAATCAGTTAAAACAAATAAATATCTCCTTCCCTATATTAGGTCCACAGAATCTAATAATTATTAAAAACATTTTTACCAAGGTCTTCACTGCTAAACAAATAAACATTAAACTCCATCAAGATTCTATTAAATATTTATCCGACATTAATGACATCGAACAAGTTTTGAAGGATTTTCATTCATTAACGACGGGAGGCCATCAAAGCGTTTCCCGTACAATTAAAAGAACTAAAGCAATTTTACTGGCCTGGCATGTCAGACGATATTATCAAATACGTAAGGAAATGTAAACTTTGTCCGGTGAACAAAGTATCCAGAAACCCTAAAACTCCAATGAAAATCTCGAGCATTAGCTCCAAACCTTTCGAAAGAGTGTACCTAGATGTTGTATGACCTCTCCCAATTTCTCATTCTGGAAACAAATATCTCCTTACATTTCAAGACGACCTCTCAAAATTTTCTGAGGCTATTCCCATAGTCGACACCGAGTCTAAGACATTAGCGGAAGCCTTCACGACAACGATAGTTTGTCGACATGGTATTCCAGAAAGTATCCTCACAGATCAAGGTTCTAACCTCATAAGTGGCATATTCGCCGAGGTATCTAAATTACTAAGAATAAAACGACTTAAAACAACTCCATATCACCCTCAAACGAATGGTGCATTGGAAAGAAGTCACAGAACCTTAGCAGAATATCTCCGATCTTATGTAGCAAAAGATCCACAAGACTGGGATACATCGATTCCTTATGCCATGTTTGTATTCAATACAACCCCTCATTCGAGTACTAATTACACTCCTCGCGAACTCCTTTACGGATTCCCAGCCGAAATTCCAAACAATTTGAAATCTTCTCCAACCGTTTGCTATAATTACGACAATTATGCAAACGAGTTAAAAGCGCGTCTACAGCATAGCTTCAAAATAGCTAAAGACATAGCCATGGCCAATAAAGAAAAATCCAAACTACAATGTGACAAAAGCTCCGTCCAAAAATTTTGTATGGTAGGCGATAAAGTCCTACTTAACAGCAGAGTTCGAGAGAACAAATTCTCACCACTATGGTCAGGTCCGTATAAGATAATGGAGATTAATTCCCCCGAAAATTCTACTATTAAAATCAATAATAAAAACAAAAGAGTCCATAACAATGACCTAAAACTGATCTGAGAGTAAAAACTTCAATATCTACAAATATCATTCAGAGATATTAATATATCGTCATCTTCCAGATTTCCAAAATGATGCATATAGCATTCATTCTAATTTTCATCCCCTTAATCTACGGCTCAGGAATAGAGGTAAAGCAGCTAAATGCTACTGCAGGCATTTATTTTGAGGAAATTGGCAGAGCCAATTTCTACACCAACGAGTGGAAATTAGTGACATTCTGCGACCTGGAAAATTTTAAAACAGAATTCAACAACATCCAGTTCATAGCTCTACAAATTACAGAGACCTGCCAGAAGCTGGACAAACACTCAGCCTTGAGCCACACTTGTAACGGTACGTTGTTACAAATAAATCTTATATTAGCAAACACAGAATATAAGAATATGTTACTTGTGACCCAAAATAGAAAACAAAGAGCACTTTTCAATGCTATAGGCTCAATCTCTAAAGCTCTTTTCGACACATGAGACGAAGATTATGCCAAGATTTATGACGAGCAAATCCGTAACCTCACCCTTAACCAAAACTCCCTCCTATCACTTATGAAAAGCCAAACTGCGATAGTCGAAGCAACCGCAAATGTTTTCAATAAAACTAAAGCCGCAATTGAAAAGGAATTCATGGTCATGCATAAAAAACTAATATCAGTGCAGATAGCTACATCATTGATGGAAAATAGGTCAGTTAATAACAAAATATCAATTGAACTGGAATCACTCATTTCACTAGTCTCACTAATGGCATTCAGATACCAAAATACCCAGGCAGAATTAATAGATCTTCTAACGGATTCAAGGCATGGAAAATTTCATCCTACACTAATAATTCCTAGAAAAATAGAAGAATTGTTATCAAATATCAGGCAAGAAATACCAAATACAATGATGCTTCCCATAAATCCCAGAGAAAATACATTATCACAAATTTATAAATTAAGTACAATCTCTGCGAATATTTTCAACAACAAAATAATTATAGAACTCAGAATTCCCATTCCTTTCAAGGAACCATATCAAATCTTTAAAACAATACCATTGCCTACTATCCTTAAAAAATCGCTCGTATATATTGAACCATCAAAGGAATATATACTAATCGACTACAATCGCGAACACTATCTCGAACTAACAGTCCAAGACATTCACAATTGCACAACGTTGGATCATACGCACTTTTACTGCCAGATCACATCCCCAATCTTAAATGCAAATACTAGGGTAAATCAATGCGAGATAAATTTAATAAAAAAGGAGCCGATTACATCCGATTGTAAAATTTTAACATTAGAACAAGATTGCTTTTGGACGCAATTATCGCAGCAGAACGCTTGGCTTTTCTCCCTAAAAGATTCCATCCACGTAATATTATTTGCGAAAATTCCATTAGCTGACAAGTTCTGCAAGGAACAGGAACAATGTATATCTATCCAAATTGCTATGTACGAAGCAAAGAATTCATCTTGCACGGACATAGCGTTAAAGTTTCTAAATTTAATTCTTATTTTATCCCAACAATAAACATTTCCAGTATAATATGGAATATGACGTCTTCTCCAAAGGAAACGCATATAGAAACAGATCCCTTAAAGATTATATCAAACGCGGATTTAAAGAAAGTGCTAGAGCAATTCATTCGCAAAAAGAGCAGGAATTAATTCCGGTCAATCCAATCAACAATCATCATATCCACCACTATACATTATCATATATGACGATTGCATTAGTCATCTCAATTCTATGTGCGCATTTGTACGTGAAATACAAACAAATAATCTGTAAATCACGGAAAATACTTTCTCTAGATGAACTAAAAAATGTGCCTAGACCTGCACCACGAAAACTTAATTTCAAAATAACCCCAGCACCTAAAAGGAAAACGACTGAAAACGTTTAACCTACAGACAATCACCAAAAGAGTTACCAAACAACTGTACCTTTCCCTTTCTTTAACTTTTACCACTTTATTAACTCCTTAACCATCCCGAAAAGGAACACAATTTCTACGCCAGAATTATTTTTTAACAAAAAAAAAAAAAAAAAAATTGATTTTGGAATAATGTAAATAACAAAGAGATATAAAAGTAAAAATAAATACTAGTTTCTTTTAACAAATTAAATTTTAACTATATACTTATAGTATAAAAAAAAAACATCAATAAATACCCTTAACAAAAAAGGGATCAGTTATAAGGAAACAACAATTCCAAAAAACAATGTACAACCAACTGGTTAAATTATATAATAGCACCACTTTAAAGAATATATTAAATAATTAAGTAGCAAATACACATAAATATTATAAGATAATATATTATATAAATAGATAACGCAGATCGAAATCCTAGGTCAAAATATATACATATATGTATATAAAACAAAAAAAATCTGTTCCTTTACGATAAATTATTACTATTAGTTTTATTATAATTTAAATCCAAAATAAATCGTAAATAGGTTACACATCTCTCATATTCAAAGAAAATATTCACTGCTTCTATTCATAGGATTTATTTTAATTAACTTCTATAATTTTATATAATTATGTATAACAAAAGTATCCTAATTCTATACCACATAATGCATACTTATAATTTTTCTTTTACAGAGAGAAAGATTTTCTTCCAACTAGGAATAAAGCTTTCTTTTCCCCAGGGGGAGGAATGTTGTGACTCAGGTACCTTTGCCCCGAATCACAACCATAATACCGATGCATGAATATATCGTCCAATACGATATATTGATGTACCATTAATTGACCCTGAAAAAACATTTCAATTTAAATTTCATTCAAAATTTCATATAAAAATTCAAAATGCATTTAGAAATGCATTCCCACATTTTAACAAAATGCAATTTAGCATAAATTGCATTTTGTTATCAGACACACATTCCACTCACACGATATGCACACTTACCTACATATAGTGTCTTCTTACCTTTTTTCCGTATGTACAGTGTACATCCGTACATTGCTTACTTCCTCCAATCTAATTGTATGTACATACATACATACAATTATCAGAATTATTCGCACCCTCTTAAAATTATTATTTCAAGCCGGGCGCACAAGTGCATATCGGATTACAGTTTTGCATTGATGCATACAGCTCGCATCAAAAAACTTTTGCATTTTCTCACGTAGGTTTTTTCAACGTCGTGAGAAAACAAAAAAAAGAAAAAAGAGCTTTTAAAGCGATCATGGGTACCTGGGTCCAATTTGCCCAAACCTCGGGGAGTTTTCTTTTTTAAACCCTTAAGTAAAGATCTAACAAAAAATCGTTCGGTAATTCTTCCTTAGTTGTGATCTTTTAAAAAATACGGATAGTTGCAAAAATAATTGATTTGTGATCTTTTAAAGAATACGGATAGTTGTAAAAATAATTGATTTGTGATCTTTTAAAAAATACGGATAGTTGCAAAAATAATTGATTTGTGATCTTTTAAAAAAAATACGAATAGTTGCAAAAATAATTGATGTATTTTTAAAATACAACTGAGACTAGTTGTGATCTTATTAAAAATAAGAATAGTTGTAAAAATAATCGATTCAGTTATAAAATATAACTGAACCTGTGTAACTGAGAGTGTTTTTTTTCTACAAAACCTGTTATAAATAAAATAATTAACTACAGTGAAGAATTCTTGTTATCATTATTCGAACATTCGAACATCCTCGCCAATCGCTTCTTCCTGGACGTTTCGGGAAGCTCGAGCGGTAGGCTCAATATAACAGCTTCGCGGAAGGGTGAAAGGTGATAGTAGGATAATTTGGAATTATATTTATTTAAAAAAAGGTTTTAAGCTAGGATTTTGTACGATCTCCTAGAGTAAAGAAAACTTCACTTACAAAAAAAAAGTACGCTGATTGCACTATGTCGTTATGTATGTACAAATGAATTGATAGTGAAAATAATTTGTTTCTGCACATAAAAAGAATCGAGCATAAAAATATTTTGATGAATGTGTCTTTGTATGTATATAAAATAACTTGATTATAAATATCTATTTTTTTTTGCTACCTTTTATTTTATCCAGAGGTATTGGTATAGCTGTTAGTAGCTAGGAGACTTAGAGTTGAGTTAAAGATGTTGTTGTAGTATGTTGTGTGTAGGTGTTGGAAGAGTATGACGACTATAAGGTTGTTGTTTGAAATATTCTGGGATAGCTCTACTGAGAGCGTCTGCATTTGTGTTGAGCTTACCTGATTTATGGACTATTTTGTAGTCATATTCCTCAAGACGTATTCTCCATCTCATTAGTCTTGAGGAGTGATCTTTCAGATTCATGAGCAATACTAATGGTTTATGGTCAGTTATAATTGTAAACTGTCTGCCATAAACGTATGGTCTGAATTGCTCAACTGCGAAAACGATAGCTAAGAGCTCCTTTTCTATTGTTGAGTAACGAGTCTCTGCACCATTGAGAACTCGGCTCACATAGGTGATTGGATGATCTCCTTGATCATCAACTTGAGAAATAACTGCTCCGATGGCGTAGTCACTGACATCGGAGGACACAAAAAATTCTTTGCAAAATCGGGATATGATAGAATTGGTGCTGAAATAAGTTTATTGCGTAATTCGCAAAATGCCTCGTCGCAGATTGCGTCGAACTTGAAAGGCGTATCTTTTTTCAAAAAAATTGTTAGTGGTTTGGCTATCTTCGAAAAATTTGGTATAAATCGCCGATAGTAGCCGACGAAACCAAGGAAAGCTTTGATATCTTTTTCCTTCTTGGGTCTGGGATAGGACTGAACTGACTTGATTTTTGCTGGGTCTGGTTTGACTCCATTTTCTGTAATTATGTGCCCTAAATACATAAATTCCTTTCTTAGGAAGTGGCACTTGTCGTGTTGAAGTTTGAGGTTGAAATTGCGGAGACGGCTAAATACTGCTGTGAGTCTTGTATTATGATCTTTGAGATTGTATCCATGGACTACAATATCGTCCATGTATACGAAACAATAGATGCCTTGGAGTCCAGATAGAACATTGTTCATGGCTCGTTGAAAAGTAGCAGGGCGTAGTGGCCATAGGGTGTGCTAAAGGCAGTTTTCTCCCTGTCCTTCGAGTCCATTTTTATCTGGTGAAATCCACTGGCTAAGTGGAGTGTGGTAAAATATTTCGACTTCCCCAACTGGTCTAATATATCAGTGATATTAGGCAGTGGGTACGCATCGCCAATAGTAATGTCGTTCATACGACGAAAGTCTACCACTTCTCGCCACTTTTTGTTTCCATTCTCATCTGGCTTTTTAGGATTTTTAGGAACCAGGAGAAGTGGAGAATTCCAGGGACTATGTGAAGATCTGTTGATGTCTGACTCAAGCATTTCTTGTATTTGCCGATTTATTTCCGTTCAGCTTGCCTCAGGAAGTCTATAAGGATTGCTATAAATTGGCGGTTTGTCTTGGAGGGTCTCGATTTTGTGGGTAATCGCAACTGTATATGAAAGGAAATCCCCTTCTATGAAGAAGAGATCGTTGAATTCCCTACAGATATTGCGAACGCTCTCAGATTCCTCTGAATTACAGTGATCCAATTTGATAAGGTTTTGCAGTTTATTTATTCTGCCCTTAATTGGATCTCTGTCAGAGTCTGTGGAGATGACCACAAAGTCGTCCAAGGCTTGGTAAACTGGGTTCACCTCGTAAGGGCCCAGATCAGCGTCCTCCTCATTTGTATTGAGGATTAGGACTTTTGCCATACCATTGACTAGTTTGACTATTGAATTTCCAGGAAACAAACCTGGCCTTATTTCTTTCTTGAAACAGAACGATTGATTTTGAATAGAAGGAGTTGGAATTTCAATGATGAATTCTGATTGAGCCGGAATTTTAATTTTATTTAATTTATCCGATTCTTTCGGATTTTTAAAAGGAAGGAGATATGATTCCAATTTTTGTGGAATTTGGAATTAGCTATTCGATAATTCTGACTCGATAGAATTTGAGACTTTATTGAAATTCTTTGACTTCTTTGATTTTATCTTGGAATTCACTTTTTGTGAAGCTATTGATGAAGGAGATAGAATTTTACTAGATGCAGCCTTTTGTGCGGCTGTAGATGGAGATATACTTTTACGTTCTTGCTTCATATCTTGTGAAGCTTTGGATGGAGATAGAATGTTATTTAATTCAGCCTCTTGTGTGGCTATAGATGGAGATAGATTTTTACCTTTATGCTTCATTTCTTGTGAAGCATGTGCTGGCGATCGATTTGTATTGCTTTTCGAAGCAATTGATGGAGATAGATTTGTATTAGTATTTATATCGGAGAATGTTATCTCCGTATATTAAAGACTTTTTGTTTGAGACCTCCTTTCTGAGTCTTCGCTTTTCAAATAAACGTATGGATAATTAGTGTAATATTCTTCATAAGGATAAGATTCATTTGAATCGTTTATTTCTAAAGACATATATATTTATTTTTGTAATTGATACTAGCATTGTATCGAGATAAAAAGTCATGACCAAGCAGGCCATCGTATGAGAGGATGGAGTTATTTCCCACAATTTGAAATGGGTGTTCTAGGATGGAGTTATTATGTTCAGAATTTAAGTTTAACTTAGCAAAAATGAGTCCTTCTGTAATAGTGGACTCTGTAAATAATGTGTTTATATTGCAGACAGCATCTCTGTAGCAGATGCTATCTGCCTTCAATGGATGGAGTTTAATTAAGCTGATCTCTGCTCCAGTATCAATTAAAAATGTAAGTTTTGGAGCAGAGCAGATGTGGACAGGCAAGGAAAGCGTTAGTGAATTTTTATTAACTTGGACGGGGATACGGATTAATTTCTTGCTGACTACTTTTCCGTCGATATTGTCTCGGGATTCCTGTGAACTTGTGCTGTAGTTTGTATGTGCGAGGGGCTGCCGAATGAGACCCCCCGCTGCATCCAGTTTCCCTGCCTGGATGCCGATGGACTTTTGCTGTCCTTCCTATTTGGAGACGGTGATCTAGCTGAGATATTTGCATTTTTATATCTCGGTGGAGTTCGATTCTCTTGGAATACTGGCTGCTGCCAGTTCCCTTTTTTGTGGCTGTCTATCAGCCGTGCTTGTTTGCGGAGCTGTGTTTACTTTTTTCGAAATTATTCCGATTTCCTTGATTGTCGTTAAATCGGGAATTATTTGCACATATTGTCCTGCATTCTTCAATAGAATGGCCCATCCGATGGCAATATCGACAAGATGGTACTTGTGACGGAGATGCGGCATTCTTAAAATCTGGAGGACATTGTAATTGCGAGTTTAGCTTCGGAACTGCGTTGAAATTTTGCGTGGAGCGTTGTATGACTGGGCAGCTTGCTGCAGCATGCCCCAGTCTATTGCATTTGAAGCAGCGAAGACTTGAATTTATTGCTTGTGCAGATGGAGTTTGATGTATCTTGTTTTGTGCTTGGGAAATAAGTTGTTCTTGCTCTAAGCGTGATGCATGCTCCAAGATGTGTGATTTTAATGCAGAAAAGGATTTATCGCAATGCACTTTGGCTAAAGTCTGTAGTTGTGGATTGGATAATCCATCCTCTATAGCTGTCGCTGCTTGACACTCATTATCTTTTAAAATGGACTTTAAAAGAACTCTTTCGCTTGTATATGAGTGTGTTGCTTCATTTAATTTGGACAGACTTGTGTAAAGTCTCTGTAGAAAGTCTTTTACATTTTCTCCTATTCTTTGCATGCAATTATTTAGTTGAGCCTGCAGAGTAGATCTTGGAATTTTTTCCTCGAAAGCTTGAGTTAAAATTGATCTTAAAGTAGGCCAATCTTCAACTTGATTGTACCTGAAAGTATCGTATGCCTCTGCAGATAATTTACACCTTATTAAGCTAAGGAGGGAGTGCTTTTCGCTTGTCGTCATTGAACGGAATTTGTGAAGATCTTTGGGATTTCCATTAAAGTTGGGAATTAATGGTCCGATAGGAAAAATTTTGACTGGTCTCTGAAAGAGACATTGTGGTGATGATCTGTGGAATTATTTGTAGTATTTGTTATGTTTTGGAATCTCGAGTCCAACTGTTCTTGTAGCACAATTACAGTGACTGAGAATGATGTTTCCATATTTATGTAAACATCATTCACGAAGTATTCGCTATCTTTGTCGCTTGGGCCAACATTCAAGATTAGTTCGTTATGTGTTTCTTCGAAGTCGTCCCAATATTTGTGCAACGAGTTTAATTTTTGGTTTAGATATGCCTGCGTATCAGTTGCAAGTGAATTATTATCTATAGATTGAATAATATGGGATAACGTTTTTCGTCTATCTTCTTGTAATCGAAGCCGTACTGCATTTGATTGATCTTTGTCTGTGCTGTCCAGGTTATCAACTGCATTTGTTTTTTGAGAGGTTCTTTGAAGTGGGACGTAAAACGGGTTATTTTTGCGCTCTGTGTGGACTGATATGGACTTCAACCTATCAGACAGAGTTGCCTTTAGAAGATTGTACCAGTCATCTGTTTTGTCATAGCTTGAATGCTTCAAATAATCATGAGTTTCATCAAAATCTTCATGATCTTGAATCAGCGTTTCCGTTTTTTCAAATGAAGCCCACAGTTCTTCCAAATATTGGAGTTTTTTAGAAGGAAAATCTGTAGTCCTTTTGCTTTTATTCGCTCTGTGATAATCGGCCAGAATTTGTCTAATTTCAGCAATTTTTGGAACTTGTGACAAGCAAAGCTAATCGAAAGATTTGTTTTCTTCAGTCGTGTTTGATTCGTGTAGTATTCAGATCGGGGTGAATTTGTTTAAGTTTAGAAAAATATAGAAGACGTGGAAAATTTATATGGGGGTTGAAGAGCAAAAAAAGCTTTATTGGAAGAAGTTAGGTATGTATATGTTTAGGTGCGTTGTTTTTTTGTAAGAGGGGTAACTGTATAAAACGACAATAGCAGCAACAAAATGATAAATCAATAGGGAAATAAGAATTAGGTTAATAAAAAAAAATGTTTTTTGAATTAAATGTTAAAAGTTTTGTAGGGTTTAAAAAATTGAGGTGAAGGAGAAACGACACTAGTAGTAAGGGTACCACCTCCCTATATTTTTACATTACGTCCGATAGAGACAACTGCTACGAGGATCCCACTCGCTGGTTTTCTGGAAGACGGTTCCCACCGCCGATAAGAAGTTCTTGAGGAGGGAGTAGGATAGACACGTCCCTGTCGCAAGCATTGGGAGGTAAAAATAAAAAAGCTGAGTTGCCACCGAGTTGTGTTGTTGCAGGATGTTGGTTGGAAGGAGAGAGCTGGTGCTGTCTGTGGTAAGACGGTAGATGGATCCCTGTCGCAAGCATTGGGAGGTAAAAATAAAAAAAGCTGACTTGATACCGAGTTGTCTTGATGCCGGCTGTTGGTTGGAAGGAGAGAGCTGGTGCTGTCTGTGGTAAGGACGGTAGATGGGTCCCTGTCGCAAGCATTGGGGGCAAAAATAAAAAAAGCTGACTTGATACCGAGTTGTCTTGATGCCGGCTGTTGGTTGAAAGGAGAGGGCTGGTGCTATCTGTGGCAAGGACGGGAGATGGGTACTGTTTTGGAAAGGTCCAGTTGCTAGGATGGCTGAGCCTAGTGGGTGCAAGCAGGTGTACTATAGGCGGCTTACGTACAAGCATAGTAAAGTTTTATAAAATTGCACTACCAGGCAAGCAGATAACTAAAGCACAAAATCTTGCACCCATATGTAGCAAGCATGCATGGTTTAAACCTGTATCGCTGTCTTCATATCTTCAGCGGTTATCGCGCCTCTTTTTTTATATTCCGTTCATTTTTTCTTCCACTCCAAACAAGCTTTGATCAGTTAGTCACACTTCTTCAAAGTCATTTTTCCATACGAGTTATAAAACTTGAACTTGACCGCGATGCGGTCACGAGTTGTTGTTTCTTTATGCATAGAATTTTAAGTCTACCTGAATTGAAACTGCGAGACATGTGGGTGACTTTATTTCCGGAATATTTCTTAATGTAAAGGAAAAAAGATTAAGGAAAGATCGCAAAGAACAAGTTCTGATGCTGCTTATGCAAGGGTTCTTGATTCTTGTGGCGTTCAATACTGCTGGTGTATGATAAAGAGCTGCAAAACAAGAATAGATCGGCGGCAGTCAGTGAACTTGATGTTGTGAACGACACGAATGTGGGTGAAGGTGAGCTAAAAGAAACGGGTTGCTTGAGTAAAATAAAAAACCAATTCGGCTGAGATGCCTTTATTGAAGGTCAGTAAAGATAGACTGTATAGCGGATAGACAATTTCTTTTACAAAATACGTACTTATTTAATTTTTTATTCGCGCTTTTTAAAACTTATTTTCAAAAATCCTCCTTTCCGTCCCACGTGCTGTTGGTTAAAATCCTCAATCTGTCGCTGGGTTTTAATTTTTTCGGCAAAACGGGGGGGGGGGGGGGGTAAGAACACATATGTGTTGTCCACAAAGTGTACTGTCACGCGAAGTCCGTACTGCGTCTTTAACAGCTTGAAAGACTTCACCTGGTACTCCTTCCCCAGCTCCAACTCTGTGATTGGCACAAGAGTGTCGTAGCTATTTTCCGACACACTTTGCAACAGTTCAAAAGTGTTCTGTAAAAATAGAGTTATAGTAATGCCTGCTTTACAATAATCAGAAAAATGTTCGGTACCTACCATTGTATACCAAAAAGTTTTCCTGGCCCGTGAGTTAAACTGTAGTTGATGTTGAAAACTGTTTTGAGGACGACTAGAGAAAACACGGCCCTATATACTGTTTGGGTTCGCCGTCTTTTTCAAGTAGGGATGGTTAAAAGTAAATTTATTATTATGGCCGATGTAGTTAAAAGTAAATTTATTATTATGGCCGATTTGAAAGGTTATCTAAGTGTAATATTATTATTTCAACCTAGAATAAGTGCTGTTCTTTAATCATAAGGCAGATCCTGTATTGCTGCAACTTTACAATTTAGATGCAATTCACCCGCAGAGCGTGATTAAAAAAAGACAAGTTATGCTAAGTGCATTGTGGCGTTATTGTTCTTGTAATATTGTCACATAGGTTGAGATCTGTTCTTAATTTATGAAGGAGGTACAACTTTGTTGCAATTTAAACGAAACGTCTAGATTTGATTTTGATTCTAGTAATATTTTTGCGTGGTTGAGACCTGTCTTCCATTTGTGTAGGAGGTGCAGCTTTGCTGCAATTTAAAAGAGAAGTTTGGATTTTTGCCTGGCAAGAATAGCGAATAAAGGTTATGAGTTCTTAGTAGAAATATTTACATCTTACCTGGATTTTTTTCTTTTTGGGCCGAGCAAAAATGGCATAAAAGCCTACAGCGAAGTCGCAAAGAATCAGTCTTTGTTTGTTTCTGAAAAGTTCGAGTGTGGTTTCAAGGGCATTAAACTAATTTAAAAGTAAGTATAAAACTTGCCCGATCCGTTAACACTATAGGCTTAAAATTATCTCTTGTTTTTTTTTTAAAGATACATTAATGATACTACCCGATGGCAAGCAGCTCACCCCCGCTGAAAACATCCTTCAACTAGAGGCAGAGGTACCAAGTCTGTGTGGATTTAATAGAGTGGTAATTGTATAAAAGATGTATTTTCGCTAGATTTAAGTAGCTGTAAATTAGACAATTAAAAAATGAAGTCGCACGAGTTAATTTCACATTTAAAAAGTGCGCTAAATTTAAACTCGGAAATTTTCTTATCCGCCTTAGACACCTGTATAAAGGTAGTGAAAAAAGAGAATGTGCTATTTTCGTATCGTGAAAAATTTTGTTTACTAAGGCTGCTGACAGAGTTTTCAATTCTGTATAATGTACCTCTTTCAAATGGGGTCTTAAAGAGCACCTTTGATTATTTAGATGTAAGTGAAGCTAATAATTCCGCGGGCTGTGACGTTAACAACGGGGCGTCTGGGAGTAAACAAAATAACTCTGTCGTCTGCGGAAATGAGACTAGTGCTTTACCAAAATCAAGTTGTGAGCAAGGTCAGGTATCTCAATACGGTTGTGGCTATAAATTACTGTCAAGACAGCAAACATTTTTTAAACAGTTTAAAACGGCAGGCGTAAAAATTTCCTTTCAGCTACAGGATTTTTCTGCTGTAAGTGAAAATCCCTTGGAAGTTTTAGAAAAAGCATTTGGCCATGTGTTTAAAGAACTGGTGGTAAATTGTGCAAAAGGCAGTAAATGCTTCCAAATTCACCTCATGTTAAACCCATTTGGAGTAGTCTCAGACCTATCGACCAATTAACCGGGGCATATATTATCGGATTGATTGCTAATGTTAACCAATCCAATGCTATTTTTCTTTCTGATGATGTCTTGCAACTCAATGCAAATATCGTCAATTTTCCTTTCGCGGGGGGGGGGGGGAATAGATCCTAGGTATGTGGCAGAAAGTCTGGTTTTATCCCGGAAAACAAGTGTGATAGATGTTGGTAAAGATAATGACGTAACCTGTCTCCCTCGAAGCATTTGCTACGGTATTGAAATGACGTCAGAAAATTTTAATAATCGAAGCCGTTTTTCTGTTATTGCCTCATTGGATAAACTAGCACTATCACTGTGTAAAAATTCAAAGGTGGTAATCACTGATAAAGGGTGTAGCATAAAAGACATTTACAAATTTCAAAAATTTTTGAAAAATTACCAAATCATTGTTTTCGATAATTTGAGAGATTCGGATTCGATTATTTTTAGGCTACCTGTTGAAAGCGATTTAGTAAAAAAAATATTTCTTTATTATTCAGAGACGTTAAAGCATTTCTATGTAATTAAGTCGCTAACAGGCCTTTTTAATAAAAGATATGCCTGTTCTTTTTGCGATAGGTTAACAAACATGAAAATGCATAAATGTGACCAGAAGTGTCGATATTGTGACTCTTATCCGCCGTGTGTATTTGTTGAAAAAGTCAAACCATGCGAAAACTGCAATCGCATGTTTAGAGGCGATACTTGTTTTACGAACCATGCCCTAAATAAAATTCAGAATAAAAGCATATGCGAGACTTTTAAAATATGCAAATTGTGTGGTAAGTTTCTTGTTCTTAACAAGAGAGAGTTCAAAGAACATTCTTGCAATGAATATTTTTGCAAGATTTGTTCTAAAATTGTTCCCCAAGAGCATCTTTGCTATATTAGGAGGTATAGAGAAAGTGTCGATAAAAAAATTTTAATAATATTTTTTGATTGCGAGAGCACTCAGAACAACTTATGTGAAAATAGCACCACATCTTATTTGCACATTGTGAACTTAATAATTGCACAGCAAATATGTCATAACTGTTACACAAAACCAGATATTAGAGAAAAATGTGATGTTTGTGGTGATAGGCAGCATGTGTTTAAATACGATAGTGAGACAAGCGTTGTAAAAAATTTTCTAGATTACTGCCTGAACGCCCGATCTTTTGTGTCTAAGGTGCACTGTATTGCTCATAACCTACAGGGATATGACGGGCACTTTATTATTTCTGAGCTATTAGATAGAAATTTAAAAATAGAGCCTATAATGAATGGCTCTAAAATTATGAAAATGACGTGCGAGAATTTAATATTTATTGACTCTTTAAACTTTCTGGCACTCCCCCTTTCTAAATTTCCCGACGTTTTTGACATTAAAGGTTATGAAAAGGGTTATTACCCTTATTACTTTAACACTGCTGAAAATATTGACTACATAGGGAGCTACCCTTACCCTGACTTATATGGATACACGACCATGAAGTTAAAGGAAAAAGCAAAGTTTTCAAACTGGTATAACACCGTATCTAAGGGCACTTTTAACAATAGAAAAGAGATGTTAAAATATTGCGAAAACGATGTTAATATTTTACGTTTGGGATGCACTCGATTTATGCAAGAGTTTTTCGATATAACACAATTAAATCCTTTTACAGAAGCTATAACCATTGCATCAATCTGCATGCTCGCTTTCCGGAAAAATTACCTTAAAAATAATATTTTGAGTATAATGCCTAAAAATGGATATTGCAAGTCTCAAAATCATTCCCTTATTGCCATAAAATGGCTAATTTGGGAAAGTCTGAAAACCAATCTGGAGATTGTATCTGTATATAATAAAGGAGAAGTGAAGCTGGCAAGAGGTGGATTACAAGTAGATGGGTTTAATTCAGAGACAAATACGGTTTATGAATTCTTCGGTTGTTTCTACCACGGATGTACAGACTGCTTTAAAATCCAAGAAGTGGCTAATAACACCACTCAGAAAATCGAGACAATGAGTCAAAGATTTGAGAGCACTCTTAAAAGAATTGATACAATTAAACGATTGGATTACAACTTGAATTATATATGGGAATGTGAATTCAGAAAATTCTTAAAAGCCAATCCTGATCTAGGCCAAAAATTAAATGACCGCGTTGCAAACACCCCTCTACCGCTTAATCCACGTAATGCTGTTTTTGGTGGTCGTACAGAAGTTTTTAAACTATACCATAAAGTAAAAGAAAATGAGGTAATAAGGTATTTAGATTTCACAAGCTTGTACCCATATATTAATAAATACTCACCTTATCCTATCGGGCACCCTACTATATTTCGAAATTGTGATATGCCTGCAGTATCAGAAATACTGTTAATGCACGGCTTTATTATGTGCTCTGTTATCCCACCTTCTAACTTATTTTTACCTGTGCTACCTTTTAAAACTAATCTAAAATTATATTTTGCTCTTTGTAGAAAATGTTCAGATGAAAATAAAATTTCTGCATGTTGTCACAATGAAAAAGAAAGGGAAATTACAGGCGTGTGGGTTATACCCGAAGTAGCTTTAGCTGTAAAAATAGGGTATCAAATAAAAAGGATTTTTGAAGTCTGGAAATATGACTATACTGTATATGATCCGGTTACAAGGACCGGTGGTCTATTTACAGATTATGTCAACACCTTCTTAAAAATTAAACAAGAGGCAAGCGGATGGGGGAGTAGATGTGTAACTGAAGATGAGAAAGATAATTTTCTTAAATTATATAAGATAAGAGAAAACATTATTTTGGACAAGGATCAAATTCGTAAAAATTCTGGTAGACGTAATACAGAAAAAATTTGTCTAAATTCTTTTTGGGGTAAATTTGCTCAAAGAGAAGACAGGAGTTATACTAAAGTTTTCAATAACTTTAAAGAGTTTTGTGACTTTATACAATCTCCAGGAATTGAAATTTGTTCCTTACATCCAATTAATAAAAACACAATTTGGGTGACGTGGAAGTATATTCAAGAAAACCTTAACAGTCTGCCGCACGTAAATATCCCTATTGCAGCGTACACAACTGCTTTTGCTAGACTTAAACTTCACGAGGTGTTAGAAAAAGTAGGGGATAATATTTTATATTGTGATACCGATAGCTTGATTTTTGTGGATAGAAAAGAAGATCCTTTACCATTTGACATTTCCAGCTTTCTGGGTGACCTAACGGATGAGATTTAATGTTTTGGAGCTAATGTCTTTATTTCAGAATTTGTAAGCACCGGGTCGAAAACATACAGCCTGAAAATTGAAACTGAAAAAGGTTCTGAGTACATTACCAAATGTAAGGGTATTACAATTAATTTCGAAAATTCCAAAATTGTCAATTTCGAGTGTTTAAAATCGATGGTTACTGAAGAGAGTTTTCAAGATCGAGTCTGCGTGATAAATGAGAAAAAATCAAACGAAACGGCCGGGAATTATTATATCTTCACTAGATCAAAAACATTTGTCATTTACCTTTGACAAGCGTGTTGTTACTGAAAATTACTTTTCTTACGCCTACGAGTTCAAAAAGCGGAAATTAGGCAAATAAGTATAAAGATTGTTTAAAAGCTTGCTGTACTTTTAATTAAAGGCTTAGCATTTTTAAAACTGTTAAGAATTTATTGTATTAAATAAGTTAATGTAAATTCAGGGTATATTTAAGAAATATGTTGTTATAAGGATTATTGTAGTCTAGACAGGTGCGCAGATAAAGTATCAGCTGACCATAACAGCCCATAATTGACAGCATTACCAAAGCTATGAGTATCATACTTTTTGGAATCAGATATACGGATATTATTTTGTTACCGGACTCTGTAAAATAGTCACAGCTAATTAATGTGGATGCGTCATGCTTAAAATCTGACTGTAGATATATATATAGCCACATACCGTATTTTATCCTCAGATGATAATATGGATAAATTTATTTTGGACATCCAATTTGTGTGCGGAAACATGCCACATACCGTATTTTATCCTCAGATGATAATATGGATAAATTTATTTTGGACATCCAATTTGTGTGCGGAAACAACGGCCAGTACTTTGTTAAAGAACTTTCCGTGCTTGCTGTTGGAACGATCATCCCAGATGCTTATCATTTTATGCCTCCCTACCCATACCAGGAATTGTCATCAAAGGCAAGGCGACAGATCCAGTATGACGTACAAAATATAAATGGACTGCATTGGAATGATGGAGACATTAGCTACAACGATTTGCCCGAAGTGTTTTCAAGATTTAAAAATGCAACAGTGTATGTAAAAGGCGAAATCAAGGCTTCATTTGTCAGCAAATACTCGCCGACTTCAGAAATCATCGAACTTGGAGAAATACCTAGGCTAAGTGAACTTACAAATTATCAACTTCCTTGTAAGACCCACAATAATGTATCTTTTTTACGTTGCGCTCTTCAAAACTGTGTAAATATGTACCTGTATATGTTAATCAATAAAATTATAAAGTAAAATAAAAAATAAAAAACTTAAATTGTTTTTATTTAAAAAATTTATTAAATGTTTATTATATCAAACAAAATATTGGTACTACAATACAAAGGTATCTCAAAGAAAAGTCTAGAATAATTCAGATGCACATAAGAAGTTCTAGACGGTATAAAAAAGTCTTCGTCAGGTAACAAAATTAAATTTTTACTTTTACACTTTTCCCAATATTTTTTATAATAGTCTTTTACACTTTCGGCTGCATTGTTATTATGGAACATCACAACCTTGAAGAAACTCAGCATATCAATTAATTTATAGAGCTCATTAAGGGTGAGCTGAATATTGCGTGTACCAACGGGAATTGTGTATTTCGTCTGAAGCTCTTCTTGGTTTGGCGGGAACATGTCTGGAATAACCCCGTCCTTTAGTTTGGTTAGATGTTTATAAACTTCCAGCCATCCAGAGTAAAATGTTGACACAGGTTCAAAACCATGACGGTGAAAGACTATTTTTACTTCAAACGAGGTCGGATCAAATCCGAGGACAACCTTCTGATTATGATGATGATCCAGATGATAAGTGTAGTTTAACAAAAGATCTTCGCCCGGGGCCTCTGAATCCTTTCTACCTTCTCTTCGTATCGGCCTAGCTTTTTGCTTTTTGGGTTTTGTGTCCATCACTTTAAACTCTTCTGCACACACTCTTTTTGCTCGTACCTTTTTAGACTTTTTAACTTTAGGTGTCTGCTCCATTTTGATGCGTAGACTTAAATGTGCATCACCGTCGTCTCGTATTTATACTCTTATTTGCCGATATACATAGCTGGTTACCCCCTCCAGATTTTAAACATTTTTTCAAGTATATTTTGCGATATAAATTTACAACTTTATTATCATTTAATCTAAAATTATGGGATTGCTGGAAGTGCCTTTTCCATTTTTTCCACCTAGGATTCAGGTTTTTATAGCTTTGATCTCAGCTTTACATGTTTGGCTACAAAAAACCCCTCCAGATTGTGCACGATTTGTTTTTTTTAGATATATACTGTGGTATAAATTAACAATTTTGCTATCATTTAAACTTAGATTGTTCGAATCAAATTGTTTTAAAAAGTTCTGAAAGCTTCGTCCTCTGCAGCGAGAATATAGAAATACACAAAAATAATGTCCGCAGGTTGATGAAAATTGGCCTTGCAATCGTTTTTCATTATTACTAAAAGAGCTTGAATTAGATAATAAAAATTTTCGAAAAAGCCTATTTGCGGGATACTTTCCAAATGAATCAAAGTACTCTGCGGGGCCTTGTTTTGGGAAATAAAAGGCTACCCAATGAGTTCCACCTTTATTTGCAGGATCCGTATTAGCTATTACACATGCAGGCTTTATTATCGTCTGTGGTAATTGGTTGCATGGAAAGATGCCTCTAAAAAACTTGTTTGTCATGCGGTTGTTTGATAATACATTTGTAAGCTCAAGCGTGTTCATTCTTGTTCAGAACAAATGATGGTTTCCACGTCAATGATCTTGGTGTGAGAAGTAGCGTAGTTATTTATAAATTCTCTGGTTGCAGCTCCACGACCAAATATTGTGGTAAATTTTGATAGAGTTTTTATAAGATCCTCGTCCATACGCTTAAGTTCGAGATTACCAAATTTACTTATTTGTTCAGTACATCCTGTACTAGATGTAGGATACTTGATAATTATTTCTTTCGCAAAAGACTTATTTTGCGCAGCGAATCCTGCAAAAGAAACTATTTTTAAAAAGGTGAAGGGTCCTCCGGAAAAGAACTCCACATTTACTAAACAGTAGCTCATTATAGATTGCGTATTAAGAGTCTTGAGTGAAATTAAGGTCGAAGATCGGTTAGTCAGCCTTATATAGATTTTTTTTTAGAAGCTGGTGTATACATTTTTATCTTTACCTATATCAAGGCTGCTATCATATTCTGCATATACAATACATGTCACTGTGTTTTTTAGTGCTTCCTTAAACCTTCCTTCAATTCTCAACGTTCCCTGATTCAATAGATTTCCACATGTTGAATTATACGAGAGGTCTGTCGTTAAATCAAAAGCAAGTAGAAAACACCCGTTGTCAAAGAATGTTTTTGAAATTTGGTGTCCTTTATCAAAATAATGTATACCGGTGCCTTTAAACAGCGTAATATATCCTCGAGTGCTAGCAGGATTTTCTTTTGAATAATCAAATTCTAGAGGTTGATTTGGCACTTGTACCCCGTTCACCGATAAGTTAAAACTGGTGATGTTGTTGTGCTTGAAGTCGTAAGCATTTTTTGTTCGTTTTCCTGTATATGCGTCGTTGTCAACCATGCCAAAGACTAGTAGATTTGGTAATTGTCCTATAACCACATTGTCCAGTGATAATGTAAATGTATTTGCGGGTATTGTATAAGTCTTAACTTCAACTCGTTTATACGGATATATAGCGTTGGAGCGTTGGAGAATAGCTTCATGAGCCAGAAAGATGTTAGGATTGATAGTTACATGATTCATGTACATAGTTGCTTCTACTATCTTAACTCGTGGAGAATTGTCATCATCTTTTGACCAAAGGTAAAATTCTGGTTTTTCGAGTGATAAGACTACCCGTAAATCAACACCGTTCATTAATAATTTATCTTGATTAAACATATCGCCGTGAATCTTTCCCATCAGCTCAACAACATTACTTTTATCAAACAGCTTTTGTCTTGCCAAATAACCTTCATTTAGCTCAAGACTTTGAACTACCTCCATATTATTTTGATCGAGATACCAGCCAACCGATTCCAAATGTGTGGAAGCGGCATCTTTTCCGTAATTTAATAAATTCTCAATATAGGCTCTATAGTTGTAATTGTTATCTGTTTGGGCAACCGGTTTTCCATTTAGATAAATTGTACACTGGCGGAAAAGTGAGTGGAGTATGTTATTTACAAGGCCGGGGCCTTCATCACGAACAGTGTCTTTAGTCTTATCTGGTTTAGTTATTTCGATATCTTCGCCTGTGAAAAGTTCTTCTTTTCCATCCTTGATTTTAACCAGCTGTAGTTCCAAACGAAGGTATATGCTTGATAAGTCTCGATATGTGTCACGATGCCCTAATGATACAAATTCGAGCACCGACGAATTATCTAGAGAAGCTATAGGTATATAAGATACCTCTTCAGTTTTTAAGATGCTGCTTTGTACAGGTGATGTAGAGAAAAGGTCTAACTCAGATTTCATGCATTCTTTGTATGACGGCATGTTGTTTATTTATCAAAAATATCTAACACACGTTTACGTATCTTACGTTTGCCTTTAATAGATGCTCTTTTAGCTGTCCTTTTTGTCTGTGTCTTACGTTTGCCTTTAACAGATGCTCTTTTAGCTGTCGTCTTTGTTTTTGAACCTCTTTTTGTGGACTTTTTTGATCTTGAACGCTTTTTACGTTTAGAAGCTGGAGCGAAATGTAAAGCTGTAAAAGGGTTGCGTCTTTTTATAAGCATGCGATTGCTTCTTCCTGCACCACCCATGCTTTCAAACAGCTTATTTATACCTTTCTGTGATAGTTCTTCGGCAGCTGCTTTCCCTGTTCTTTTAAAATATCTGTTAAAGGTTTACTACCTGCTTCTTCTAAAATAGCTTTTCCTGTTTTAATTGCTTGTTGCTTCAAAGCCTTTGCCCCCGATGTAACCAAGGGCTGTAAATATCGTAATAGACCGCTGAAAAAACTACCAATTCCTCTTCCACGCTTGTAAATAAGAGGAGATCGATATAATTCTCCAATATCCGCTAAGGCCTCACCACTCTGAATTGAATAATATTTAGTATAATATGAATTCATTTTCGAAGTGATACAAAATGCTCTTAACTTTGCACTATGTTAAATTGACTGTTGTATGAGTATTTATAGCCTATTTTCTTTTAAAATGGAGCATTATATATGCAAGAATATAGTCTGACTTGAAATCAATTAGCTCCCCTTGCTGATTAGTTATTTTTATAGAAATACTTTCGATAAAAGTTTTTTCAATAGGACAGTAATCTACGTGTTGAAATCTTATTATGTTTTCACATTCTTTTAAAGGTATTACACGTAAGTATCGTACTAACTGATCACCTATAAATCTGGGCTGGATAATATCAGCGTAGACGTAAATTATATATTTTTCATAACAGTCCTCTGCTGCTGGCCGAGACTCTTGCGGCAACCTTAGTTTTAAGTCCGTAACTGATCTTTCCAGTCTATTAAGTGTGTCTATTATTGTTATATGCTCCTGAAGTAATCCTGCCGTATTAAAAGATTCTTTTATTTCTGCCAGTATGGCGTCAGGTTCACGCTTATTTTCATGCGTTTGGAGAAATATATCCGTAAAGAAGTTGGACAGGTTGTCTATATTAGTATCAATAGGTACTGGGGTAGTTAAATATTCACCGGAGTTTTGCTTTTCGTATGGAACATCCAAAATATTGCTACCTTTAACAATTTTTCGCTGTTTGGATGGTTTAGCACTAATCGAGTCTTTGTTCAAGCTATTCAAGATGTTAAAAATAGTATCCTTAATCTGAATAATTATTTTTTGTTTTTCTTGCTCACTAAGGGTTTGATCATCAAAGTGTACATTTGATATAAAAAGCGTAATAAGATCTCTAACATTAAGATGAGATGGTAGTGGTTTTTTATTCTGATTGTGACTCCCAAATCTTCCAACCGCAGTTCAAATACATCGTGTACTCTTTTGCCGCCAGTATTTTTTTCTGTCTCACGGGCTCTTTTGATGCTAAGCGCTGGATGTGTGTAATTGTCTATCGAGTCTTGTATGATAGCATACTTTCTCTTCTGTCTAGGAATTTGTCCAAATACGTCATCAACAAAGGCTTCAACTGACTCATAGTTTTTATATTTTAAAATAACATTTTCTGAAGCCCTCTTACCCTGATATATGTGTAATGTAAACTCGTCTGGATCCTGTTTGTAACTTATTTCAGGTATAACACTATCAAAAAAGTCAGCTTCTAACCGATCCCACATCTTTTTCTTAACATCATCCAAGTACATGGTATACCATGATGGTGAAATAGCGCTATAAAATGTTAGTAGGAATGCAGAAAAATTTACCTGTCCTGCTCTGTAACTAACTTGCTCAAGACTCTCTTTAGTCCACTCGAGTTAAACGGTTTCATTTATTTTGATGCTAAGTGATTTGATTTCTTTTCTATGCTGCTCTGCTATTTCTTTCAATGGATCAGATGCCTCACGCCTTACCCTTTTAAAATTACTCTGATTTACTTCTTCAGTTGTATTTCGCTTGACTCCTCTTTTTATGGCATGATATGGCAACGAAATTTCAGTTATTCCAACACACCAGTCATCAGTAAACTTGCATGCTCTAGGTAGTGCATTTGTAAAAGCTGATAACGTATTTTCGGGATAAATTTGCATGGAATTGTTACTTAAAAGGCATACATAAAAGTCATTATCTTTTATATCTACAGGCATTTTTAAATTCTTTCACAACCAACGCTCGGTACACTTAAGATTTACTGCTTATTATTATTACAGGTTTTCCCAAGGAATCGCTGAAATGCTGGAACTTCTAGTTTTTACTGCGTTTTTTATGCGATCACTTTGGCGGACAACTTTCTTAACTGGTAACGAAAGCATATATTGACTGGGATCTAGCAGAGACGGCCTTAATATAGATTGATTTTTGGATGGTTTTCTACCTTTCGCAGCTGTAGGACTTTCCGTGTCGAGTTCTTCTAATATGTTCGCAGATTCATCTATACTCATTTCTGCAGGTACGGTGTACTGGGTTATACCATCCTCAGCCGTGATTACCTTATAATCTTTATCACGGGACTTGGGTTCAGAAATCGTCTTAGGTATTTTTGAAGGTGGTTTCAGACTTTTTCCTATACCACTAGCTGATAAGCGACGTTTGGAAGCGGGTGATAACGGTTGTCTTGGTGGTGATATTGCAGCAAGTTCGAAGAAATCCTCTTCCATTCTTTCAGGTGTATTTTCTTTTAAGGGTGATGTCTGTGTGGATATTTCATCTTTAAAGATAAATTTAGTTTGAGTAGTACTGTCCCGCAAGCTTTTCTGTTTCATAGTCTTTTCTGGTAGTATCCGAATTTTTGTTTTTTCATCTGTCACTCGCGTAGCTTTTCGTCTTAAGTTTGAAAATTTTATTAATTCATTTCGGTAATTATACCATTTTTCCCTATCAGATAAATTCTTGTTTTTTAATATTTTATCCATAGTCTTATCGAACCTAGATTGATTCACGGAATCCTCAATCTCGTTTTTCAACTTTTCGTAAACTTCTGGTGAAAGAAGTAAAATTTTATTCAGATTATTGTTTTTAAACATATTTTTCGATTAATGAACCAATTACACCTGATAATACACTTCCTAACAACACTGGTAAAAAACCTCCACGCTGTATCAGTATTTTACGTTGTCTGGGTACAGATCTTTTTGAAACAACTAGTTTTCGTAAATCCATTTTATACCTACAGAGCGAATTGTATATCTTTCCGCGAGGAATATGATTTCCCTTTAAAGTATTAAGAGTAATTTCACAAAGTGTTTTTATAACTTCGGGGTCGGCATTTTTAATAATGGCGTGTCTTAATTTTGGTCTCGCTGTTCTAAGAACATATAGCATATGCTTGTTGTCCCTTAATCGATTCATTCGTGACACCATTTTTGCCGATCAAAGAGTTATGCGGGCAGAAGCAAGTTGTAAAGTCTTTATTAAAAATGTCAGTACGGAATCTTAATACCTCGTTGATATCTTGAGTTGAATCTATCAGTAAATATCCGTGTGGCATCTGTGTAATCTCTTTATATATTTTTATCAGCTCTGAACTATTTTCTGGATAAATCTGCCTCGCTAAATGGATAAACTGACTTTTATCTCGAGGGTTTTTAAATACAACTAGGTATTTACAGTTAAGTGGTATATCTCGGCAAAACTTACCCTGGTGAAATACATTTTGAGTTACAAGGATTGCTGAAAGATTGCGATGGTGAGAGCCTTTTGTAAAGAGTTCACATACTTGTCTGCTAAAAGCATTTAACATCATATCATCCAGTACAATCAATGTAGGTTCCTGTATATAATTTACAAACTCCTTCAGGGATGCTATCAATAAATTCGATGTTATTGAATGTCGTATCTGAAGGCAGAGCCACATGTTCTGTATTACACCATATAACTCTTGTTATTTGTGGCCGTGTTAAAAACATATTATCGAGAAGACTTTTTATAAATGTTGTTTTCCCACAACCTGAACGAGTAAACGGGTGTTTGAACGCGATCATTTTCACTGCAAAAAACAAAAGCGCTTAACAACAGGTCTTTTGTATATAAACCCCCACATTTTGTAAAAAGGTACTTATATAATTTTTTAAGAATGAGCAGAAGACAAATTATTAATGAACTACATAGGCCAGCCCGCAAAAACTTTAAGCGTCGTCGTGTAACGATTAAAGGCAAGGATGACCTGTGGCAGGCAGACTTAGTTGATATGCGCTTATATGCTCAAGAAAATCAAAACTTTAGCTTTTTGCTAACTGTAATTGATACATTTTCTAAATACGCATGGGCTTTACCAATTAAAGACAAAAGTAGGATAGAAGTCACTAAAGCAATGCAGCAAATTTTCAATCAGGGTCGCATGTGTGACTTCATCGTCATCATTTCCATCATTTTTATTAATATACCTACTAAGACCGTCGGCGACATTATTTTCTTTTCTCTTTAAGTAGATTATTTCAAAATCATATTCGTTCAGCATTAGCTTCCATCTCTGCAGTTTCATGTTAGGTTCTTTTATGTTGTTTAGCCAGATGAGAGGTTTATGGTCTGTGCGAATGATGAGTTTTCTACCATATAGGTAGGTACGGAAGTATTTTACAGACCATACGATCGCGAGCAATTCTTTTTCAATCGTAGAATACTTTGTTTCGTGATCGTTTAAAGTACGAGAGGCGTAACACACAGGGTGGCTGCCCTGACTCAAGACTGCTCCAATTGCATTCTGTGATGCATCGGTTGTTAACGTAAAAGTTTTGCTGAAATCGGGACGTTTTAAAATGGGGTCACTCATTAACAATGTTTTCAATTTATTAAAGGCCTCGATGTATTCTTCGTCATTTACGTTAACTCGCATATTTTTTTTCAAATATTTGATCATGGGATATGCTACTCGGGAATAATCTTTCACGAATTTCCTATAGTAGCCCGTGATTCCTAAGAATTGTTTAATTTCTTTTGTACTCGTAGGTAATTTCATCGATTTGATAGACTTTGTCTTTTTATCGTCGGGCTTAATCCCGTTATTTGTTATTATATGTCCTAAATAGTTTGTAGATATTTCAGCAAGGCGGCACTTATCAACTTGGATTCTCAAATTGCATTCACGCAATCTTTGAAATATTTTCTTTAATGAGTCTAGGTGTTCGATGAAACTAGTGGAGAAATCGAGAATGTCGTCAAGATAAACGACACAGATTTTTCCTACAAAATCTTTTAATACGTTATTGATAAGTCTTTGAAAAGTTTCCGGAACATTTTTGAGACCAAACGGCATCCTAGTGAATTCATAATGACCAGTTGCTGTCGAAAATGCTGTCTTGGCCCTATCATTTGGATCTACTTCGATCTGGTGAAAGCCTTTCGCCAGATCTAAAGTTGTAAAGTAATTGCATTTGCCTAATTTATCAAAAAGATCGTCGATGTTTGGGATAGGGAATCTATCGTCTATCGTTTGCTCGTTTAGCTTCCGGTAGTCTATGACTATGCGCCACTTTTGTTTTCCATCATTATCAATTTTTTTGGGTACGATCCAAAGTGGAGAGTTATACGGGCTATTGCTTGGAACAATAATTTTTTGTTCGAGCATTTCCTTGATTTGCCTATCAACTTCATCGCGATGAATTTCGGGGTACCTGTATAGTTTACTGTAAATCGCAGTATCGTTTTTTGTAATAATTTTATGCTAATAAAGTTATTTCGCCCGTGAATGATAAATGGTCGCCGTCTTTGTAAAATATGTCTTCATAAGAGTGTAAAAGATTTTTTAATTTAAAAGCGTCGCTTGCGTTCAAATGACCTGCGACGATTCCTTCAGAAAAATTATTTTTATTTGTTTCGCTGATAAATACGTTTAGGGATTCATTATTATAGCAATTATTTGCGTACATTTCTTCGTTTTCGTTCAGATATATTGGAATATTAGCATCACTGGAGGTCAAAACTCTATTTTTATAGTCGATCACTGGGTTTAAATCTGCTAAAATGTTATTTCCTAATATTCCGTCGAATTGATTGTGAAAGTAGTATTCTAAGAAATTGACAAAATAGTCTCTTTTATTAAATTCTTTGAAGAGAGGTACTTTGTATTGAATGCTCGTTTCTATGTTTCGATTTAATACTCTGAGGGTGTATGTGTTCGAAGCTATTTTCCATTTGGGATTGCATAGATGGGGGTTAATGATACTATATTCGGCGCCGGTGTCTATGATAAACTTAAGTTTCTTAATAGGCGTACGAACAACTAAATAGGGTAATTGTTTTGGCGGTTTATTGGAAAATTCTGTTGCTGGAATCTGTTTTCATTTATAGAGACGTCCATCGGTTCTGGTCTCCCGTTTTGATTTAAATTGTTGACATTTTGAAAATTATGATTATTATTGCTGAATTGTGATCTATTAAAGGGTTGTCTATACTGGGGTTTCATCTAAAATTCTGTGATTGTCTACTGTGACCACTGTTATTGAAATTCTGATTGTTGTTGAAGTTTTGGTTTCGACTAAAATTGTTAGTATTATTATTTCTTCCACCATTACTATTGTTACTATTACCATTATAAGTATTATGATAGTTATTACTATTAGTATAAAACGGATTTCTTTGTATTCTGCTGTTTTGTATTTCACTACAATTATAACTCAAATATCCATTCGACTGAATGATTTCGTAGGCTTCGGTTAGTGTTGAAGGATTTCTACTAATTATGATACTCTTGACTGGTTCTGGCAACCCATGTCTGAATGAATGTAGAGCTATTCTTTGATTACTAGCAATTCGATTATTATGTCATCCACCCTCTAAAAGATACGCGTTATTTAATCTACACAATAAGGTGTTTAACTTTTGATGAAAATTTTCGATCGTGTTATCGCACCTACATGTTCTAATTTTATCTATTAATGCGTCAACTGATGAATTTTCACCATGTCCCCTGATTAAAATTGTTTTAAGATCAATCCATATCTCTGCGTTATTGTTAATTAATAATGTTTTCCGCGCGTCCCCTACTATTTTATCTTTTATAAGTCCTAATATTAAGCGTTTATAATCATTGTCGAAGGAGTCGAGGATTGGTATAAGACACTCAATTCTATTGATAAAATTAATTAAGGAATTTGTTTCACCGTTAAATGATTGCACACAACTTAAGCTACTTGTTATTAGTTTGAATTTTTCAGTTATGCTTAAATTTTCCATTTTAATCACTTAACTAGTTAATTTAAATTTAATTTGATTTAATTTTCCAATGAAACAATTTTAGATTATTATCTGAAAAGAAGAGCTTCTGTATATTTGTTTGTCATCTAGTTATTGAACTTGAAAAAAAAGCTTCTCTATTTATTTTCACTTAATTATGTACTAATAAATTGATCCTAATCAATCTTGGATTCTACGCTAATGGAAATAAAACTAAAAGTGTTACTTGATTTAGATTGCGAACTCCTAAGTTGTCCTTAAGCTCTGTGTTTTGTAATCCGTTTTCTTTTTTGAAATTTGTAGCTGCTCTCAGCTAATTATTCTTGCCTTGGTTTTCGCTGCTTTCTTCCGTTTATTTGCTTCCTCTTCTTTGCTATAGGTGATCTTTCAGAATTGTATTAATTTATTATGTAGTTTGGACACTGTGATTGTGCAATTTCAATTATTTATACACTATCACTGTATGAAAGGAACGTATTTTGTTAGTTATACACTGTAACTGTATAATTTTATACTTTATAACTGTATACAGGATTTTTTTTTTGTTAATTATACACTATAACTGTATAATAGAACGTATTTTAATAATTATACACTATAACTGTATAATGGATTTTTGTTCGAGGAACCGACTGCGCCAGTAATGAATAAAACAACGGAGCTGCGATCTAAAACAGTACTTTATTTAAAACGATTGTTACGGATTGAAAAATGAATCTTAACTAACTTATTTCTCTATGAGATACATTTAATTCTCATTCTATTTGCATGCATCAGCATGTACATGTACATGAAGGTGTGCTTTATTGTAGTTCATCTTGCATGGATCAGCAGAATGTGTGTCCATGAAGATGAAATTTGATGAGCTGAAAAATATGTGCGATATGATAACTCCGTCTGGAAAATGTTGTTCTCACGATTTTGTGGGAATTATTATGTGACAATATATTTAAAAAAAAGGTTTTAAGCTAGGATTTTTTACGATCTCCTAGAGTAAAGAAAACTTCACTTACAAAAAAGAAGTACGCTGATTGCACTATGTCGTTATGTATGTACAAATGAATTGATAGTGAAAATAATTTGTTTCTGCACATAAAAAGAATCGAGCATAAAAATATTTTGATGAATGTGTCTTTGTATGTATATAAAATAACTTGATTATAAATATCTATTTTTGTTTGCTACCTTTTATTTTATCCAGAGGTATTGGTATAGCTGTTAGTAGCTAGGAGATTTAGAGTTGAGTTAAAGATGTTGTTGTAGTATGTTGTGTGTAGGTGTTGGATACGTATGACGACTATAAGGTTACGATGATTTTCTGACTGAGTGAGAGGGGACTTCCTTCCGTCTGGGTACGTCTTAGTGAGGCAGGGATGAAGCCTCCTTGGGTCCCACGGTGGGGCACTATGGCACTCTAAACTTAATTTCCTCTAAGTACCTCCTGGGTACCCGGGCTAACATTTTTTTTTTTTGTTTTTTCTTTTAATTTATTACTTGTTGTTTTGTTTATTTTGTTTTTATTTTTATTGTCATTGTTTTTATTATTTTTTTTTTTTGAAAAATTGTATTACTATTTCCTCCTTTTTTTAAGAAAAGCACTGATTTTAAATTTTTAACGGTTACCGCTGCCACCAGTTGTTATGTCACGCGCATCGTGCTCCTTAGAGGGTGCACGTGGGAGAAAGGAAAACAAAATTCAAAAATTCTCTGATTGCTTTATTATACCCTAGATGAAATCTATAGGGGTATACTAAGTTTGTCATTCCGTTTGTAACACCTCGAAATAATGATGGTAGAGCAAAATGAATTGGACACCCACGCATAATATTAAAAGTTATTTTGATTTTTGCATGTCCGTCCGTCCGTCTGTCTGTGCGCACGATAACTCGAGAACGCGTGCACCTAGAAAGCTGAAATTTTGTACATGGACATTAAAAAAAAAAGTAAAATTAAGTTCGAAAATGAGACAAATCGGGCAACTCCTTCGTGGGGTTGCCATACAAACATTTCGTTTTCCACGATATATTTGGACACTACCTGAGAACACGTCAACATAGAAAGCTGAAATTTGGTACACTGTGTTTTCATACTAATAGCAAATAAAATTTCAAAAATGGGCTAAATCGGGAAACTCCTTCTTGGTGTTGCCATATAATAATTTTGGTTTTTTACATATACTTTGAAAACGATCAGTCCTAGACATTTTTATTGTACTAAAGACTTTTTCAGAATAAGAAATCCTATAAAGTTGGTTATAATCATTATTTCTGTCCGACGAATATATGGGAGAAACCAATGCAAAAAATCAAAATTGCTCAAATTGGTGACCATACGAAATTTCATACGTGCATTCATCTAGGGTATCATAAGAATTGGTCTTAGACCAATTCTAGCTTTTTCACTTGTTTTTTTATTTTTTTTTTATTTTTTATTAGCATAAAGTTATCTTTCTTTCTTTATCTAGGGTATCATAAGAATTGGTCTTAGACCAATTCTAGCTTTTTCACTTGTTTTTCTATTTTTTTTTATTTTTTATTAGCATAAAGTTATCTTTCAATTTATTAGTTCAATTAGTAACTATTCTTAATTAGATTTATTTTTTCTAATCCAAATTTATTTTCAATTTTTTTCTTTTTAAAGAGAGAATAGTGTTTCCCTATATCACTGATTTTTCCTCCCTTTTTTTAACACTCCCGATTTCTTGGCTTATTCGCCCGGCGGTTGAAAACAAAACTCCCCGAGGTTTATGCTAGCTGCCCCCAGGTACCAACGAAAACTTGCAAAAAAAGGCTTTTTTTCTTTTTGCTTTCTCACGACGATGAAAGATCGTACCTGAGAATATGCGATTTGTCTCAAGTGCATTCAATTAGCGCGACGAAAAACGATATCCGATCACACGGCATGTAGGTCGGTATACCGTGCGAGTGGAGTGCATGTCTGATAACGAAATGCAATTTATGCTAAATTGCATTTTGTTATGACATGCAAATGCATTTTTAAATGCATTTGAAATTTTTGAAGGCAAATGAGAAATTTAAATGATTTAAATGAAAATTTAAATTAAATTAATTTTTCGTTTTCAGGGTCATTTCTGCGATACATCAATATATTGTATACGGCAATATATTGATGTATTCACCTTATGGTTGTGATTCGGGGCATTGGGCACCTGAGTCACAACAATGCTATAAATGGGAAATTTTCTTAGCTTTTGTATATCAAAAGCAGTTTGCCTTAGCCGTAGCATTTCATCGTCGTTTAATAAATTATGGTCCACAGAAAATTGATCAAATCACGGAGCCTTATTTTCATCACTTTTACAAAGTAATATTCTACACGTTCCGACATTGCAAACATAAAGTCTGGAACTATAAATCAAGTAAAGTGCTGCACTGGTACAAGTCGAAAGTTCTCCATGAATTTTACGTAAAGCTTTCAAATTTTCCTCACGAAAATTGAGCTTCACAGATGTTTGACACTGTAAAATAGCCCTTTATATCCGATAACGGAAAGCACTCAAATAAATTATGTGACATTCCACAAGTTGTCCATTGGTTCTTAATGTAATATTGCATTTAATTCAGGAACTATGTCGCCTCCAAGCAGTTGCTTATGCTTCACAGATTCAACCTGAAGTACTTTCGAATATATCTTTAAGGTAATGCGGAAAATTTTCTTCAAGATTTATTTCCTCGCCGATGACTACGGAATTCTTCTTTTATCAACTCTTTGGTGTTTCCACTTGAGAAGATTTTGACACGACAGAGAAGATTGTCTTCTTCTTCCTTGTCACAACTAGAATGCCACACCGAGCTCATTCGTCGAGTTTGGGGTGGGTTCAACTGTCGGCTTCCACAGGCCGGCATACATGCTACAGTATTTCTCAGTGTAGCATATTGCTATATGCAATACGCTACGACCATAACAGTTCCGCATTTAGTAGAATGGGAAGAAATATCGTAAGTCATATTTATCTATCATTATACACTTTTCCAAACTTTTGATACGGATGAATCCGATTACATTAAATTAATTACTAATCTTCGTTGTCAATTTCTTGTGAATGACACACGGATGTTACATGGCTTAGTACGAAGTTCGATCGTAGGAGTACCTAAAATTACTTAATAAAACGATTGTTGATTAATGACAGCGATTAATTTTATTTGTGATTACTTGTGGAAAAGCACAACATTTAGTCGAGGTGATCATTCCAACTATACACATATACTTATATAGCTAATCTTAGGATAGTCTAAGCGAATTTATTTCCTATTATTATATCTCTTTCATTAGTTTTTGTGGTAATGAGTGTCGACACTAATTACCTCATTAATTTATTGAAATTATTTTAGTGCTATTATCGATAAAAGTAAACAAAGGATTTTGTGTTTTGCTTAGTTTTATAGTTCAATTAAGAGAAGAGGTTGTTACGAGTTTTCATAATCAATTTTTTTTTTCTTTTTTTGTCATTTAATTATTTAAGAAAAGTGCTACTTTCATTGGAATTATGAAATTATGTAAATATCACCCGACTTTGCTATTTTATAAGTTATCGGCACTTTGAGAGATTCGCGAGAAGGAAAAATATTTGGAAATATTTTAGGTTGGACATTTTTGTGTAAGCACAAACTAATTATTTTTACCTCATGTGTTTGGGAGCGTATTATGAAACACGCAAATAAAGTGCTCAGGTACCGAGCAGAATGAGATTAAAACCAAAAATAAGGTATTACGTGCATACATACGCATATTCCATATATATACAGCAAAGACATACTTTTAAATTTTAGAGTGAAAGGTGAATTAAAAATATAATTTAGTTAATTTCAAAAATTAATTTAAAATTTTAATAAGAAATTGAGCTGGGCGATATATCGATATATCGGTACTTCTATATAATATAGTTCTATATAATAGGTCGACGGCTTAGTTAGTACGTTTTACTAGTGTTTTATCGAGCTTTTTGGTTGAACTAGAACTTATTTTAATATTAAATTTTTCGCTCGTCTCCATTATATTAGATTGCATCATTCTACTACGTCAAATGTAGGGTGTTTAAATACATATCTCAGCGATTATATGTATGGTGTATGCAAATCACTTTTTCTTATCAAATGATTTGTTTAGTATATCTCCGCCGTAGGGATTTTTCTTTTTGTTCACCATTCCTGCTTTTGCGAATTTCCTTAGTTCGAATATGCTTTGAAGATTTTCCTTGATTATTAAAATATAAATTCAATTCATAACAACTTCATTAGAATTAACTTTAGTTTAACCTTTATTTGTCTAGAAAGTACATGATTATACGTATTCTTCGAGATTATTGCTTAAAGCACCAAAAATAATGTTAAAACGAGAATTACTGTTAAATACTTTCAATTATAAAGTAGAGATGAATTGTTGAAAGCTTTTATTTTCTCCTTTCTCTCTCCCGGAGCCCTCTTGCATGAAGGTCGTCTAGGTCCGCTAGTCTCTCTCTTTACAGGTCTACAAGGGACTCTGTAAATATCTGCCCTCAGAGTCAGTTGGGTGGTTGGGGTATGCAGGAAGGCAGACCATCTGCGCCTTCAATGAGGATTTAGGTAAGTGACGTAAAAGTCCCTTCAGGACTAAATGTGTGCCGGCAGTTTTGGTTAAAGGCACGAGAGCTTTTTTGGTGGAACCTCCCCATACTCTCCGCCAATAGCCGAGGCGAGCTAGCGTGCCGCCCTGCAGTCAACGCTGCCCGCCGAGTGATCTGTCAGCTCATGCTGGCAGTCTGGACTTCACGTCCAAGCCAATCACTCAATATAGTTCCATAACAAAATGGCGCCCAACGTGGGGCCTCCTCAGTTAGACTTCCGGGGTCTAAGTATAAATTTTACTGGGGACTGGGACTTTGAGTGATATGATCATCTGGTATCTGCTAGTTGATTGACCTCAAGTCTCATATCCAGTGGAAGTTATATGCAGACCTGGGTCTAATTGGGTTTTGTTGAGAATCGTTGTAGAGTAGAGTAACGTTTATGAAAGTTTTTGCTATTTTGATTTCTGAATTTCTGCCATTAAAGTAAAGTAAAGTTTTCCTGAAAGTTTTTGTAAGTTCGACTTTAGGTTTGACTTTGTTCAAGCCTCAAGTCTGAACAGTTGTCTAGTTTTATTGAATTTTGCTGAATTTTTTTGAAATTTTTGATTTATATTTTTGAAATATTTTGAAATGATCTTTCCCGCTGGCCTTCAGCCATGGAAATGGCAGGTGGCCTCACACAAACACTTCTGTTTGTGCTCTCACGGAGGCATGTCATTGTTGGCCAACTGGCTGAACAGAGTCATGAGTCTGTGAGACGCCTTTTTGGCTTTTAGCTAACTAATTGGTCAGGTTTATGGCTCTGCCCGACTAGAAGACTAACTAGATACGACGATCAGGTGAAGAGGAAGAAGAGTTGTCAGAGGATGCAAGTGATGCTGGAGACCTTCAGTGATAAGGAGTTGGCATACTGATAGCTGCCTGACTGAAGAATCTCTAGTAACATTTTCAGTCTTTGACATCTCCCCCTCTACTTTTCCCAGATCTCTGTGAGAGCGCAAATTCTTCTTCATGCACACATTCACGTCACTTACTTGTATCATCCTATCCTGACCTGATTAGAGAGAGTGGACTTGGAGACTTTTGTGTTTTGAGAGTTGGCTCTTTGGGGGGTAGAGGAGAAAACTTTGATGACATTTCTTTTGATTTTTTTTGAACGTCCAAATTGGAAGTTTTTGCATATTTTTGACTATAAGTTAGCATTCGTTTTTCTACATGATCTTGCTAAGTACTGCCTATTGAACTTGATTTTTAGCGTCGGCGTTCATTAGAGCCTCGCCGTTTCTTTTTTGAATTTAGAATTTGCGGCAAAAGGCATAGGCGATAGCTTCACGGCAAAATCTGAAAAGAAGAAAAAAACACAACCACAAAGAATCATCAACAACAATTTAATTAGGGTAGTAGATACTTATCTGATTTAGAATTAGTTTTTTTGCCTTTTTACATTTTTTTTCTTTGTACTCCAATCATTTGTTTTTTTTTTGTTTTCCTCTGCAATTACCTAAAACTAATATTTTGTTTTAGTTAAGAAAAGTAGGATAGAGTTTCTGTTCTTTTGTTTGTAACATAAACACGTAGACAAAGATCACTTAGAACTTATAACAATACCGGACGCACATGATTTATTCTCTCGAAACACTTAACATCAATTAACATATATCAGAAAACCAATTATCAACAAAAATGAAAAACTAAATATTTCTTGATATTTTCCAAAGATTTTTCACCGTCACTTGATCACTTGTAAATAGTGCCGTCTTATCTGATTAACATTGACAGGCAATATTTTTGTTATTTCGAATGTCGATAAGGTTCGAAAATGCACTTTATACAACCCTGGAAATGATAGAGTTTCGTTAAATTAGAAATGAAAGGGACAAGAAAACTTGAAATGGCATATATATTGAATTCTAGAATTCTAAAATAATCGTGTTGTTTTTCCGTTAAAAATAACGTAACTGCAATTCTCAAAAGAAAAAGAAAAAATTCCTAACAGGAGATGAGAAATCAAAGTCGCGACGGTCAGAAGTTTTTTGCTGGAAATCTCTATTTTTTTTTACTGAATTAGAAATCAAAAATCAGAAGCCCAATTGAATTAATAAAAACGGCTAATAAAATCGTTTGCATCCCTATTGATTTTTTTTTTTTGAGAATTTAGTATGTGCATTTTTTAATCTCGAAGTTGAATTGTATGGTAGTGCATGTTACAAGTAGAAGTCGAACTAAAAAATAAATTGTAAAATAACGTTGAGTTTTTTTTTTGATGTTTCATTAGTTATAGAATAAATTAATTTGTGAACTAAAATAACATGAACGAAGTGTTTTTCTTTGAACTATGAAACCATATTAAGGTAGTGAGTTTGGTGTAGTGGAAATCATTTTGCCAAAGACAAAGGAGTTGAGGTTCGATCCCTGGCGACGATGATACTTTTTTTCATATTGGTCCCCCCATTTTTTTTGATAATAATTTAAATATTGAATTCGAACTAATAAATATCCTTGAACACTAACGAATAATGGAAAATCCTTTGAAGATATGGTCCTTCGAGCCGGATTTAATAGTAGTATTAGTGCTAGAAAACGGTGCAATCGTGCTTGGCTGGAAAATTCCAGAAACTAGATTAGAAACTTCTCAGTGTAATTTGAAGTGAACTTTGGAACTTGGATATTAGGTGACTCTTAAAGTGACTTTATTGACTAGAAATAGAAATCGGCCGAAATAACAAAGCTGTAATATAAATTGCCTACAGCAAAATCGCGAAACTTCTTATACGAAGAATTTCTGGAAATATCTGGTGAGTCCATTTCATTTTATTTACTGCATGTTACACTTGTTTATATACCTTAAGAAATGGAGAAATTATTAAAATTGCAAAATAATACAAAAACAAAAATCGAGAATTTCATCAGAAATTATAAAAGTGATGAGAAAGAAAACAAAACTCGCGCGTATTACGAAACTAGAATTAACAGATTTGAGAAGTACTGGGAGGAATCTAAAGAGCGCAACGAAAAAATCGTTGTAGCAGCTGATGAAGTGCAAGAGGTAGAAAAATATTTCGTCGATGATATATATTCAAGCATGGAAGATTTTCATATTGAATCTTTAGCTCTATTAGTCTCCGATTTCCACCAAGATTTTCCGCCAGTCACTCCGGGAGCAATTAATAGCGAATACACCCTAAATGCGACAATAAAACAAGATGACGTAAAGCTTCCAAAGATATCGTTGCCTACATTTTCCGGAGATTATCTGGAAGGGAGTACTTTCTATGACTTATTCAAAGCACTGGTTCATGAGAATTAGCGTCTTTCACTAGTTCAAAAATTCCAATATTTAAAGGCACATCTCGCCGGAGAGGCTAGAAGCCTTATCAGCAACACCACAATTACGAGCGCAAATTATAGGCCAGCATGGAAAACTTTGATCGAGAGGTATGACAATAAGCGAATTTTAGTCAAAGCTCAATTGGACGTTTTATTTAATCAACCAAGTGTAAATCAAGAAACCGAAAAAGGCGTAAAAGGTCTTCTTGATAAAACTTCTGAATGCATTGCGGCACTTCAAAATCTTAACATTAATGTAGATAATTGGGATGCTATTTTAGTTTATTTCATCACACAGAGATTACCGTATGAGACTCTTGAATTATGGGAACAGTCATTGAGATCCGAAAAAGATCTTCCAAAATGGGATGGATTGAAACAATTCTTGGAATCACGGTTTCGTACCGTGGAAGTAAAGAACGTAAAGAGAAAACCTGCGCCCAGAGAAACTAAGCCTACGCCTGAATATGAGAAACCATGGAGAAGAGCTCAGACCTTCCACGTAGCTACTAGTTCACCGTGCTTTGTATGTCGGGAGCTTCACGCAATTCGTCAATGCCCGAAATATTTGAATTTTAATCATCAATCTAGACTGCAAGCAGTAAAATCCAAAGGTCTTTGTTTAAATTGCCTCGGAACAGGACACCTTGTTGCAAACTGTCCAAGTAAACTTAAATGCCTGATATGTAAGAAATTACATCACACGACGTTACACAAAGATCAAGCCATATCAGAAAATTTAAGAACTGAACATGTTGTCCAACCTGAATCAGCTAGACAAACATTTGTTGTCACAAATAACGACGACACTCCAGTAGAAACCCAGTCCTTTGTCGTAAGTCAATCTTCGAGACCTCAACAGATTCTTTTAGCTACCGCTTTGGTTAGAATTGTTGCTCCAAACGGATTGGAACAAATTTGCAGAGCTCTAATCGACCCTGGTTCTCAGGCATGTTTTGTTACAGAACATGTTGCTCAAGCTCTTCGATTGCCTAAGGAATTTATAGATGCACATGTAACCGGATTAGGAAACGCTTCTACTGAAAAGATCAAGGCGAGTACAAAATTGATAGTTCAAGCGAAAAATTATAGAAATCAACCTACCATTACTGTTAAAGCCTTTGTAATCAAAAAGATCACAAACGTGTTACCAGGACATCAGATTAAAAGGTCTTCATGGCATCATCTTGATGGCCTTGAACTGGCTGACCCTACTTTCCACCAACCAGGAGTCATTGATATACTCTTAGGAGCCGATGTGTATCTTTCTCTCATCTGCGATGGAATACGGAAGGGAGAAGTTGGTTCCCCAGTTGGACAGCGCACGATATTCGGCTGAATACTATCCGGTGAATCATGTCCACAATCTTTTCAACCTAGGGAAATAAAAATGTTTCATATTAATGTTAATCCATATCAAGACCTGAGAATGTTTTGGGAGTTAGAAGAAATACCTACTAAGCCAATTTTAACTCCCGAAGAAAGTCAATGTGAACAGCATTATAGCAATAGTTACATCAGATGTTCCAGTGGAAGATACCAGGTCAGTCTACCATTTTTCGACGATGAAACGGTGCTGGGAGCATCCAGGAATATTGCAATTGCTCGACTGCTACAGATGTAAAAGCGTTTCATCCAAGATCCTCACCTGAAAATGGAATAGATTAAATATATGGAAGAATATTTAGAACTGGGACACATGGATCCTACTAATACTACAGAAATTGACTTCATAAAACATAAAGAGACTGAAAATTCATCATACGCTTGCACGTATCTGCCACATCATGCCATCTTAAACCCGAGTAGCACAACTACCAAAGTTCGCATAGTTTTTGATGCCTCCCGACGAACAACCAATGGAAAGTCCTTGAATGACATACTTTTAGAAGGTCCGACTATTTAGGAAACGCTATTCGCAATTCTTCTACTTTGGCGACGGTATGAAATAGCTTTCATCGCAGACGTACAGAAAATGTATAGACAGATTAATATCCACCCAAAAGACGCTGAGTACCAAAGAATAGTGTGGAGGGACTCACAAGACACACCTATACAAGACTACAAGTTGACAACTGTGACATTTGGAGTTAAAAGTGCACCATATCTTGCGATTCGAACAATGCAACAGTTAGCCCGAGATGAAACCCATAATTACCCGGTCGGAGCGGCAGCAGTTCTTAATGACTTCTACGTAGACGATCTGATTTCTGGCGGGAACAGTGTTGAAGAAGCCACTCTGAAACAATTTCAAATTACTCGTCTTCTAAGTACGGGAGGATTTGAGCTAAGAAAATGGGCATCCAACAATGTAACGATTCTTCAAGCATTTCCGGAAGAGAACAGAGAGCTCAATCTCCCTCTATCAGTAGAATCCAGTGATGTTAAAGCTCTTGGAATGCTATGGAATCCCCTAAATGACACCCTTTCATATAGAGTAGAAATCGAAATGGAGAACAAAGTATGGACAAAGCCCAGTATGCTCTCAGAGATTGCAAAGCTCTTCGACCCTAAAGGTTGGCTCGCACCCATTACAATTAGAGCTAAGATTTTGATCCAAACACTTTGGCTAGCAGGATTACAATGGGATGACGAGGTACCGGCGGAAGTTGAGCATGAATGGAACCAATATCGGGAAAACCTTATACATATCCAAAGGATACAGATTCCTCGATGGATTCGAACAGGAGAATTGTTGAAAGTCGATCTTCATGGATTTTGCGATGCATCAATCAAAGCATACGCTGCAGCGGTTTATGTGCGCACTGAGCATGCTGATGGACAAGTTGATGTACATTTGATATCTGCAAAAACTAAAGTCGCTCCTATTAAAACAATATCCCTTCCGAGACTGGAGCTATGTGGTGCGAATCTTTTAGCTAAATTAATCGTCGAAATCCAACAAATTCTTCAATTGGACATAGATAGCATCTACGCGTGGACAGACTCAACGATCGTACTTGCATGGTTAAAAAGACATCCATCGATTTGGGAGACCTTTATTGCAAATCGAGTGTCAAATATTCACCAGCTATTGAAAGAAAACTGTTGGGCTCATGTACCAACTGAATTTAATCCAGCAGATTGTGCAAGTAGGGGTATGGAACCTGAGAAATTAAGGAATTATAGTCTATGGTGGTGTGATCCATCATGGCTCAAGAAATCTAAAGAAAACTGGCCGAAAGGTAAGGAAAATGTCGAGACGACGCAGGGATTGCGAAAAAAGATTGTGAGTCTACACGTACACACCCCTCAAGAAGCTTGGAATTTACTAGAACGTTACTCTTCGCTCACCAGACTTTTAAGAATCACAGCGTACTGTCAAGGTTGGATCAACAATACCCGTAGTCATCTTCATAAACGAAAGCTCAAATATTTAACAAGTGAAGAATTACAAAGCGCCTTAATATTTTGGATAAAGTCCGAACAGACTAAACACTTCATGAACGAAAAAAAAGCATTGCAAGAAGATAGACAAATTCCAAGACAGAATAAGCTTATTAAACTGAATCCCTTTTTGCATATCGGTGGTCTAATTAGAGTGGGTGGCCGCTTGCAAAACTCATCACTCAACTTTTTCGAGAGGCATCCGATTATACTACCTGAAAAAGGTCACCTGACAAATCTAATAGTAGACAGTATGCATAAGAAAACTATTCATGGAGGTGGTCAACTCATGTTGTCCCTGATTCGCCGGAAATATTGGATATTGAATTACAGAAATGTCGTCCGTGCCTACAATCATAAATGTATCCAATGTTTTCGGCAGACAGCTCAAACTAGAATGCAGCTAATGGCAAATCTCCTAAGTTTCCGAGTACAAAGAGCACGCCCTTTTGCACACACTGGAATGGATTATTGCGGCCCATTTGACGTAAAAACCTCTAAAGGCAGATGAACTCGGAGTTATAAGGGATACATAGCAGTCTTTATTTGTATGGTTACTAAGGCTATGCACCTAGAAATCGTGAGTGATTTATCCACCGCTGGGTTTCTAGCAGCATTCCGAAGATTTGTATCACGTCGGGGACTATGTACCGATCTATATAGCGACTGCGGTTCAAATTTTATTGGGGCAAATGGTGTTCTCACTCGCTACAAGTTAGAAATGACACAACAAATAGAAAATGAAATCGCTCAAGCCATTGGAAACCAAGCAAATGGCATTTTATACCACCCTCCTCACCATATTTCGGAGGATTATGGAAAAGCGGAGTTAAGTCCATGAAAACTCACTTGAAAAGGATAATTGGAAATGCGATTGTCACATATGAGGAATTCAATACCTTGCTGACACAGATCGAAGCCAGCTTAAACTATAGACCACTAACAGAGATGTCACAAGATCCAGAAGATATGTCAGCTCTAACACCCGGACACTTTTTAATTGGAGGAGCGTTACTCACACTACCAGAGCCTACACTTTTGGAGACAAACATCAATCGTCTTGACCGTTACCAATACGTCCAAAGACTATTTCAAATATTTTGGACACGGTGGAGTACTGAATACTTGCATCGTCTACAGCAACGGCCAAAGTGGTTGCTCAAGAAATCAACCTCAGGGTGAACGAACTGGTATTAATTAAAGATGAGAGACTTCCCCCATCACGTAGGCTAATGGGATGGATCATTCAAACTCATCCTGGGAAAGACAATCTAACTCGAGTAGCAACAATAAAAACCCAAAATAACGTCCTTAGACGACCCATTACAAAAAATTTGCCTCTTACCTATTGAAACCGCTGTCCCATCCAATCAATAGTAATATCCTTTATTATTATCCTCATGTCGAGCCCTTATACTTGTCCCGAACATTGAATCATTATTATCAAACAGTCAATTTAGGCTTTTTGCCTTTACAGAAGCATCCCGTCAATGAGTTACTACTTTAGAAATCCACAAGTCTTTCGGCATTATTCATGGAAATTTTTTGTTTTGAAATCTGTCATCGAACATATTGAAACTAGTCGTTTCAAGGCGGGGTGTATGTTGCGGCAAAAGGCATAGGCGATAGCTTCACGGCAAAATCTGAAAAGAAGAAAAAAACACAACCACAAACAATCATCAACAACAATTTAATTAGGGTAGTAGATACTTATCTGATTTAGAATTAGTTTTTTTGCCTTTTTACATTTTTTTTCTTTGTACTCCAATCATTTGTTTTTTTTTGTTTTCCTCTGCAATTACCTAAAATTAATATTTTGTTTTAGTTAAGAAAAGTAGGATAGAGTTTCTGTTCTTTTGTTTGTAACATAAACTCGTAGACAAAGATCACTTAGAACTTATAACAATACCGGACGCAGATGATTTATTCTCTCGAAACACTTAACATCAATTAACATATATCAGAAAACCAATTATCAACAAAAATGAAAACCTAAATATACTCACCTATTTCTTGATATTTTCCAAAGATTTTTCACCGTCACTTGATCACTTGTAATTAGTGCCATCTTATCTGATTAACATTGATAGGCAATATTTTTGTTATTTCGAATGTCGATAAGGTTTGTAATGAATTCACCTTCATTCCTATATTTCCCTATAAAAATACGTTGCAATGAATTGTATGTATAGACCTACCCATCATTCTTTTTATTAAAATTAAATGTCCCAATTTACAAGCCGATTGCTTGGTTTAAAATTGCTGCCGTTGCCACGGTAATGTATTACACCTCCACCGAGCATAAACAATACCGGCAACACAATTTCGTCATCACGTGTTCGGTAGGTCAACATAGCAATGACCGGCATGTAAATAATGAGTAAACGATTTCCCCTACACTGTCAGGCATATAGTAAGAACCAATGACGTACGCCTCTTGTATTGTGCTTTCGATAAACAATGATCGGCACATAGGCGCACGTACAATAAATGATCGTTGATTGGCATTCTCCATTTTTCATTAAATTTTATTAAATATTTCCCCCCTAAGGAAAATTCTTATGTATCGATTGAATGGTCAATAAAAACCCGGTCATAGGGCATTAAGGGATTCAGTGTGCTTTTGATAGGAGATAGAGAACAAGAGAGTCCCCCGACCACCGGTAAGGCCTCTTGTTCGAAGAAATAAGATATAGCAACATTGTTTTTTTTAATAAATTGTAAATGCTCAAAAGAAGCCAAGTGACAATAAATAACTTAAATAACTTAAAACCATAAAGGATTTTTTTAAGGGCTGGTGACCTTCTCTTGCTAGAAAGCACTCCCAAGTCCTTTGTTGCTAGCGGCAACTAATACCCGCACAACATAAAAAACTGGTAGCAGCGGTCGCGGATCATTATTCAAAATAAAAAGTAAGAAAGTAAGATCCAAGCTACCCAACATACAAATTAAGGTAACCTAAGCCAGGCGCTCAGAGGATACCCAACGTTGTCTAAGACAACCCAATCTCAAGACAGGCTCTAGAGATTGTGAAATAAATTGAGTAAAACGAACTCAGAAGGCATCATAAAGAAATTATCAGGAAGACATCAAAACTATGGACCCTAGAGAAGAAAAAGCCAAGGAACTGCAGAAAAAAGTAGAAGAATTCACCTGTTCAGAACTGAACATCTTTTTAATTTAATAGCAAAATCATTTCGTTATACAAAAGAATATATTTTTTGTAACAAAATTATTTCATCAGATAAAAAATACCTACGCATACAAGTCACCTCGGCACATATTTTCCAGCAGGCAGCAAATGCAAGCTTTGCATTTTTTATAAGTTATTAACCTCGGGTCAATAATAATGTACAAAATTGCCGCGTTAACATTAATTTAGTATCTAGCATGAATAAATTTCCAATAATTGTAAATAAATGTTATGTTAGCAATAATTTAGTATTTAAGTCATACGAGTACACGAATAAAGTGACAGTTTTTTTAGCCTTCATACGCTGAGTGTTTTCTTTCTTTAGACCCAAATAAGTTTGAGTTTATTACAGTCCACTACATGGTCCTTCGAGCGGTAATTTAAGAACCAACAATAATTCAAGAAATCTTGAATTATTTTCTTAATTATAATCTAAAAAGTTCTTCCAGCAACTTCGTGTTTAATTCAAGAATCATTGAATTATTTCTGGAAGAAAGCAACAGGGATACAACTTCGTGTTTAATTCAAGAATCATTGAATTATTTTTGGAAGAAAGCAACAGCGATACAACTTCGTGTTTAATTCAAGAATCATTGAATTATTTTTGGAAGAAAGCAACAGCGATATAACTACGTGATTAATTCAAGAGTCTTTGAATTATAATTACAAAAGCAATAAACCAGTACTAGCTTCGCAAGAAACAATTCAAGAGCCATTGAATTGTCGCTACGAATTAGCAACAGCTGGTGATAATAGTTCAAGAATCTTTCAAATATTTCCTCACTTTGCATCATCAACCCATCTTAAAAGATTCAGATAGCCGCAAAAAGATTCAAATTAAGTTTGAATTCTTTTTAGATCAAAATCAAAATGCCAACAGATCCATTGCATGAGGATTCATTAAAGGCCCAGAAGCATCTATTGAAGGCCCAGAAGCAAATAGCTGGAGATATTGAAAGACTCAAGACCAACCTTACCAAAGACCCACTGGAACGAAGAACCCCAGAAAAGTTGGTTGACAAACGACTCCAACTAGAAGAATACTGGGAAAGCTTTAATGAGCTGCACAGAGATATAGTGACCTGCATTAGTGAAGATCACGCGTATTTCAAGGAAAATGTTTTTAATAAACAAAGGCTATATACATTGATGCTATCAAGCTCATTGAAAAATACGAAGCGATAAATAAAGCTACAGAGCCAAAAACTCCAGCACCATCCACTACAAAGCAGACTATCAACCCAATAACAGACGTGCCAACACTTTCTTTCACCATTCCCGAAATGGACACACAAACAACAATATCCGCTGCCAGTTCAGCCAATCCCAATGGCGATATACAGCAGCCAGTTCCACCAATGGCTTACTTACCTCAGAACAACACAAATAACTTTCCGAAACTTCCGCCAATAAAAATACCTAAGTTTAGCGGAAACTATAAGGAATGGAAGACGTTCAGCGACATATTCACCCAAGTGATAGATCACAACCCCTATCTGAGCAACGTTGAAAAGATGCAGTACCTTCTTTTCCATCTTGAAGGTGAAGCAAGGAAGGTTATCAGTCATCTCCAACTGAGCAATGAGAACTACAACATTGCCATTCAACTGATAAAGGCTAGATTTAACAATAATAGAAAGATAGTTACTACGTACATCAATACTATCATAGACGCAAAGAAAGCCGAGCACAGATCTCAAGAGGATATAATAATGCTTTATGATACATTAAGGGAATGCCTTGCTGCATTAAAAAATTTAAACTGCAATACAGATGAATGGGATGCTATGATTGTTTGTATTGCTACGAGAAAGCTCGACGCAGAAAGTCTCAGATTTTTTGAAGAAAGTCTAACAAACCCCAAAGAAATGCCATCAACGACGGAGTTATTCAATTTCTTGGAAAAACGTTACCAGATTTTAGACTGCATAAAAAGTTCAAGGCAGACCAGACCTGATGGAAATCAAAGCAACTTTAAGAAGAGAACATTTCACACAACATTGAAGCGTTCATGTATCTTCTGCAACAAAGAACATGCAATATATCAGTGTATGGATTTTAAGGCAATGAGCGTAAGAGAACGAAACTCATTCATTAATAAGAAAAATCTGTGCAACAATTGCATGGCCCACAAGGCAACTGAAAAATGCAGAACTAACAAATCGTGTTATTACTGCAACAAAAAGCACCACACCTTGCTTCATAGAGATCATGAAGGTGATGAACAATCCAAGAAAAGTATGAGTTGACCTGTAACCACATATAATAAGAAGGATAACTCAAATTCAAACCAGCCAATTGAAGAAGATGTAACGATTCTACACAATAAAACCAAATTTCCAAAGGTTTTACTACCCACTGCCAAGGTGTATTTAAAAAATATCTTCAATGAATCAATACCCTTTAGAGCATTGATAGACCCCGGCTCACAAGTATCACTCATTACTGAAGAAGCGGTGCAAATCTTAAAACTAACCAAGGAACGCATTAAAACAACCATAATGGGAGTTGGCGATACTAAGTCCGCCAAATCCTCCAGCAAGGTAACTATCCAAATTGAGCTAAAACAAGCAGAACGCCCAAGCCTCACTGAGAAGCACTTGTATTGCAAAAGTTAAATTCGTTACTACCAGACACACCAGCAACACGAATTGATCCAACAAAGTTTGGAAATATTACATTGGCAGATGAGACTTATCATATTCCTGGACCAATAGACTTAACTGCTAGACGCAGACGTTTACGCAAATGTAATACTGGACGGACTGATATCAGGGCAACCTACGGCACAAAACACAAAGTTAGGTTGGATTCTCTTTGGTCGTGCTCCAGATACCTTCATCAAAACCAACAAGGTATCAAGTTTTCTGTCCACAACTGAAATAGACGAAAAGCTCGAAAAACTGTGGGAAATAGAAGAAGACATCTCCTCTAGTCAGGTGACCGATCAATACGCACAACATTTCCAAGAAACACATAGCAGAGACAGAGATGGCATATACATTGTCCGCTTACCATTTAAGGATAATGTTAACAAATTGGGCGATTCAAAAAACAAAGCTTTCGCTCGTTTATTACAACTAGAGAAGAAATTAAAGAAATCACCGAATGACTTCGACGAATATAATAACCCAGCTGATGCCTTCACAGGACATATATCCAGAGTATTCTACCTGCCCCATCACGCAGTATTTAAAAAAGACAGCAGTACGACAAAATTACGAGTAGTGTTCGACGGGTCTTGGAAGACTAACACAGGAATAAGTCTGAACGATTTATTACACAAAGGTCAAAAACTACAACAAGACTTACATCAAATACTAATAAGATGGAGAAAACATCGCTATGTCTTTACAGCAGATATAGAAAAGATGTTTAGACAAATCCAAGATAGCTAAAGAAGATCGAAACTTCCAGCGAATACTCTGGAGACATTCTGCGACAGATCCAGTGCAAGAATTCGTGTTGAACACAGTTACATATGGAACAGCTCCTGCAGCTTATCTAGCGGTAAAAGCTTTGAAACAGCTTGCAGAAGATGAAGGCGATGATTATCCGGTATCAAAGAATGTGGTAAATAATGACTTCTACATGGATGACATGCTTTCTGGTGCAGATACCAGAAGTGACGCACGCCTGCTCCAAAATGAGATAATCTCCCTCTTAAGCAAAGGTGGATTCAATCTAAGAAAATGGACCTCAAATAATCACGAATTGTTACAAGACATGCAAGAAGACATGGTTGAAAGGGGAGTCCTAGAAATTGGAAAGGATGATACTATAAAAACCCTTGGAATACACTGGAATCCGAATCAAGACGAATTTCAGTTCAAAATAAAATTTGATAAGGAAGATTCAAAACTAACCAAGCGAATATTGCTGTCAAGAATTGCCACAATCTACGATCCATTAGGGTGGCTAGCCCCAGTAATATTAACAGCCAAGCTCATCATGCAAGCCATATGGCAAACAGGCTCAGACTGGGATCAAGCCCCACCGCCAGAAATAACAAAGGCATGGAAAAGGTTAGAAGGGGAGATGCAGGAACTGCAATCGATCAAAATTCCACGTTGGATTAACCACAGAACAGGCCAAGTAATGCAGCTTCATGGTTTTTGCGATGCCTCTGAAAAGGCATACGCAGCCGTCATTTACACGAGCAGTAGACGCATTTGGTAAAATACACACAACTCTTCTAGCGGCCAAATCTAAGGTAGCACCCCTGAAGCAAAAAATCACGCTACCAAGGTTGGAACTATGTGGTGCTTTGTTGTTGGCACAATTACTCAAGTCAACTGTTGACAACTTGGAAGTAAGCACACCTCAGATATTCGCCTGGTGCCACTCTGAAATAGCTCTAGCATGGATAGCAAAAAATCCAAATAATTGGCACACCTTTGTGGCAAACAGAGTAAGCCAAATACAAAGCATGTTTAACACAAGTATATGGAGATACATATCTTCCCAAGAAAATCCTGCGGACGTTGCATCAAGAGGTACCACCCCAAACAAATTGGCTACGCATAACCTCTGGTGGAAGGGTCCACTATGGCTAAGACAACAACCTCAAGCATGGCCTTCAAACAAACTGAAACCGTTGACATATGAAGAAGCAAAAAAGGAAGTAACGGTTTTGCAAGCAACGATTTCTTCCCAAGATGTTCTCACCTGCTCAACGTACACCCGACAAGTAAGAATAATAGACTATTGTCTGGGATTAATCAACAACTGTAGATCATTAACTACACAAAGGAAATTTGACTACCTAACATCCCAAGAGTTAGAAGAATCAAAGAAGTGCATAACAAAAATTACACAACTCGAACAATTTTATGAAGAAATAACCACCCTAAGAAATCGTCGACAGCTGAAGAAAACCAGCAAGCTGCTTTCGCTACACCCATTACTGGACAATGAAACTATTTTGCGGGTTGCAGGAAAACTGGGAAATTCTGATCTTTCAATTGATACGAAGCATCAAATATTACTCCCTCAAAAACACCACGTCACCAACCTTATCATTGATTATGCTCACCAACAAACCTTACATGGAGGCACGCAGCTTACCCTGAACTACATACGGATGCAATTTTGGATAATTGATGGTAAACGGGTTGTACAAGGAAGAATTCACAAGTGTGTAACTTGCACAAGGCATCGTCAACAAAGCATACAACCTGTAATGGGTAACCTACCAGCAGTGCGAATAACCCCATCTCCACCATTTTCACACAGTGGGGTTGATTATGCTGGGCCATTTATCACAAAAATGTCTAAAGGGAGAGGCACCAAAACCACAAAGGGTTACATAGCTCTTTTCATTTGTATGGCAACAAAGGCAGTACACTTGGTACTGGTAAGTGACCTTACCACAGATGGCTTCCTGGCAGCTTACAGGAGATTCGTTGCCCGCCGGGGAAACTGTAAACAGATATTTAGTGATAACGGCACCAACTTTGTCGGAGCTCGGAACAAAATGGAGAAGGACTTGGAGCTTATCATACGCAATTCCACCAAACAAGTAGCAGAAACTTTGGCCAATGACGGAACTGAATGGAAGTTTATTCCCACTGCCAGCCCACATTTTGGAGGTCTTTGGGAAGCTGGTGTAAAATCGGTTAAAGGACACCTAAAGCGTATTTTGAGAGAAACGCTCCTAACTTATGAAGAGTTCACCACAGTCCTATACCAGGTCGAAGCTTGCTTGAACTCAAGGCCAATAGGACAACAATCTAGCGACCCCAGAGACCTAGAGCCATTGACCCCAGGCCACTTCTTGATAGGACGCCATCTCATAGCATCGCCTGAACCGGATATTCAATGAAAACACTTACACCAAAGATGGAAATTGGTTACAAGGTTATATCAGGATATATGGAAAAGGTGGTCACAAGAATACTTGACATTCTTGCAACAGCGGACAAAATGGAAAACAGAACACAAGGGTCCATCCATAGGAGAACTAGTCCTAGTAAAAGAAGAAAATTTACCACCACAAAATGGTCATTGGGTCGAATTCTAGAACTACACCCTGGAGAGGATGGAACAGTTCGAGTAGTTTCAGTGAAATACAGAAATGATATCAGAAAACGCCCAGTTACCAAAAATACCATATCAACAAATAAACCCTAGTTGGGAATACCTTGATCAGTACGATATTGTCCAAGCAGATTACGATCATGACCCGGTGGAAAACCGTCTGAAAAAGTTAGAAAATATTTTGGAATTGCAGCATTGTAATAAAGAAGAAAAGAATACAATAACAGACATCTGTCGCCAATACAATGATCTGTTTTATCTCGAAGGTGATGTACTTACTTGTACTGAATCATCAGCACATACTATTCCGGTTAAAACCGACACTGTCCCAATACACGTGAAACCATATCGGCTACTTGAATCGCAAAGAGTGGAGATTGATAAACAAATTGGAGAAATGTTTAACCAAGAGATAATTAATCCCAGTAGGAGCCCATGGAACTCCCCTCTATTACTAGTCCCCAAAAAACCCGATGAATCTGGTAAAAAACGTTGGCGAGTGGTAGTAGACTTTCGGAGACTTAACGAAGTTACGTTGGGAGACGCTTACCCTTTACCAAATATCACTGACATTTTAGATCAGCTCGGGCGATCTAAATATTTTACTACATTGGATTTGGCGAATGGGTTTCACCAAATACCAATGGATAAGAAGGACAGGGAGAAAACCGCCTTCAGTACCCCATTCGGTCACTTCCAATCTAACAGAATGCCTTTTGGTTTAAAGGGAGCGCCAGCCACATTCCAACGGTTAATGAACACAGCACTTACTGGTCTGCAAGGATTACAATGTTTCGTATACCTAGATGACATTGTCATCTATGGATACAATTTGCAGGATCACAACAGAAAACTTATTAATGTTTTTGAGCATCTCAGATCACATAATTCAAATTTGCAACCCGAAAAATGTCATTTCTTACAGAAGGAAATTGCTTATCTGGGACACATTGTCGGAGAACATGGCGTTATGCCAGATCCTGGCAAAATCAAAGTGGTTAAGACTTATCCAACCCCCAAGAAATCAAAAGACATCAAATCATTTTTGGGATTTGTCGGATATTATAGACGTTTTATCCCAGATTTTTCCAAAACAGCTAAACCCTTAACAAACCTCTTGAAGAAAGACATTCCCTTCAAATGGGACGAATTCTGTGATGGTCATTTAAACTCCTTAAGGAAAAACTCATCACCGCCCCAATACTTGCCTATCCCGACTTCGAGAAAGAATTTATTGTCACTACGGACGCTAGCGATATTGCAGTGGGTGCAGTGCTATCTCAGGGTGATATCGGCAAAGACCGACCGATATGTTTTGCCAGTAGAACTCTCAACCCTGCTGAAACTAGGTACTCGACAATCGAGAAAGAGCTCCTAGCAATCGTCTACGCCGTCGAGCAATTTCGTCCCTATATATATGGACGCAAATTCACCATAGTCACAGACCACAAACCCCTGGTGTGGTTGATGGAACTCAAAGACTCCACCTCGCGTCTGATGAGATGGCGAATTAAACTCGAAGAGTACGACTATACTATTGTACACAAGCCCGGGGCACTTAACGCTAACGCTGACGCTCTCAGCAGAATAGTTCCTGAGGAATCCCACACAACGGAACAAAAAGTTATTAACGGTATGACTAGAAGTCAAGCTAAGACTGTAAGACTAGAGACAACTGATCCCACACTGGACAATCTATACAACAAATATATCTTTTACCCCAGGCCGACAGCAATACCATAGTTGAAAAAAAGCAACATCTACTCAACGAAAAAGGTGTGAAACATACATTTGTTTTGCTACCTAAAACAGAAGACCACATGGAAACCTATCTAAAGGAAATTATCGCTACCCTAGCGGAGGACGTCAAGGTACAAGACGTAAAGCATTATCAGTTAAAGCATCAAAATTATATAATTGCAAAAACCGCTATACCAATGAGGATCGAAGCCGATTATAATCAAGTTCTCGCAATACTAACACAGTACAAAAGAAATAAGAATTTTAAGAACTTTTATTTTTAATGATTCTAAATCAAATTTATAAATACAAGAAGAAAAAACAACCGCCTCGTCCGGGATTTGAAACCGGGACCTTCCGCTTGCCGGGCGACTGCTCTTACCACTGAGCTAACGAGACAGATGATTTTCCTTCTTGCATTTATCAAATTTGTAACTAGCCTACTAAGCCACGTTTTTGCTTTCAGCTGGCATTAACCAGTAACGATGAAAGCGCACAAATAAATTGTAAATTCAATTTTATTTATTTTTCCCGCGGACGGGAATCGAACCTACACTTGTTAGAATCGGTCAATGATGGAGAAATAAGAATTTTAAGAACTTTTATTTTTAATGATTCTAAATCAAATTTATAAATACAAGAAGAAAAAACAACCGCCTCGTCCGGGATTTGAAACCGGGACCTTCCGCTTGCCGGGCGACTGCTCTTACCACTGAGCTAACGAGACAGATGATTTTCCTTCTTGCATTTATCAAATTTGTAACTAGCCTACTAAGCCACGTTTTTGCTTTCAGCTGGCATTAACCAGTAACGATGAAAGCGCACAAATAAATTGTAAATTCAATTTTATTTATTTTTCCCGCGGACGGGAATCGAACCTACACTTGTTAGAAGCGGAAGGTCCCGGTTTCAAATCCCGGACGAGGCGGTTGTTTTTTCTTCTTGTATTTATAAATTTGATTTAGAATCATTAAAAATAAAAGTTCTTAAAATTCTTATTTCTCCATCATTGACCGATTCTAACAAGTGTAGGTTCGATTCCCGTCCGCGGGAAAAATAAATAAAATTGAATTTACAATTTATTTGTGCGCTTTCATCGTTACTGGTTAATGCCAGCTGAAAGCAAAAACGTGGCTTAGTAGGCTAGTTACAAATTTGATAAATGCAAGAAGGAAAATCATCTGTCTCGTTAGCTCAGTGGTAAGAGCAGTCGCCCGGCAAGCGGAAGGTCCCGGTTTCAAATCCCGGACGAGGCGGTTGTTTTTTCTTCTTGTATTTATAAATTTGATTTAGAATCATTAAAAATAAAAGTTCTTAAAATTCTTATTTCTCCATCATTGACCGATTCTAACAAGTGTAGGTTCGATTCCCGTCCGCGGGAAAAATAAATAAAATTGAATTTACAATTTATTTGTGCGCTTTCATCGTTACTGGTTAATGCCAGCTGAAAGCAAAAACGTGGCTTAGTAGGCTAGTTACAAATTTGATAAATGCAAGAAGGAAAATCATCTGTCTCGTTAGCTCAGTGGTAAGAGCAGTCGCCCGGCAAGCGGAAGGTCCCGGTTTCAAATCCCGGACGAGGCGGTTGTTTTTTCTTCTTGTATTTATAAATTTGATTTAGAATCATTAAAAATAAAAGTTCTTAAAATTCTTATTTCTCCATCATTGACCGATTCTAACAAGTGTAGGTTCGATTCCCGTCCGCGGGAAAAATAAATAAAATTGAATTTACAATTTATTTGTGCGCTTTCATCGTTACTGGTTAATGCCAGCTGAAAGCAAAAACGTGGCTTAGTAGGCTAGTTACAAATTTGATAAATGCAAGAAGGAAAATCATCTGTCTCGTTAGCTCAGTGGTAAGAGCAGTCGCCCGGCAAGCGGAAGGTCCCGGTTTCAAATCCCGGACGAGGCGGTTGTTTTTTCTTCTTGTATTTATAAATTTGATTTAGAATCATTAAAAATAAAAGTTCTTAAAATTCTTATTTCTCCATCATTGACCGATTCTAACAAGTGTAGGTTCGATTCCCGTCCGCGGGAAAAATAAATAAAATTGAATTTACAATTTATTTGTGCGCTTTCATCGTTACTGGTTAATGCCAGCTGAAAGCAAAAACGTGGCTTAGTAGGCTAGTTACAAATTTGATAAATGCAAGAAGGAAAATCATCTGTCTCGTTAGCTCAGTGGTAAGAGCAGTCGCCCGGCAAGCGGAAGGTCCCGGTTTCAAATCCCGGACGAGGCGGTTGTTTTTTCTTCTTGTATTTATAAATTTGATTTAGAATCATTAAAAATAAAAGTTCTTAAAATTCTTATTTCTCCATCATTGACCGATTCTAACAAGTGTAGGTTCGATTCCCGTCCGCGGGAAAAATAAATAAAATTGAATTTACAATTTATTTGTGCGCTTTCATCGTTACTGGTTAATGCCAGCTGAAAGCAAAAACGTGGCTTAGTAGGCTAGTTACAAATTTGATAAATGCAAGAAGGAAAATCATCTGTCTCGTTAGCTCAGTGGTAAGAGCAGTCGCCCGGCAAGCGGAAGGTCCCGGTTTCAAATCCCGGACGAGGCGGTTGTTTTTTCTTCTTGTATTTATAAATTTGATTTAGAATCATTAAAAATAAAAGTTCTTAAAATTCTTATTTCTCCATCATTGACCGATTCTAACAAGTGTAGGTTCGATTCCCGTCCGCGGGAAAAATAAATAAAACAGTACAAAAGCTATTGTGAACAAAATAATCTCAGCGAAATTAACATTTCGATACCTCACGTGGACCTGATTACTCTCTCGGAATTAAAAAATATGTTAACATTTATATTTCAAAACCCCAATATGGAAATTAAGATGTATTACACAGATGTTAAGATGATAAACCATCCAGAAGAACAACGTCAAATAATTGAGTTGTTCCATTAGTCACCTTTGGGCGGACACCAAGGAGTTACGCGTACCACAAAGCGGATACAAACCATGTACACTTGGCCCGGTCTTAACCAAGATGTAGAGAACCACATACGGAAGTGTTCGTCCTGCCAGACAAACAAATTAAGCTGGAACCAGAAAATGCCAATGAAAATAACAACCACTAGCACAAGACCATTCGAAAGAATCGCTCTTGACATAGTAGGACCATTTCCCGTGAGTCATGATGGAAATCGATACCTATTAACATTCCAGGATGACCTCACTAAATATATGGAGGCCATACCACTCCACAATATTGAAGCACGAACAGTTGCAGAAGTATTCGTGTTAAACATTGTAGTGAAACATGGTATTCCATCATCTATTCTATCAGATCAAGGCTCAAATTTCTTGAGTGAATCATTTAAACAAATGTATAAACTGCTAAACATAACAAAACTCCAGACTACCCCCTACCATCCTCAAACTAATGGAGCTCTAGAGCGTAGTCACAGGACGTTATCCGAATATCTACGACATTATGTAAATCGTGACCCCTTAACGTGGGACAATTGGATTCCGTATGCTATATTTACGTATAATACTAGCCCTCATTCAAGTACCCGATTTTCTCCTTACGAGCTTCTATACGGGTTTCCTCCCAACATCCCTTTAATTATCAAAACAAATCCAACCGTAAACTACAATTATGAAAATTATAGTAACGAATTGAAGGCTAGACTACAACACAGCTACTAGATAGCAAAAGAAAATCTCCTCGTAAGCAAGGAAAAATCTAAACGTCTTTACCACAGAAATTGTAGGAACAAATCCTTCAACCTAGGCGACAAAGTTCTTCTAAAAAATAACGCTAGGAAAAACAAATTCTCTTCTCTATGGAATGGACCATATGAGGTAATAGGAATTAACTCCACTGAAAATTCCACCATAAGAGTAGGCAATAAGTCTAAAACCATACATAATAACAACTTGAAGTTATTTATCGAATAATAACTAATTCAAAATTATATCCTAAGATAACCCTGGTTGTGCTGACTATTATCGCCCTACACATTTGTTCATGCACTGCAGTATCAGAGCCAATGAATGTGACTTATCTGGAAAATAACCCTGGGATCTACTTCGAGGAAGTTGGCCGAGTGGGTTTATACAGCCATGAGTGGCAAATAATTATTTACTACAACATCGATGATTTCAATTTTGAATTAGAAAAGCTGATTAATTGTACTGAACATGCCCGAACACTTTGCCTCTTAATGAAAACACACCACAACAAACTACCACTGTGTGATGACATAACTCACCAATTACACTCGATTACAGAAATGCTTAAACAAAATTCTTTATTGTTAAAACCCGAAACGGCACGATTCAAAAGAGGTTTATTCAATGCTGTAGGTACCCTTAGTAAGACATTGTTTGGAACCCTAGACGCCGAAGACGCGGCCGAGCTTAACTCTCATATAGAAGCCCTAAACAATAATCAAGAATACCTTTCTCACCTAATCAAGAACCAGACTTTTATTACAGATACCACAGTCAACATATTCAATAGGACCCGTTTAGCTATCAAGGAACAATTCTTACACATTGAGAAGAAACTGGTAAGTTTAGGTTCAATAATCAATCGAGTCAGAACAGACACTTTACAACAAAGTATTACCACCGAATTAGAAACAATGGTTTCTCTGACTTCTCTAATGATGCTCCGATTCCAAACGACTCAGAATTTGTTGATCGATCTTGTCACTGATGTACGTCATGGAAAACCACATCCCTCTATTATTACTCCATCCCAAATAAAGCAAACTTTGGAAAATATTCAAAAAGAACTCCCTAGCACATTAACACTACCTATAAATAAAGACAAAAATAACCTCCTACAAATATACCTAATATGCAATGTTAGGACTGCCATAGTTGGAAGCAAGATAATCTTTCATGTTAAACTCCCATTACCATTTAGAGATAACTATCAACTCCTCAAAGCATATCCACTTCCTACTCCCCACAATGATAAATTAGCTTACATCAAACCATCTCTTGAATATTTGGTTATCGACTACAATAGAGAACATTACTATACTCACAATAAAATCGACTTTCAAAATTGTCTGACAAATGATTTAGCCCATTACCTTTGTCGAATCATTCACTCCATTTTTAACGTACATTCGGTAAATAATTTCTGCGGAATTGATCTACTCAAACATAGTCAACGTATTCCGGATCAATGCTAAATCCAAACCGTTTCAAATCTTGATTTCTTGGTACAGCTCTCCCAGCCTAACAAGTGGCTATTCTCGATGCATGAAGCAGTAACTGTCGATGTCATTTGTGGAAGTAAGATTAATTCATACAAACTGCACGACACTGGCGTTATTGAGTTATCATCCAAATGTTACATGCGTACAAGTAACCTGATCATTCAAGCTCACAACATAAAAGAATCCGCACTAAATAACCATTTCCTACCCTCACTGAATCTTACTTACAGCATTCCTCAAATAAGCCAAAAGCAAATCCCAGTCGATCGCGTTCACGTGATCAAATTCCACGACGACCAAGATTTAAAGGCACTTTCTTCCGCAATACAGCTGCAGAAAGACAGGGAAAATGAAAAAGAATTTCGTATGCTAAGACCACATAATATACATCATTACACAGTTACATACTTATTGGTTGCAGTAGTTCTTATCTTTATAATTGCATTTCTATGGAAAAAATACATAACAAAAAAAATTATTACACCAAAACAAGAAAACTCACCCATAAAGACCAAAGAAGGAACCGCGTATCAGTTAACAATGGGAACAAAAATGTATTAATGAGAGAGAAGAGAAAGGAAGAACATAAAAGCAAACGAGAAATATCTTAGGATATAGGAAGTATGTACGTAGTTATAATATAATAAACAAAAAAGGGGAGCTTTTTAAATAAATAGTTCACATAAATATGCTAAATAAACTTGACATGGAAATGTTAAATAATATAAACTATCTCTCGTAGAATTAAATAATATCTTATAAGGGCGTACCAAATAGTACCTACTAGTAGTAACTATAACAATATAATGAAATATTTTAGATACGTAAAAAAAAAAACCTTTTGAGCATAAATACTATTTTAATTCATTTTCATAGGCATTTTTATAAGTATGCAAGTCGTAAATAAAATAATTATGTAGGTACCCATTTATATGTAAGTTAAAAGCTCTTTAAGAAAATAACCTCTCATAATAATAATAAAAAAAAAAAACAAATTTTTTGTAAACTAGAATTTCTTAATGCACATTGACCTTGGGCTTCACGCTTTAAAATTCAATCGAAATTTTTCCCAGAAAGTTCCATACTGCAACTTACTTTTCTAAGGGGGATGGTGTAATGAATTCACCTTCATTCCTATATTTCCCTATAAAATTACGTTGCAATGAATTGCATGCATATACCTACTCATCATTCTTTTTATTAAAATTAAATGGCCCAATTTAAAAGCCGATTGCTTGGTTTAAAATTGCTGCCGTTGCTACGGTAATGTATTGCACCTCCACCGAGCATAAACAATACCGGCAACACAATTTCGTCATCACCAGACTAAAATGCCTAATCAGCTTAGCGATACATTGCATTGCTCCCGTGTTTCGATTTCCCCTACACTGTCAGGCATATAGTAAGAACCAATGACGTACACCTCTTGTATTGTGCTTTCGATAAACAATGATCGGCACATAGGCGCACGTACAATAAATGATCGTTGATTGGCATTCTCCATTTTTCATTCAATTTTATTAAATATTTCCCCCCTAAGGAAAATTCTTATGTATCGATTGAATGGTCAATAAAAACCCGGTCAGAGGGCATTAAGGGATTCAGTGTGCTTTTGATAGGAGATAGAGAACAAGAGAGTCCCCCGACCACCGGTAAGGCCTCTTGTCCCCCGACCACCGGTAAGGCCTCTTGTTCGAAGAAATAAGAGATAGCAACATTGTTTTTTTTTAATAAATTGTAAAGGCTCAAAAGACGCCAAGTGACAATAAATAACTTAAATAAGTTAAAACCATAAAGGATTTTTTTTAAGGGCTGGTGACCTTCTCTTGCTAGAAAGCACTCCCAAGTCCTTTGTTGCTAGCGACAACTAATACCCACACAACAGGTTCGAAAATGCACTTTATACAACCCTGGAAATGATAGAGTTTCGTTAAATTAGAAATGAAAAGTAGATAAACTATGGGGCTTCTGCGACACCCTTTTAGCTTCCAGGGTTTCTCCACAGATGGCGCCACCGTAGCTAAGTGGGATGAGCCCGTGCTATATGTAGGTTTGTGTCTTGGTTGTATTGGTGCGTGTCTTGGTTAAATTGGTTTGTGTCTTGGACGCACCATTGTGTCTTTGATGCACCATTGTGTCTTGGGTGAACCATTGTGTCTTGGGTGCACCATTGTGTCTCGACTGCGCCCTAGCGGGATTAATCGGTACTACCGGGATGTGTCATTTGGTCTTGACTGCACCCTAGCGGCATTAGCAGGTACTACCAGCAGCTCCGGTACTACGGTTTTCTAGCGACATCTGTTCGGGCGCATCGCCATTTCTTGAGTAAGGTTCCCTAGCGGCCTTAGCCGGAACTACCAGCATCCCTTGGTTTTGCTGTTTTCTTTTATTAGCGGGAAAGCTCAGCATCATTCGAATTTCACATGACATCACCATGAACAGATTCTAGAAGATGTCAGTGAGCCGATACTGTCAGCATGCTCCGGTACTATGGCTTTGGATGTTCTCTTGGAAGTGGCAGCATGCTACGGTTTTGGGAAGTTTTTTGCTTCACTTTTTTGGATGTGTGGTGCGCCTAAATGTAGGCTTTTGTTGTTTTCAAGTGTTGCGCCTGGTTTTGAATTAATATTAGTAATAATTTATTTTTCTTGAGCGCCTAAATGTAGGCTTTTGGTTTTGAACTAATAATTGAAGTTAATAGTAGGAAATTTTTGTTCATGTCAATGGATTCTAGAGGGTGGTATGTGGGGGGGATAATAAAGGGGTAATGAAATTTTCATCAGAAATCCTCTACGGGCTCTGGTTCTCGAGATATTAGCGTATTAATATTTCAAGTTATTTTTGCTCATGGAAATGGATTCTTGGCGGTGTGGGGTGGGAGGCGGAATGAAATTTTCATCAGAAATCCTCTACAGGCTTTGGTTTTCGAAATATTAGCCACATTCGATCGGGCGCAAACGCCATTTCTTGAGTAAGGTTCCCTAGCGGACTTAGCCGGAACTACCAGCATGCTTTGGTTTTGCTGTTTTTTTTACTAGCGGGAGAATTCTAGATATCAGCATGACGCCTTCATGGTTTTGCTGTTTTCAAATGCTGCACGTTTTCTTAGCAGCGAAGTTGTAGATATCAGCATCATTCGAATTTCACAACATGACATCACCTTTGCTTGATGTTTTCTCAGCAAATTAATATTATTGGGTTTAGGCGGTGCGTGTATTGAAAAGTTACAGTTGCTCTTTCGAGTGCAAACACCATTTATTGAGTAAGGTTCCCTAGCTGCATTAGCCGGTACTTCATATGTTGTTCACCTCGAGGGAAAGTGAGGTTCCCTAGCGGCATTAGCAGGTACTACCACCATGCCTTGGATTTGCTGTTTTCTTTTATTAGCGGGGGGGGGTTGTAGATATCAGAATGACGTCATCTTGGTTTTGCTGTTTTCAAGTGGTGTGCCTAAACAAGTTTTCTTAGCGGGGAAGTTGTAGATATCAAGATCATTCGAATTTCACAACATGATAACACCTTGGCTTGATGTTTTCTTAGCAAATTATTATTATTAGGTCTTGGGAGTGCATGCATTGAAAAGTCACAGTTGCTCTTTCGAGTGAAAACACCATTTCTTGAGCATGGTCCCCTGGTGGCATTAGCCGGTACTACTCTAGCATAGGGAAATTGCATAAGATTTTGATTTTGTTTCTGATGTTCGCTTATTTTTCATCTCGAATCTTGGGGATACGAGACCACTTTGGGGATACGAGACCATTTTGGGGATACGCGACCACTTTTAGCGCTCTCCAGCATAGGGAAATAGCATAGAATTTTGATTTTGTTTCTGAAGTTCGCTTATTTTTCATCTCGAATCTTGGGGATACAAGACCACTTTTAGCGCTCTCCAGCATAGGGAAATAGCATAGGATTTTGATTTTGTTTCTGAAGTTCGCTTATTTTTCATATCTAATCTTGGGGATACGAGACCATTTTGGGGATACGATACCACTTTTAGCGCTCTCCAGCATAGGGAAATAGCATAGGATTTTGATTTTGTTTCTGAAGTTCGCTTATTTTTCATCTCGAATGGTCCCCTGGTCGCATTTGCTGGTACTACCAAATTTTGTTCATCTCGGGCTTGGGGATACGAGATCACTTACAGCACTCTCCAGCATAGGAAAATAGCATAGAATTTCGATATTTCTTGAGTAAGGTTACCTAGCCGCATTAGCCGGAACTAATAGCATGCCTTGGTTTTGCTGTTTTCTTTTATTAGCGGGGAAGTGCTAGATATCAGCATGGCGTCATCTCGGTTTTTATTGAAAAGTCACAGTTGCTTTTTCGAGTCCAAACACCATTTCTTGAGCAAGGTCCGCTGGTGGCATTTGCTGGTACTACCTATGTTGTTCATCTCGGGTTCGGGATAAGATATCACTTACAGCACTCACCAGCATAGGGAAATAGCATAGGATTTCGATATTGCTCGACTAAGGTTACCTAGCGGCATTAGCCGGAACTACTAGCATGCCTTGGTGAAAAGGTTTAGGTTTTATGAAAAATTGTTTACTAATTCGTGGCGAAAAAAGCTGGAAAAGTCCATCGATAAAATCTTGCAAATATTTCTATTAAATTAATTCACCTCAGTGTTTTTAAATGTACTTTACTAGCAAAAAATTAAAGCTGTTATCAGAGCTGTTTTAAATCTGTTAATCTGTTATCAGAGCTGTTTTGAAAGCTGTTAAGCTGTTATCAGAGCTGTTTAAAAGCTGTTAAGCTGTTATCAGAGCTGTTTTAAAAGCTGTTAAACTGTTATCAGAGCTGTTTGAAAAGCTGTTAAGCTGTTATCAGAGCTGTTTAAAAGACTGTTAAGCTGTTATCAGAGCTGTTTTAAAAGCTGTTATCAGAGCTGTTTGAAAAGCTGTTAAGCTGTTATCAGAGCTGTGTGAAAAGCTGTTAAGCTGTTATTAGAGCTGTTTTAAAAGCTGTTAAGCTGTTATCAGAGCTGTTTGAAAGCTGTTAAGCTGTTATCAGAGCTGTTTTAAAAGCTGTTAAGCTGTTATCAGTGCTGTTTGAAAAGCTGTTATCAGAGCTGTTTGAAAAGCTGTTAAGCTGTTATCAGAGCTGTTTAAAAGATGTTAAGCTGTTATCAGAGCTGTTTTAAAAGCTGTTAAGGTGTTATCAGAGCTGTTTGAAAAGCTGTTAAGCTGTTATCAAAGCTGTTATCAGAGCTGTTTGAAAAGCTGTTAAGCTGTTATCAGAGCTGTTTGAAAAGCTGTTTATCTGTTATCAATTGATTAGAAAGAAGGCCATATATAAAATATCATTTATTAAAAATTAAAAAGTATTAACATATAACTCTTAGTGTATCATTCTATTTCACATCTTATAATCCTATGGGACCGAGCTGTAATCTCGATGTTAGATGTAATCAAAATTTCCTCTGTCTGTCGTTGAAATCAATTTCTGCCTACAGCGCAAGTTTCCATGATCCTTTATGAGCTCTCCAAGTAAACAAAATGAGAATTTCTAGTGCTAAGTTAAATCGCACTTCTTAAGGCACAAACCCCATCACATATCGGCTGGAAGATTATCAAGGAAATCCAATCACAGGAGGCTTTTATGAATTGGAGCTGCTGAAAGTTAAACACGCAAACCTATATCTCGTAGAGAAAATCTTAAAGAGGGGTGGAGATAAAGCTTACATTAAATGGCTCGGATTTTCATCAAAACACAATTCTTGGATTAATAACAAAGATGTTTTATAATATCTTGAAGAAACATTTAACAATTTAAAATAATTATAATACTTTATACATGTAGTTATAATGCAAATTACTTTAATAAATAAAACTAAAACTATAATACATTTATTATTTACACTAGACTTGGATACTGTCTGCGGTTGCCACTTGTTGATCTGATGAAATGGAGTAATGCCCCCATGGTAGAGTATCCGTCGTTCCGCTCATAATATGTCGCTTATTATCATAAGGACTCAATGCGATCTTCTTTTGACTGACAGTGTACACGCTATGGTTATGGGATCGTATGGAGCTCTGATTGGCAGTTAATATTCGCTCGTTATTCAAGCATTCGACGTAGTCTTCGAAATTGATATGCTTCTGGACTACATTAGCCTTTACTCCTTTCGCTTTTTTTACAGTTTTACCAGCGTTTATACGCAGACTGTACATTTTTGAGCGCAAGGCTACAAATTCGCTCATGATTTTCCCATTCAGCTCATCCTTCATTAGCCCAGGAAGCTTTTTATTCATGAGCGGTAAATTGAATTCATTATCTTCTGGGTAATCACTTGTATCAAATTTGTTTATATTTTCGGCCATGAACTCATATGCATTTTTCTCTTCAAGTTCATATATTAGAGAATCTGTATCAGTATACATGGCTTTACATTTATCTCCATACTCACGCTGCATAAAACTGTAGTGAAAATCGTAGAGGCATATTTTCGAAATTTCCATAACTGCCATTCCTATATAGAGCGGCTTATTGAATAATATTTTGAGTCGCCTTAATCCCACAGCAACTAAATTCTCATCAAATATCGTTGCACTGTGGAAGTTGGGTGCCGCAATCCGAGCTTTTGCACCATAGCGACCTTCCCACTTCATGCAAAGCTTGATATCGCTATACTTGCGTACATTTTCCATGATCTTACCAAAAGCTGCATTATTCATCTTCTTATAGCTGTCCTTCTCATGATTGCTTGTAGCCTGCATCCGTTTGGTGGTATTTAAGTCATATATGGGTTAAACCAAGCTGATTGGTCGAATTGAAGTACCCGGTGCACTTTTTTCAGGATGAGTCCATGTGATAAGCATTGCTTCAAATTTCGGTAGTGTATAACATATTTAGTTTTTGGATGTAATGTTGTCAGAAGCTTTTCTAATTTTGCTCCAAGTGGTGCTGATGCTCAGAGCAAAACGGTAAGTCCTTATGCTTATCATGCAGATGTTGAGGATAATCCAAGTCGACTTCGAATATGTATCCAGTTGGAGAATCATCAGAAATTTCGGAAACTTCAATATTGGGAACATCAACCCATTTGAATCCTCCGGTTGGTAAATGCTGTGACATGGCCCATCCATAAAGGTTATGCACATCATAATACATCAAGTATTTCTCTTTCTCCTCAGGCTTAAAATCGTCCATATATTTGTTATTGGCTTTACTATAACTGTTCGAACATTGACTTATACCACCTCGAATGCCTCTCTCTATGAATAGCAGTATATCTACGTCGGTTATCAGCTCTAATTTCACATTAGTGTATTTTAGCATAGCACCCCATGTTAGGCCTGGCATGGTGTAATAATGTGCTGGATCTAAATTGTATGTCTTCATGCACACTTCTCGAAAGTTCTCAAACACATCGGCCAATAGGAGAACATCAGTCTTAAGGTATAGATCTGAATATTCACCAAGTGTTTGTATTTCAATTTTTTGCCAGACCTCTTCAGCATGATTGTAGTCCTCAGGATATATAGCGCTGTCAGTCAGTTTATTGTAGAACGCTTCCTGTGTTGGCAAGTTCCGGAAATCCAATTTATCCCAGTCATCAATAAAATCATATGGGAAGACACTCTTGCGTGTAAGAAGTTTGATAGTGTCATCATCCAATCCCTGCCATACTGATCTTGTAATGTTTAATTTATCCATCGGCAGCAATGATGATAGCTTATCTAAAGATTCAGCCATCAAACGGAAGGAATCGATGAATCTGAATTTTATGTAGCTGCCGTCGATGTGCTTGGTGAACGAGATATATCTTTCCTTGTTTATTGGCAAGATATCAACATTTCCTGGGAAAGATGTAGCTATATCCTTAATAATGAAGTGAGCATCATATCCAGATAAATTGTGAAAAATGACTGGAACTATGGAGCAATCTTGATACATCAGATTGCATGCATTGTGCGCTGGCCATCGGTATTTTCCTGTTAAAAGAATTTATGAAAAAAAAATGAATTAAATTATGATTCTCAATATTTACCTGTTAAGTGGCAATGGTCCCGGACTCGTTCCTCATCGGTTGCAAACGTTTTTTAACATATATGACAGCAAGTATTTTCCATATACGATCGCCGTTCCTCTTTAGTCAGGGGTTGCATTGACCTGATGTTCAGCTTCTCCTGTACAGCTATGGATGCAATCTTTTGCAATTCTAATGCAAACCATTTTTGACAGTCCTTGCCTCGATATGCTCTGTAATATGAGAGCTTAGCATCATGTTTGGAGTGGAAATAGAATCCTATGCTATGAACTTCATGTTCCTGGATTCGCTGCGTATTTTGATCGTTTCCCTGAATCGGCTTCAATATTGATTCAAGATCAGCATATACACAAAACGGGACTGGATTCTTATGGTTATAATTCTTATATTCCAACCTTTTCTTTTCCTCTGAGGGAAACATAATCCAACAGTCGTTTTGTTTCTCGCATTCGGGAGTGTGTGATGTTAATTTTTCTTCAGAGGTAAAGTAGAGTAAACATCTGTCACATATATACACTCTAGATTTGTGTTGTGAAGTTTATTTCGATACAAGGCGCGAAAGATCTTTAATCCAGCAGAAATGATATCTGCTGGCATCATCATCATCATCGTCATCATCATCCATATGATCTTCATCTTCATCATCATCCTGGTCATAGTCATCTTGTAGCAATAATACATTTACATGTCGCTCCATCCTGTGTTTCGTAAGTCTAACTGGAACTGTGGTGAAGAAACGCTCTTTCTCTAGGATGAACACGTTTATTGATAAATCGTTCTGGCCTTCAAATTGCGTTATTTGCTTAAGCGTCATGGGAAATGTTATTCCAGTTAAATTTGGCACAGTAGAATAATGTGGATATGTTGAGGTCCAATCGGAGTGAACATTTGCAGGATATAGCGCTGAGATTACGGCCCACGCGAAGCATGCTTCATCATTATTTTGTACATTGATGCAAGCTTTCTTTGAAGCAATCTCCTTTGGCAGAGGTATATAAAATGATCCCCGAATCGGCTTAAACTTGTTGATATGCACCGCTAAATGTATTATAGAATGCAGAGCCCAACCACTGTCTTTCTCTTGAAGCTCTTCCAGTTGAGTAAGTATTGGGTCGTATATATTTAATTTATACCACTCATTCAAATTATCCTCCACACTGATTGGGGCAGTTCTTGCTTGGAAGTACTTAATGTCTTTAATTACTTCATTATCACCAGTTTCTTTAATAAACTCACCGCAAAACGTTGTAGCAACTTAAATATGATATTGTTGTTTTAATGTATTCTTAATGCGGCGAGCAAATAATTTGGAAGTATGTTGCATAAACAGCTTAGGATCTAGGTGGTTTATATTCACGACAACACCTGCCCTAATTCTACCTACCAATGCTGTTTTTATTTCTTCCCACTTAACAAAATCACTTCTTATTACTTGTTGATTAATTCCTCCACCTCAATGGGGCGCTTTGATTAACACTCTCAACGATTTAATTTGAGCAATACAGCTGTGCAAATGTTGTTTTCTAGCATTCTTATTACACTTCCGAAATGCTGCTTGATATTTACGAATGTTTCTGTTGCACGCTTTAATAATATTGTTTTTATTCACAAAATTTGCATCACTTAAACACTTCAAAACATCTTCTCGCAATTTCTTAATTAATGAAAAACTTTCATTTAATAATGTGATAGACTTTTTTATTATTTTTTTTTTTTTTTTCAACACTCGCACTTAGAATCACTTAGATTGACTGGTGCTCCCCAAGAGTTTGCTTGCGCTTTTATAGCAACGGTTTGTAAACATGAATGATCCTGCTGCTACAATAATCATTGCGCAGGATGAATTCCAACGAATTTGCTTACAGGCTGAGATGATATCGAATTACACGATAAGAAAATCACTCAAATTAATTTGATTACTTTATTTTGCTGGTCGAATTTGCAAATAAGATTGTTTACATGAATGCATACATGAAAATGTGAAAATTTGTTTACATTACAATGAAACGTTTCGATCAGCAAAATTCTTGGAACAATAAAATTTTTGGCTGCCTACAGGAAGTGTGGCGTCAAATTAGATGGAAAGAATAAATGTGCTGATATAGCTTAAATTTGTTTACACAGGTGTACATGACTCATTCAGCTAAAATGCGAATTTGTAAACAGGAAGTTTACACAGGTGTGTATGAACCATGCAGCTTAAATGCGAATTTGTTTACGAATTCCAATGAAACGTTTCGATCAGTAGAATAAACATGAATCATTTGCTGATATTGCTTAAATTTGTTTACAACAGGATGTTTACGAATTCCAATGAAACGTTTCGATCAGTAAAATTCTTGGAATTGGGTTGCTTACAGAAAGTGTGGTATCAAATTACATAAATCATTCAGCGTAATGTGCTGATATTGCAAATTTGCTTTAAACAGGATTAAACTTGTTTTGGAATCATGACTATAAATTGAGGAGCTGAATCAGATTTGCAATCAGTTTTATTTTGGAATTTAAGGAAGCAACAACGACTTAGAGTAATACAATGGCTGGCGCAATGGAAGATCTAAAGAAGCTGGAGCAACCAACCAACCCTGAAGACATCCCAAATGGAGCTGGTCCAGAAATATAAGGTTGTTGCAGCAAGGCGATGCAAAACTGCATTTGGAGATCGTGTGGTTCTCGAGTTGGAAAACTACCACCTTTTTCTTCCTTCGAGGTACAGCAGAATTTCAGAGGACTCTTTGAATGAAATAAACACCAAGGGAGACTTCTACGTAATCAATAAAGGATTAATCGGACGTTCATACAAAATTGAATTTGTTCAGCATGATGAAAATTTGTATCCAATTAATTATTATAATCGTTAAATAAAAAAATCAATAATGTGAAACTAGTTTTTATTATTAATATTTTCTAAATTATTAGTGATAATGAAAGTTACATTTAGTACTAGTGCTCCACAAGTTTATGTAATTGAATATGAACCCAGAAAAGGACCTTGGGAGACATATGCTCTGGATCGCTTTCGTTTCCAAGATAGGATTCATAGAACTTCACTTATATTGCTACCAATTTTGAATATAGAACATAAGGAAAAAGTTTATAACTTAAGATTTAGAAATAAATAATTAATTTGATGTGAATAAATAAATATTGAAATTTAATTTGGTTTGATAACATTATTTTCAGCAAAAGAAATTGTATCAATACACCTCACAGCAACCATATTTTTACCTTAAACTTGAAGTTTTCTATTAAATATTTACAGCAAGTGTTGATATTACTTAAATTTGTTTATTTTATGAGAATTCCAGCAAAGCGCATCACACCACATTACTAATTGCCAATTATCTAATTACCAACCAAGCTGCTAATTGCCAATTAGTAATTATATAATTGCCAATTAGCTAATTGTTTGAACAAATGTCGCTAAAATCTCGAAAACCAAAGCCCGTAGACGATTTCTGATGAAAACTTCGTTCCCCCTCCCACCCAACACCGCCAAGAATCCATTTCCATGAGCAAAAATAACTTGAAATATTAATACGCTAATATCTCGAAAACCAGAGCCCGTAGGGGTTTTCTGATGAAAATGTCATTACCCCCCCCCCCCTCCCTATCATTATCCCCCCACATACCACCCCTCTAGAATCCATTGGCATGAACAAAAATTTCCTACTATTAACTTTAATTATTAGTTCAAAACCAAAAGCATGCTGGTAGTATCGGCTAATGTCTTACTGACATCTTCTAGAATCTGTTCATGGTGATGTCATGTTGTGAAATTCGAATGATGCTGAACAAAGCCTACATTTAGAAGCAGCACCCCCATGAGCAAAAAAACTTGAATTATTACTAATATTAACTATATCTAAAAATGTAAAATCGCTAATATCTCGAAAACCAAAGCCCGTGGAGGATTTCTGATGAAAATTTCGTTCCCCCTCTAACCCCCACCCCTCTAACACCTTCTAGAATCTATTGGCATGAACAAAACTATCCTAGGTAGCTTGAATTATTAATAATATTAACTATAAAAGAAAAGGTAAAATCGCTAATATCTCGAAAACCAGAGCCCGTAGAGGATTTCTGATGAAAATTTCGTCCCCCCTAATACTCACACCCAAACCATCTAGAATCCATTGGCATGAACAAAAATTTCCTAGCGTTAACTTTAATTATTACTAATATTAGTTCAAAACCAAAAGCCTACATTTAGGCGCACCACATATCTATCCAAGAAAACCGTAGTACCGGAGCATGCTGGTAGTACCGGCTAATGCCGCTTGGGTGCAGTCAAGATCAAATGATACATCCCGGTAGTACCGATTAATCCCGCTAGTCGAGACTCAATGGTGCACCCAAGACACAATGGTGCACCCAAGGCGCAATGCTGTACCCAAGACACAAACCAATCAACCAAGGCATAAACCTACATTTAGCATGGACTCAAACCACCTAGCGACGGTGGTGCCGTCTATGGCGAAATCATGGAGACATAAAAAAGTGGTCCAGAAACCCGCATAGCTTATCTACTATGAAAGGGACAGGAAAACTTGAAATGGCATATATATTGAATTGTAGAATTCTAGAATAATCATGCTGTTTTTCCGTTAAAAATAACGAAACTGCAATTCTCAAAAGAAAAAGAAAAAATTCCTAACAGGAGATGAGAAATCAAAGTCGCGACGGTCAGAAGTTTTTTGCTGGAAATCTCTAATTTTTTTTTACTGAATTAGAAATCAAAAATCAGAAACCCAATTGAATTAATAAAAACGGCTGATAAAATCGTTTGCGTCCCTATTGATTTTTTTTTTGGGAGAATTTAGTATGTGCATTTTTTAATCTCGAAGTTGAATTGTATGGTAGTGCATGTTAAAATTAGAAGTCGAACTAATAAATAAGTTGTGAAATAACGTTGAGTTTTTTTTATTGATGTTTCATTAGTTATAGAATAAATTAATTTGTGAACTAAAACAACATGAACGAAGTGCTTTCCTTTGAACTATGAAACCATATTAAGGTAGTGAGTTTGGTGTAGTGGAAATCATTTCGGCCAAAGACAAAGGAGCTGAGGTTCGATCCCTGGCGACGATGATACTTTTTTTCATATTGGTCCCCCCTTTTTTTTTGATAATAATTTAACTATTGAATTCGAATTAATAAATATCCCTGAACACTAACGAATAATTGAAATCCTTTGAACAGACATTTAACTATCCATTTGAGTACACTTATAGTTGTAGTAATTATGACAAGAATTCCTTCGATCTATTGGTGATTTTCATTAAAGATTTTGTAAGCTTTTCCGAACTTTTGACTTTTTTGAATTTTCTTGGCATTCCTTTCCGAACTTTTGGTACATTTTTTTAAATTGACACTTCAGTTGTCTCGAGTCCAGTTGGACAACACCGGCCTTTTCCTTGCCCGGACCGCATAAACTTTTTACAAGTTTTAAAATTATCTAGCCTATATTTCTGGGATATTTTGGAACATATTGTTTATACGACTGATTGGTTGAAGTTATACAATGGTTACAGTGCGAACCCCACCGCCAGCAACTGATATACCGATACAGGTGCCAGAGTGCTCCATCTGCCAGGAGGGAGACTGGTCAGGCAAGAGAAGCCAGTGAAGACGGTCTGTGGACATGTGTTTCACAAAGCATGTCTTAAAACGTGGATTGGACAGCAGTCAAACTGCCCGAACTGCAGATTCCATCTCACTCAGTATGATTTTACTGAATGTACAGGGGCTGTTCTAAAAAAAGCTTTTACGAGGCCTGTTAGTCAGGATCCCCGAACGGCAGCACCCGTTTTGATTTACCACCTCTAGCGATCCCACCAGTTAGTCGAGGATCCCTATCACCTGGAATGCTAGATCCGCGTTCCATGAATTTTTCAAATCCTAGCTCGCGACGAATTAGTCCAAGATGGAATATATCCTATAGTGGCGACAGCTCTCGACTTACTGTCGATGAATTCGTGTTTAAAGTGGAAGCATTGAGTCGTTTGGAGTCATTTGCTACGTACCATCAACACCAGGTACATCTGCGCGATCAACTGCTAAGTCCTTTGGCGGACGAAGAGTTTCTAGAGATCGTGAAGGCTAATCTGCTTCCAGACATTCAACAGAAAATCTGTTTACATCCCACTAACACCATCCACCAACTGCGGAGTCTCGTGACTCAAATACAGGCTACACAGCAGCGAATCGCGACAGCGTGCAGCTGGAATGCTTCTCGCAGCCCAAGACTCAGCGAGGTGGATGAGTGCCATCCAACAGATGCCGAACAGCACAGGTCGCCTGAACGCAGTGAGGAAGCCGTCCTACTATCTGCCCTACCAAGACTGCCGGCAGGAAAGACAAGTCGTGTTCTGCTATGGATGCGGACGCAAAATTATCTTCAAGCCCGGCTGCAGCCATTGCCTACAGAAAAACCTGAGACGGGTCGGGAATACCACCACCTTTTCTCGACCAGCGTCAACGTCACGCGCGACAACTGCAATTGCAATGAACACTCCAGTTCAGGCCTTGAACAAGGAGGAAGGTCCGCTCCATTAGCAGATCCTAACGATGAGTCACTAAATTGTCCGCTGATATCATTCAATGACTCTGATGATATCAGCAAACCACCTGATGGTACAAATATTTCACTGATAGAGACGCAGAGTTTAATAGATTTCTCCGCAGATCTTCAAGCTCCCATTTCCACTTCTGGGGAGCCCATGACACTATTAGACACTTCTTTGGAAGAGTCTTTAATTTTCGATGTCCCGATAACACCGACAGCACTTTTAGCTGACCACTTTTACTGAGCAGGAGATTTGGCCTCATGCCATTTCTGTATTAAAACGGCCACCAAACTCTGTTATGACGAGTGGGCGTGGGCCTGCTTTACAACCGCTGACGCCGTATCACACGCGTCTACAGAATTATAATGCAGTAAGAGACCGCATCTCTCCTCAGTAGCGGAGTTAGCTGATATTATGTATCCGGACATGGATTTTAGACCAAGAAAGAAACGATCAACCGTTCGTTGGCGGGAATACTGTCGACGAATGAGACTGGAAAGAAAAAAACTGGCACAGATTTCCCTGTCGATGCCAGACGACATTCGACCGTATGCCGAAGTAAAGCTGCTCGGGCGAACTGAGACTGGATTACTTGATAGTGGTGCCACTGTCAGTATTCTAGGCCAGGGAGCTCTAGAGAAGCTTGCAGAAGCAGAAGTTGACTGAAGAGGTATCGGACACAGGTACAAGCAGCGAATGGTGCCATGACGACTGTGCATGGCCATGTGAACTTGGACATAAATTTCCGTGATAAGACCCAAAACGTGCATTTTTACGTGGTTCCTGGGCTCACACAAGCGCTGTATCTAGGAATAGACTTCTAACGAATATTTGGGTTGGCTCCAGATGTCCTAGGTATAGTTGCAGAAGTGATTCCAAGTCTAATTGCTACCTCTGACACCGACCGCCATGTTCTTTCCAGTCTAGATCAACAGCGTCTGGAATATCTGCCCTCAGAGTCAGTTGGGTGGTTTGGGTATGCAGGGAGGCAGACCATCTGCGCCTTCAATGAGGATGTAGGTAAGTGACGTAAAGGTCCCTTCAGGACTGAATGTGTGCCGGCAGTTTTGGTTAAAGGCACGAGTTTTTTGTATATGGCAGGCGGCAGCGTCAGGCTTATTTCGTGGAACCTCCCCACACTCTCCGCCAATAGCCGAGGCGAGCTAGCGTGCCGCCCTGCAGTCAACGCTGCCCGCCGAGTGATCTGTCAGCTCATGCTGGCAGTCTGGACTTCACGTCCAAGCCAATCACTCAATATAGTTCCATAACAAAATGGCTCCCAACGTGGGGCCACCTCAGTTAGACTTCCGGGGTCTAAGTATAAATTTTACTGGGGACTGGGACTTTGAGTGATATGATCATCTGGTATCTGCTAGTTGATTGACCTCAAGTCTCATATCCAGTGGAAGTTATATGCAGACCTGGGTCTAATTGGTTTTTGTTGAGAATCGTTGTAGAGTAGAGTAATGTTTATGAAAGTTTTTGCTATTTTGATTTTTGAAATTTGAATAAAGTAAAGTAAGGTTTTTCTGAAGGTTTTTGTAAGTTCGACTTTAGGTTTGACTTTGTTCAAGACTCAAGTCTGAACAGTTGTCTAGTTTTATTGAATTTTGCTGAATTTTTTTGAAATTTTTGATTTTTACTTTTGAAATGTTTTGAAATGATCTTTCCCGCTGGCCTTCAGCCATGGAAATGTGCTTCACAAAGCATGTCTTAAAACGTGGATTGAACAGCACTCAAACTGCCCGAACTGCAGATTCCATCTCACTCAGTATGATTTTACTGAATATACAGGGGCTGTTCCAAAAAAATCTTTTACGAGGCCGGTTAGTCACGATCCCCGAACGGCAGCACACGTTTTGATTTACCACCTCTAGCGATCCCACCAGTTAGTCGAGGATCCCTATCACATGGAATGCTAGATCCGCGTTCCATGACTTTTTCAAATCCTAGCTCGCGACGAAATAGTCCACTACCTACTGCTCAGGATCAGAGCTCAGCAGCGACTGAAGCCTGGCTGGCAGGTCTGCGCCTGCAGATGCAGGATTTCGTTCGAGAAGGCCTCGAGCAGAGCCCAAATACCTTACGGACTGAATTGCAAATACAGCAAATATCAGCTACAATGCCACCAGTCGATTTTTCACGGCCCTCTCCTTCTATGGGTGATCCGAGACCACCACCAGAGTTTCACTACGTGCGTAGGCAGTCGTTTAACCGATCGTCTTCAGCTTTTGGTCAGCCTGGACCAAACTTTGTTCAACCTCCACCAGCTCCATCTCATAGTATCCCGGCAAGCGTAGGACAACGACGTTCTGGCAGCCTGATCCGAAGATGGAATATATGCTATAGTGCCGACAGCTCTCGACTTACTGTCGACAAATTCGTGTTTAGAGTGGAAGCTTTGACTTACTCGGCCTTAGACGGAGATTTTGATCTCCTAGTACGGCACATGACAACATTGCTTTCTGGACCAGCGATGGACTGGTACTGGTCTCTCCTGAGGCAGAACTCCACGCCTTCGTGGGAGTATGTAAAGACAGGTCTGTTAGCTGAATGGGGAGTACCGAAGGATGAACTTAAGGTCACGGTCCAGCTGTCAGGAGGTCCACTGTATCTAGGAATAGACTTCTAGCGTCTATTTGGGTTGGCTCCAAATGTCCTAGGTATAGTTGCAGAAGTGACTCCAAGTCTAATTGCTACCTCTGACACCGACCGCCATGTTCTCTCCAGTCTAGATCAATAGCGTCTAGAAGCTACTAAATAGATTTTCCCTTCTTTCGCCTCTTTAGGCCTGGGAAAGACATCTCTGGTCACTCACAAGATCTAGACGAATGACGCAGCTCCGATAAAACAACGCTTTTATCCGATTTCACCAGCCGTACAGAGTTTGATGGATTCTGAATTAGAGCGAATGCTATCACTGGATGTGGTAGAGGCGAGCCAAAGTCCTTGGAGCTCTCCAGTTGTTCTGGTGAGGAAGCCTGGAAAGGTTCGGCCTTGTTTTAACGCCAGGAAAGTCAACTCCGTTACGAAGAAGGACCCCTATCCGCTACCGCGTCTATCTGCGGTAACGACTTCCTCCGGCAAACTACATTACAAGCCTGGACCTAAAAGACGCATTCTGGCAGATCCCACTAGACGCTGATTCTAGAGAGAAGACCGCTTTTACTGTACCTGGTCACCCTCTCTATCAGTTCACGGTGATGCCCGACGCCTACTAGGTATTGCGGGATGGTATAGACGGTTCATCCCGAACTATGCTGATTTAACTGCCTCCATAACTGACACCTTAAAGAACCCTAGTCAGTTCAATTGGACACTTGAAGCCCAGACGTCTCTGGAGATGCTAAAACAAAAACTTACCTCTGCTCTGTTGTTAGTGAGTCCAGATTTCACCAAGCCGTTCGTCATACAGTGCGATGCTAGCCAACAAGGTATTGGTAGGGTGCTGATTCAACTAGATGACGATGGCCACGAGAAGCCAATAGCCTACGTCTCGAAAAAGTTGAACTCAGCACAAAGAAATTATACCGTCACTGAGCAGGAATGCATAGCTGCAATCTTAAGTGTACAGAAGTTCCAGCCTTTCATAGAACTGATGCCGTTTAAGATCGTGACGGATCATGCGAGCTTGAAATGGCTGATGTCTCAAAAGGACCCCACCGGTCGACTTGCTCGGTGGAGTTTGAAGCTTCAGGGTTTCGACTTCACTACTGAGCACCGAAAAGGAAGCCTGAATGTCGTTCTTGATGCGCTGTCACGCATTCATTGCGACAGCTTGTCCACAAACGAACATCATGGCCCGGAAGTTGACCTTAATTCCCCATATTCGCCATATTTCAACTCGTTTAGATATGAGGAACTGAGTCATAAAGTTAAAACGACTTCTGGCAAACTACCAGATCTTTGCGTCAGGGATGGCTTCGTTTACATTCGGACGGTTCCGAGAACAGGCAATCCGATTCAGGAGGAAGAAGCTTGGAAGCTTTGGATTCCACGAAGGCTTGTCTCCGACGTTATTTCAAGAGCGCACGATCCGCCACTAGCTTCTCACGGAGATATAAGGAAAACACTGGAACATCTGAAAAGACACTTGTACTGGCCCCGAATGACAGTTGATGTCAGAAACTGCGTAAGCGCCTGTGACGTGTGTAAAGAGACTAAGGCTCCCAATACCATTCTGAGACCACCTATGAGAGTCCAGTCTGTGACAGAACGACCATGGCAAAAGCTGTATGTTGATTTTCTGGGTCCATATCCTCGGTCAGTGAAAGGAAATGTCTGCATCTTAATAGTTCTTGACCACTTTTCAAAGTTTACCATATTTCTGGACAAGTATGGGGTGAAGCACTTAAGAACGGCAGTTTACTCGCCTCAAGCGAACGCCTCAGAGCGTGTAAACAGGTCTCTATTGTCAGGGATTAGAGCATATATTCGGAAGGAACACACCAAATTGGATGAGAAGTTGAGCCAGATAGCTAGTTCCCTCAGGAGCTCTTTCCACCAAGCAACTGGTTTCTCTCCTTATCGAACACTTTTCGGTCAGCAAATGATTGAACATGGCAGCTCCTATTCCATCTTGAGGAGCCTTGGGACTCTTAACGCGCCTCTGAGAGTAGATGCTGAAGACAAAATGAGATTGATCCGTGCGAGAGTGCAGGAGAACTTACACAATGCGTTCGAACAGGGTTCAAGAGCCTATAATCTCAGGACGAAGCCTGTTGATTTCAGAGTGGGTCAAGAGGTATTCAGACGGAATTTTTCTCAAAGCAACTTCCAACAGCAAACTAGTGCTAAGCTGGGACGAAAATTTGTCAAGTGTCGGGTTAGAGCCAAGAAAGGAAACTCCTTATACGAGCTTGAAGATCTGCAGGGGAAACCCTTAGGAGTCTATCACGCCAAAGACATCAGACAGTGATATCCACTCTAGAAGCGTCATCTATCTACTTTCACGTTTATTCCTGGTAGCCGTAAGAAGGCATCCAGCCAGCTTCACTGCTAAACTATAGGATATCGCGAAGCCCTCCTATTGCCCCGTCAATGGTGGGTGATATACCTGTTGGAATCCAAACCTGGTTAGCAAGTTAGGAAATGAAATCGACAACGTCACCACTTCGACGACGCCTTGGGGACACACCCTTGAACAATCACCGGTCGGGGATCGGAGCGAGATGTTGTGCCGGGAAAGCTTAGCGATCAGTTGTTTAGGTTACTGATCGCGAGGCTTCCTCAGCATCTCGGTGAAGGACGGCAAAGAGACATCGACCGGCTGGATTTTTTTAGGTTACCAGCTTGTCGATGTAACTTTGGTTTCCAACACGGAGAAAGATGTCGCGGTCTGATCAAAGACTGACGAGACTTCAAGGATGTGTCCTCGATGTGTCATCAGTCAAGCAAGGGCAACAGTCGTAATCGAATACGAGTAATGAGGAATGCTCATTGGGTCGTGGGTCGAGGCACACATTGGGCGCCCGCAGCGATGAGGCCTATGTTTAAGACCGGCTAGCTCAGTCGACCATTTTTCAGCGTTGTCTGAACCACGGGTGGTCTAGACCACTCTGCCCTGTTATGGTCGTAGCATATTGCATATAGAAATATGCTACACTGTGAAATACTGTAGCATGTATGCCGGCCTTTGGTTAAACCGACTGCTGAACACACCCAAAACTCGACGAACGAGCTCGGTGTGGCATGCCGGTGGAAAAAGAGAAGAGCAGGGTAGCCGGCTGTCAAAAAAATGTGATGTGGTGAAATGAGCTGAGAAATAGCGTGTGAATCAACAGTTTTATTTTAAATCAAAAAAACGAGGAAGCTTAAAGAGAAACAGGAAAATATTAAAAAAAACAAGTACAGCGAAAAGTTAAGAACAGTGATTGGTGAACGAAAATTGCAAAAGGTAACCGGGGATTAAAAAGAAAATTTCGTATGAAGATTGTGAAGGAGGATTCATCGGACCATGAAGTTTAGCCAGCTGAAAGTATAGCCACAACAAAAATTTTAAGGTATCGTACAATCATTTAATTATGTCATGATGTGCGAAATGCTGGGAGATATATACTCCTGAGCAGATACAGTTTGTCGCATCCGACGTCTACCCACCTTTTCATACAAAAGTTTTTCGAGGCTAAAGGTCCACATGGGACCGGCAATGACTCCACACTTAAAAGAGAACGATTTTGTACATGATGTTCTTCAATAAAAATGCCAATGTGGTACAGAATTCAATTGGCAACGCTAACAAACAAATAAAATTAGAAAGACGCCTGATAAATGCAGCAGCTTCAAAGCACGCTCGATGACAACGAGTAAAATATTTAACAAAGCGGAAATAAACGAAAAGAAAAAAAACAAAAACAAATTTAGAAATCAGGAACTAAAAAGGAATTGCGTAAAAATTTCAGTATGAATTTGTCTCCAAAGGAATTCGATTTTTCCACCACTATTTGGTATTTCTTCAAGCAGTATTTATTTCGATAACTCCAGTCATAAAGACATACATACAGACATACAAGCCTATGTTGTACTATATGGCGAAAAAGTTCCATCCTTTGCACTGGCAAATATATGAATTTTGTTAATTTTATATTGATTTTTATATTTTCATTCTTCAATTTCTAAAATGTCGTCACGAGCCTTATTACGTACATAATTAAATAAAAAGATTACTCTTTTGGACTTTTTACCGGGTTAAACTTAATTTTGTTCAAGAAAGAATTTTTTGAGATTCTCCGGTGTATAGCAAAAGCTAAAAAATGTTCTAATTTGTTATTTCATCACACAACTCATTAATTTTTGGTGACAAGTTTCAAGTCTTGGTTTGACTCATCAACAGGTCCCAAATAGCGAAATTGGCTGATTTGAAAAACAAATGAAAAAATGGAAAAAAAAGAAGAAAGAAATGAAAAGTTTGAGAAAAATAAAAAAAAACATTTTTTTTTTTTTTTTTTTTATAAAACTAAAAAAATTTTAAAGAAGCAGATTCATTCGAAGCGAATCGAACCTTTTTATTATGAGTTTATATGAGAAGAGATCAGTTTGATCTATTTTCAAGCGTCTGCAGCAGGATGAAAACCAAGCTGAAAAAAAATTGTTTTTTCTATTTTTCTCAAACTTTTCATTTCTTTCTTCTTTTTTCATTTTTTCATTTGTTTTTCAAATCACCCAATTTCGCTATTTGGGACCTGTTGATGAGTCAAACCAAGACTTGAATCTTGTCACCAAAAATTAATGAGTTGTGTGATGAAATAACAAATTAGAACATTTTTTAGCTTTTGCTATATACCGGAGAATCCCAAAAAATTCTTTGTTGAACAAAACTAAGTTTAACCCGGAAAAAAGTCCAAAAGAGTAATCTTTTTATTTATTTTTCCTCCTGGGCTCGTATAGGAGTGTTTTTTCCTCATATAATTCACACCCAGAATTTATTCTGAGTTTATATGAGAAGAGATCAGTTTGATCTATTTTCAAGCGTCTGCAGCAGGCAGAAAACCAAGCTGCATCGATGAGTGGAAGGTTTTCTGCTGACACGAAACGCTTCTTCTTCTTCCTTTTTCTTCTTTATTTATTTTTCAGCCCACTGCGTGGCTTATACAGGTTCGATTCGCTTCGAATGAATCTGCTTCTTTAAAAAAAATTTTACATTTTTTTAATAAATAAAAAAAAATGTTTTTTCTATATTTCTCAAACTTTTCATTTCTTTCTTCTTTTTTTCATTTTTTCATCTGTTTTTCAAATCACCCAATTTCGCTATTTGGGACCTGTTGATGAGTCAAACCAAGACTTGAAACTTGTCACCTAAAATTAATGAGTTGTGTGATGAAATAACAAATTAGAACATTTTTTAGCTTCTGCTATATACCGGAGAATCCCAAAAAATTCTTTCTTGAACAAAAGTACGTAATTAAATAATCAATTGAATTGAGAATTTTTGTTCAACCTATTGCGGGATTGTTATATTTTATTTTTCGTTAATAAGTACATATGCAAAATAATAGTTAGCGATTAACTTGTTAGGTAACTTATTCCAGAATTTTTTTTTAATTTTCTTGTAAAATTCAGTATTATCGCATTGTCCAGTAACGTAATTACAATAGAAACTATAATCTATAAAAAAAATTAAGAAATAACGTTCATGGCTCCATAAAAATTTATTGAATCATCATTATTATTAAGTTTTGAAAGGAAATCATCACTAAATTACTATTACCCATGTTGACAGAAAATTCTTGTCAGTTTATTATTATTATCAGATTTTTAACAGAAAATTATTATTACCTTGTTGTAGGGAAAATCCCGACAACCTCAAAATTTTTGTTTTGTTAGATTTTCTATTTACAGGAACGCAGTTACCATCCAGGAGGCCTTTGCGGAGGGAATTGCTTCATTTAATAAAAGTAATAGCACTAGAAATTTTTGGTACCAAAGGTAATTAAAGAAAAAAAGAGAAAAAGAACACTGTTGGGGATTTTCTCAATAGCGTTGTTTAGTAGGTTTCTTTGTAGTGCGGTAAAATTGATTTTGTCATAACTTTTAGTCTCTCTCTAGCCAGTTTGAAAAGGCTTACTAGAAAATATAATAAGTTTTTGCCTTGTATAACGATTAGAACTATTAGAATGCTACGGGGGTTTAACAAACATTGTTACATTTAATATGAATTCCGATTGCCCACGATAAGTGCAGTGATCTGGAATGAATAAAACCTTACTTTTTATAACGTAATGGCTCGCTAAATTTTTTTGTTTCTCTCCTTCACTATCCTGGAGCCCTCTCGCATGAAGGTCGTCTAGGTCCACTCTAGTCTCTTTGCAGGTCAACAAGGGACTCTGAAAAATCTGTAACGAAGAGCTTGTCAGTCGACAGATCCACCTACATACACTCTTACCTGGATATGGATGGATACTGCATCCGACACCTCCTTGCTACAAAAATCATGTCCAGGATATGCGTGGGTGGCTGCACAGCAATTGCCGCCAGCGATCAGTCGGCTAGGAGGAGTCCTTGCCCCCCCCCCCATCCCTGCAATGCTTGTTAAGCTGTGCATATATCATCATGAAGATAGACCAGACAGACGGACGGACAGTAAAGAAAAGAGCTGAATATATTTATTTTTACAGTGAAAATGTAATAGTTTATTTAACTTATATAAATGAGAAGTATAAATGGAATTTAACCATTAAATTAAAAAGTTAGCAGCTTTTTTTTGATCTTCATACTTCATATGTGTGACTGCAGACGGACGGACAGACAAAAAAAAAGATCTATATGGGCTTCCTCCTTCTGGTGGTACCTGAAAGGCTGGAAAAAAACTAAAATTTATATGATTGAATGCTGTTAGAAGAGAAGAACAGAAGAACTTAGCAACGCCGAACAAGTACTAATTCACTCGGAGAGTTTTCAACGCTGGCAGATGAACGATTGAGAGAGAGTGAGAGAGCTGAGAGTGGTCTCCGATGTGTTTGAGACCCCGGCTTTGAGTAATATTCAGCCCAATCACCCCATCCACCCTGGCTAAGCCTCCAAAGCCGTATCAAAATGCTCAGCCCCATCTGGTGTTTGTGTGTTACATTTCGGTATCCTCCACGTGGTCCATCATCCTCCGCCCCTAATGGGTATGTTTATCTGCACATTTCAATAGAGTTCTACGTGAGATCCGCACCAAAAGAACACAAAAAAAACACAGCAGCAAGACGTTTCGACATGTTCACCGTGTATAACGGAGATAAAAAAAGGAAGAAATATAAAGGAGAAGGCGGGAACAAACAAACAAAAAAAAAGTTCCCTTTTCTTTTTACGTATATGTATTCGAGCTTATGGCCCTTGTTCTTTTAATGCTCTAACAATTACTCACGTCACAGGTAGTTCACCTCATTGGGCTTTACAATGAAATCTAGTTGCTAACAACCTTATTCTAGACCTAGACCCTACTAGCTGTTCTAGAACTAATGTATATAGGTATGAACATAATAAACAAAAAAAATATATATATATAGAATTCAAATGTGATCACGAATGCAAATACAAGAACAAAAAAATCAATAATGAACTTAACTACATACGACACCTGGATGCTATGCGTTGGTAGCCAAAACGAATCCCTCGCTGAACTGGAACACTGTTGATAGGGTGCACCCTCTTACGCCTTTCTCCAGGTAAGAAATTTCGTCGATAGTTTGGGTACATTGACCTCTTTCTTATTTGTATAACATTGGCTACATTGACCTCTTTTTTTTTATTTCATTGGGTACATTGACCTCTTTTTTTTATACTTAATTGCTACAGATGTGGTACATATACATTTTATAATATGGGGCCACAAAATCGGAAGGCCCAATGGGGTGAATAGCATGAGAACCTTTTCTTTACACATTAAGGTCAGCGATACTGCAATGGCGTGTCTGCAATCAGCAGGTAATTCTCAAAATAATTTCTATCACTAATATAACTAAAGTCCCACTTTTCAGGTAGATATTGTGGTTATAGAGTCTCTGCGATCAGCAGGTAATTTATCAAAAATAATTCTTATCACTAATATAACTAATATTTCATCTTTCAGGTAAATAGTTTTATCAAAAATAATTCTTATCACTAATATAACTAATATTTCACTTTTCAGGTAAATAGTGCTGTTACGACGAGACGTCTCTGCAATCAGCAGGTAATTATCAAAATAATTCTTATCACTAATATAAGCTGTCCCGATGTTTCTGCATCAGCAGGTAATTTAGCGAAATTCAGTTTTATCACTAATATAACTAATATTTCACTTTTCATGTAAATAATGCTGTTACGACGTCAGCGGGTAATTTATCAAGCATAAATTTTATTGATTTTTCAGCATCCAACTAAGAATATGATAATTTCAGGTGATCATAGTCACTAATAAATCCTACGGACGGCACAGGTTATTTTCCAAAAACTGATTTCTTTTATAATCCAGCACGAGTAAATAACATAATAATTCCAGGTGATCAAAGTCCTTAATAAATCCTACTGACGTCGCAGGTAATTTTCAAACACTAATTTTATTGATTTTTCAGCATCCAAATAATAATATGATAATTTCAGGTGATCAAAGTCACTAATAAATCCTACTGACGTCACAGGTAATTTTCCAAAAACTAATTGCTTTCATAATCCAGCAGGAGTTAATAATATAATAATTCCAGGTGATCAAAGTCACTTAATAATCCTGCTGACGTCGCAGGTAATTTTTATACACTAATTTTCTCGATTTTACAGCACCAAGTCACAGGTAATTTACAAAAACTAATTTCTTTTAATTTTTCAGCACTAAGTCGCAGGTAATTTACAAAAACTAATTTCTTTTGATTTTTTTCAGCACTAAGTCGCAGGTAATTTACAAAAAACTGACTTCTTTTATGTTTTTCAGCACCAAGTCGCAGGTAATTTACAAAAACTGATTTCTTTTAATTTTTCAGCACTAAGTCGGAAGTAATTTACAAAAACTAAGTTCTTTTAATTTTTCAGCACTAAGTCACAGGTAATTTAGAAAAAAACTAATTTCTTTTAATTTTTCAACACTAAGTCGCAGGTAATTTACAAAAACTAATTTCTTTTAATTTTTCAGCACTAACTCGCGTAAGCAGCTGCCTTAACACGTCGCTTGTTCAAAATGGACTGCCCGCTGTCTGCCTACATTACAGCCGTTCCCCCGTTCAACCAACCGACAGACGAGCACTTTTCTTCGCACAAATCTCAGATCTTGCTGTCGGCGACAAGTTTCTTGGAATTTCTTTCGGGCGTGATGCTTTACAGCAAGGCGAATTACAGTTGCGTGCCTGGAATGTTGGCTGGCTAGCGGTAAGTGGTATGTAGAAAAATTATAATTTGTGTGCATTTTGCACATATTGGAATTTTTTTTTTTCATTTAAAATATTTTACTTGTTGTTGCTTTCCCTTCAGGTTTTACGTTTTTCTTCTTTTCAGGCTTTCAAGACTACTTCTCGAAAATATTTAAATTTTATCTTTTTCAGGAATTTGTAATGTGGAGAAGTAGCATAGGGCTACTTCTCGAAAATATTAAAATTTTTCTTTTTCAGGAATTTGTAATGTGGAGAAGTACCATAGGGCTACTTCTCGGAAATATTTAAATTTTTTACCCCTTTTCAGGAATTTGTAATATGGAGAGTAGCATAGGGCTACTTCTCGAAAATGACTAAGTTTTATCCCCTTTCTAGGTACCTCTGGGAAATCATGGAGGTTTCTCTACAGACGTAGAGAAGCCAAACAAAAGTAGCGTAGGGGGGTATACGCTACAAATCTTGCCCTCAGAGTCAGATGGGTGGCTGGGGCATGCAAGGAAAGCATAACATCTGCGCCTTCGGTGTGGATATAGGTAATGTCGTTTTCGTTTGAACATGAGTTTCGTTCTGGAGGCAACCTAAGTGCTGTCAAAGCGTTCGTTTGAAGCAAAAATGACGTCATGGGTTGCCTCTGGTGGCAACCCAAAAAGCATCAGTTTCACGCTGAAAATTTACTCGGGTACACTATGAGTTCACTCACGCAAACAAAGTCTAGTTCTGATTTGATATTATTTCATTAATTTTAAAGTTAACAATTATTATTAAGACCACTCTACTATTATTATATTATCCTCAAATTTATCCGGAAACAAACTACCTATCAGTTTTCGCAAAAAGTTCATAGCTACTTTGACGTTAGTATGCATACACAAGCGAACTTTTTCAGGTGCACTCTGAAACCGTTCGATTGAACAGCGTTGCCTCCAGAGCGAACCTGGATGTTCAAACGAAAACGACAAAAGTGACGTAAGGGTCCCTTCAGGACCGAATATGTGCCGGCGTTTTCTTTTAGTTAGTAGGCACGAATTTTTTTTTGATTATGGCAGACGGCAGCGGCAGGTTTTTCGTGGAACCTCCTCCACACTCTCCGCCAATAGCCAAGGCGAGCTAGCGTGCCGCCCTGCAGTCAACGATGTCCGTCGAGTGATCTGCCAACGCTGTCCGTCGAGTGATCTGTCAACGCTGTCCATCGAGTGATCTGTCAACTCATGCTGGCAGTCTGGACTTCACGTCCAAGCCAATCACTCAACATACTACCATAACAGATTTGCTATTTCATGTGGCACAAAAACTATTGTGTTTCTGTATATCACCGTTAGAGTACCCTTTAAAACGATTACATAAGAAACATGTAAAACTCAACCAATCAGATGAAATTTTACACCCGTAAATCGAATTTAAGTAAAAAAATATTTTTTTTTGTGCCCAAGTGATATTTTAATCACTTATAAGGAATTAAACTCATTCCGACTTTAATTTTCAAAAGTTATTCTTAACTCAATCCTACTTATGGGCAAGAGAGACGAATCATGGTAAACACTATCTTTACCTTACTCCTTCTTAGGTGATTGCATCTGTAGCCAACATAAAAACATCAAATGGCATAAGCAAACGTTCCAGAATGCAATATTTTGTGTTGGTACCTCCAACTCTGCCATAGGGCGAAAGAGAGAACTATAAAACCTGTGCCAGCTTTGCTATAGGAAAATTACAATACGCTTACTCTATTATTATAAGTCAGTGTGTGACACACATTGCAATAAGAGCGCAGCAGTGTAGATATAGCGCTCTTATATTGGCACTACATATTTTCATGAGAAGTTGCCTACCCCAAATATAATTTTTTTTTTTTTGGTACCACTGAAAGTGAGCATTAAATTTAGGATTAGAAATGACTACGTGGCAAAAATTTTCGCCGCGTTCAATGCGTGATGCACAATTGGAAACACATGTTCTCTAACATTTTGCCGCGTTGTCGCGCCGCGCACTAAAGTGTAATCTGTTTCAGCCTTTGAATGAAAATTGAGATTTGTCGCACGTATCAGTCAATAATCATGCTGTAGTAAATATCAAAGTTGGTTGAATAAAAAAATGGAAGAAAAGTTTATTGAGATGTTAAAATATCACCGTATTATATAAAAAAAAAACGCATCCGAATAAACCCCCATTCCGGCTGAATTTTATATAACTCTTGGACACACCTCTTCTTCTATGTGGGTTCTGTTTTTTATCTTCATTAGCAAAACGGCCCCACATGCAATTTTAATAATCTTTTTGAATTTATTCTTAAAATTTTTTTCTATTTTTAATTTACAACACAAAGAACAGAATAAATTTAATTGGGGATTGGCAGCTATTGTCGCTCCCATTGTATTTTCACGGCGTTTTGTATGGCGTTTTTGTCGTGTCGCTCATATTGTGTTTTAGCCTTTACGCCTCAATGCCATTTTTTAAATGAACTTGCATTCAAGATGATAAGACATCAACCGAACTGCCTTCTGCTGTCAAGTTTAAAATCGCGTTGGAAGGGAGGCTTGCATGCAAGCTGTACTATCTCACGTAATCCCCCGGGTTATTAGTTATTTATTCAATGGCTAGAATATACTTGCTGTGTTCTTTTGTGTCCGCAGAACAGGGCATAACAAAGCATAAGCAAAGGAACGCCTCATACATTTTCATAGCATTCGTCTCAGGAACTCGAACCTAGTGAAAGGAGTATACATCATTCATAAGTCGGTGGAGTGTGCACCCAACCTAATTGCAGCTCGATTCACTTTTGAGCTGGCGCAACGCCTCTCCAAATCCCTTGCCATACCTCAACGTCAACAATGTCTAGTCCAACTTACATCCCGCACCATAGTTTATCTACCCAAGCGAAGCTGTCCAATGCGCTGCCGCCCAATAATTTCAACATACTTTCCTTCAATGCAAGATCAACTTCTAAAAATATAACAAATATCAGGCACCTGGCTGAGCTTGGTGATGTCGGGGCTCTATTGGTGTGTGAGACGTAGGCCAAGAGGCACCACACGTCTAGAATGCTTGATATTCCTGGATACAAGCTACATAAGCTCGACAGACCTGCTAAAAAAGGCGGTGGTGTCGCAGTCTATGTGATCGACACCATGAAGTCCAGGATCTCTTTTCATCTCATCGACAATAGTTGGGAGATCTTGGCTGTACTGGTAGAGGGTTGTGGTGATGACATAGAGCCGGTGACATTAGTAGTCATATACAGATGTGCGACAACATACACGGACAACGATATGTCAGTCTTGTCTGATGCTCTAGAGCAAATTACAAGTCGCACGTCGCGTATTCTAATTGGCGGTGATTTCAACGTGGACGTTGGTACCTCGTCTACTTTATCTCGTACATTTAAAGACCTCTTGAGGGAAAAGGGACTTGGAATCATCAACAATCTGCCCACGCGTCATGGCCTTGGCTCTGCGACAACCCTTGATCTTCTCATTACATTTCCAAATTTTCAGCCAAACTTCTGTGCTCAATGCCCCGGCATCTCTGATCATGAGCTGCTATTTGTATCTTTGAACTTTCGTTGCATGCCATCTAACCTTTGGAGAACATACAGAAATTTCTCAGCAATACAGACAGACGCCCTTCAGGCAGACCTCGCAAGGACTGATTGGTCCCCCATATTTAATAATTCTGACCACGGCTTAGCTGCACAACATTTTTCCGATTCTTTGTGCTCCATTTTCACGAGGCAAGTGCCCTTGAAAACCATCAAAATTCGCTCTGTTAAGAAAATAATTTTCAGGCACCCAGATATCCTGCTCAAATATCAACTTCGCGATCTATCCTATAGACAATGGAAGAATGACAAAACAGAGCAAAGTCTGGCTGAATTTCGTCTAATGCGTAACCAGGCTGACTACTTAATCAGAGCGAAGGTAAGAGAGGACACACTGAAAGGCATTAGAGAAGGCAACGTCCTAAATTGGAATAAGGTCAATGATCTTGGCCTGGGTTCTAAAACCAGGGATCTATCAACCGTTGACCCGGAAGAATATGCTGACTTTCTTTGTCCCAAGACTGCACTGCTGTCAAACGTTATAAGCGACAGATCAGATGATGTACAGCATATTCCCACTGGACCACGGGCTCCGGTGGATGTTGATGCCTTCAGCTTCTCAAATGTATCTGAGGTTGAGGTTGTGAACGCCTTGCGCAAGATTAAATCAAATGCCATTGGGCACAATGATGTACCTCTCAAGTTTTACAAAATAGTTCTTCCCTTCATCCTACCTATCATTACTCATCTGCTTAACAGATTAATTTCATCTTCACACTTTCCTAATAATTGGAAGGTGGATCTAATCACTCCGATCCCCAAAGTCACAGAGCATGTTGAGTCTTATAATCTACTCTCAAAATTCCAGTCAGGCTTCAGGAGGCTTCACTCAACAGGGACAGCTCTTCTAGAGGTTACGGCGGGCATTCGTGATCTATGTGACAGAGGTAACGACGTAATTCACGTTCTTTTAGATTTCAGCAAGGCCTTCGACTCGGTTCCTCACTCTTTGTTAATTGCTAAACTCTGTAACAGTTTTGGGTTCTCCGCTACTGCTTGTAGACTGATTGGTCATTATTTGAGTAACAGATATTTCCTGGTAAACAGTAATGGCACATACTCGTCTATGAGGCAAGTGGTGAATGGAGTCCCTCAGGAGGCTGTTCTGGCACCGCTCCTATTTACACTCTTCATGGATGACATCACCGCTGTGCTGACTGATGTACACTTCCACATATACGCAGATGATCTCCAGATCTATTTTGGTGCTCCAAGAGGCAACCTTAGGGAGGCGTCGGTGGTCGTTAACAGGACCTTGGCAGGGATCGCTGACTGGTCAACTAATAACGGGTTATCCCTTAATCCAACTAAAACACAAGCCATAATCTATTCCATTCGTCCCTTGACTGCGGCTAACTCTGCAGACCTACATGCACTGCACTTATTGGGTCACAATATTGAGTTGTCCAAAAAGGCGATGCTTAACCTGAGCGTGCTCATGGATCCTGGACTCACCTGGGAACCTCAGATCAACAAAATATTCTCTAGAGTGTATTATGGCTTGCGTACATTATATGCAGCAGCACAACATCTAGATGGGACAACATGCACCAGACTTTTCACTGCTCTGGTCTTACCACACTTCTTCTACGCAGATGTAGTATTGTTCCCAATCTCCTGCGGCAACCTCATTAAACTGTGCCGTGCTTTCATGGCTTGCGCTAGATATGTCTTCGGTTTCAGGCGTGGCTCACGTGTGCCCGCCTGTCTCCTCGAAATGCTTACCCCATGTCAACTAGCCAAAATGTACGACCTTAGTGTCTTGATGTTGATTTTCAAGGCCAGATGTGGTCTACTACCAGGCTACCTGGTGGGACGGATCAAATGGAGCATTTTAAACCGGTCTAGAATTATCTTACCAAGGGTGCTGTCGCAATACGGAGGAAGAAACATTTTCCTGCGTGGGGCAACTATCTGGAGTCAGATGATGGATGAAGCCAGGTGCAGTGACTCGTTAAACTCGTTTAAATAAGCAGCTATCGACTTCCTAAATGCAGTATAGGGGTTACCATTTTCTATATTACCATCTAAAAGATCGTCTCTCTCAAGCCACCCGTCATCCTACAAATTTCCACTCGATGCGACTTAATTGCTCTGAGTGCGGTTTTCTATACACATATTTTAATCAGTTGTCCGATATATCAACCCTATAATCAAATCAAGCTCAATTAAAATAACCTAAATTCAATTAAATCAAGTCAAATCAATTCAAATCTAATCAATTCAAGTAAATCAATTTAGGTCAAGCTATTCGAAGAACCAACAGAACTTAACAGACTATTCATTTTGTCTGATGTATATAGTTAGTGTATATAGTTATAATTATGTTTAGTTTAGAATTCAACAATTTCTGCTCATTGTTTAACCATGGGTGCTCAGTACACTTTGTTTGCTGTATATAGTTAAGTTTAATTTTAAGTTCAGACTTAAGTACTCTTTAGTCTCGAGTTCAACCATATGTTACTACACTTTGTTTGAAGTATACAGTTGGGTTTAGTTTTAAGTGCAGGCTTAAGTACTCAGTGTTCACTAGTTACCTACAACATATTTACATACAGTTTAGTTTTTAAGATCCTCGAAAACTTGTCGCCATTCAGTTTATTTTTATCTATTATTCGGCAACATGTTGTATTACACTACAAATCATACTGTAAATCATGCTACAAATTTTTATATTTTTGCTATTATTTTCATTTTTATTGCTTTGCTAGTACATAATTTTTCTTTTGCTGCTCCAGCGCTACTCTATGTTACAATGGCCGCTTTGAGCCACCAGTACTCCTAATTGTTTATGCTAAGGTTTTGCTAGAATATGCATCTTCTATTTTTTCATTTCCTATTAGTTTGCTATTGTACTGTATAGCTTTTCTTTTGATGCTCCAACGTTACTACTATGGCTGTTTTGTACTTCCACTACTATTAATTGTTTATGTTCGGTTTTGCTACAATATGTATCTACTATGTAACTCGCTATGATGTGCCCAGCGCTTGGCGTGCCTTTGGCACGGGCACTCAAACAAATGAATGTTTATGTTTATGTTTATGTTTAGAAGATTTATAAATGAAGCGAACAGTACAAATAGTTCGCTTCAATCGACAGAACAATTTCTCTCCAGTATATGGTAGTTCTAGAACAAGTACACAAAAGAACACAGCTACTGTGGTTGAGCCCTCTCTCAGCCGCAAAAACTGACATAACGGGAAGTTTACGGCAACGTGTATGCCTGGCAGAAGCGGCACACCACTCAATAGGCCTAAGCAAAATTGCAACGGCAGAGCGAGCGGAAAACGGTAGACGGCAGCGGGAAATTCGGTTGTCAAAACAGGCCGTCGAAAGATTTGGAACACAATTGCAATGACAGGCGGTGAGCGACGATTGTGAAAGAAGAAGATACTAAAATTTCATTTATTAAATGTGTCCAACAATTTAAAGGAGATTTTTAATAAGAATATTTTATATTATATTGAAAGAAATGTAATGGACCACACTGTGGAAAAAAACACTCAAAATGCAGAAATTAACCAAATTCAACGCTTTGAAATATCCATCCAAACCACGCCTTTTTTGTTCACTTGTCTTGCCTGTCTTGCAAATCATAAATTATTCTATGATTTCGTACTTCCTCAATAAATTATTCTTCAAAGCTCATGCCTCATTTTCATCGTTAAGTTATCATTTGACTAATTGAAAAATATCTCCATCTTTTCCCAATTCTTGCAACAGTTCCCATAAACTTTTCTCCCTCGCACATCTTAAATTTTGTTCAATTAAACCACAAGAATACCGCACTTACAAAGCCAAATATTTTACACAGCCAAGCGTTTCATTTAAAATTAACACATAGCGACATGTGCGGCGAAAATATATATTTATTTATCTTCTTTAGCCCGGTATTGTTCATTTAGCGGATAAATATTTCACTTCAATCGAACAGGGACCTTTTTACGGCTAAAATTGTTCATTGTTTTGAACTATAGGTGGCTGCTTTTGACAATCAGCTGTCGTGGATTTGTGATATTATTTCGTGTTCTTTTAGATTGCTATTGCAATTACCCAAACTTACTATTTTAATTTCTTTTCAAAAGAATTGTCTAAATGAAGCCGGAATTTTTCTATCAGAAAAAAAATAAGAAAAATACACTGCTCTCTTGTATTCCAATTTCTTTCAACTTCAAACGTCAAAATTTTAGCGTGGAAAAAGGTATTGAGCGGATAAATCTAATGCTGAATATATGTTTGTGGTAATTACTGCCATCTACTTGTAAAAACTAAACAAACTTTTAGTTGATAAAACACAATACCACTTTTTCCAACGATGTGGCTAAATATTTCGCCACTAAATTTCACCGCTAAATTTCCACACTAGGCTTTAAAGTGACTAGGATAAAGAAATTTTAAAATAATTTTGCTAAAAGTCCATATTTAAAAATATTTATTTTATACCTACTTTTGTTTACATAGATATCGCAATTAGTATTTAGAACGACAAAGTTAACAGGAAAATTAATCAAATGAATTAACTTAACGATGAAAATGAGGCATCGTTTTTTGAAATTTACCGCGGCGTGCTACCACCTCAAAAAGACAAAACTGAATGCCAAAACAATTTCATTTGATTAATTTTGTTGGTAACAGTGCAGCGACGACGGCAAAATAAAGGCCGAAACAGATTATACTTTAGTGCGCGGCGCGATTTCGCGGCAAAATGAACGGTGAAATTGTTCCGCCGCGCTGTGTCACAGATTGCAATAAGTGCGCAGCAATGTAGATACAGCGCTCTTATATTGGTACTACAGATTTTCATGAGAAGTTGCCACCCCAAACATAATTTTTTTGTTGGTACCACTGAAAGTGGGCAGCAAATTTATGATTAGAAATGACTACGCGGCAAAAATTTTCACCGCACTGTCGCGCCGCGGTCGATTCGTGATGCACAATATGATACACATGTTCTCTAACATTTTGCCGCGTTGTCGCGCCACGCACTAAAGTGTAATCTGCTTCAGCCTTAAGGCCTAACCACAATGTGCATATGCTAGCATATGCAAAGACACGAGCAATTGCTTTTCATAATGTTATTATGAATATTGTGGGTTGTTACCACAATAGGAATAAGAAGCCGTTCGTCAAGTTTCAATTCCTTTCGTCAACTTCTGTCTGTACGCTCATGATCGTACTTTGCATAAGCAATTGACAGTTTGTGTAAATACTATACAAATGTTAGTGATGCATAAGGAAGTATTCGTGATATTTTCAAGGCTTGCATATGCAAGCTTATGCCTTTAAGAATTTGTTCAACCTCGACGGCAACATCGTCACCCGCTACCTTCGTTCGTCGTAATTGGGTGCATTCGGATAAGGCGCCTAGTTTTAGAAGGTTGGCAGCGGAATTACGACGTCGTTTTCAGGCTGCCGCCGCAATTTGGTAGCTCCATCAAGTTGGCCGGTCAACTTTTACTTTTTTAATTTTTTATTGCACGTATCGATTGTTGGTCGTTTGTTGGATAATAATTTTTTCGGAAATCAAAAAAGAAAATTCACCATCAAGTTAGCTGGAAAATTCTTATTTTTAATTTTATTTTATTTATAACCAGCTCAATCAATGCGTAATCGTTTGTTGGACTTGTTTTTATTAATAAAATTGTTTGTTGGTCCCTCAATTCTTCGCTAATTGCAAAAATAATTTACCTAGCTAGCTATATCTGAAGCTAGCTACACATGAAGTTGTAGCTGATATTAGCCAAATTGAAATATTGTAGCTGGAGTACATTTCATGCATTGACAACTACTGTCAAGGATATTGCTGAATTTTATTTAATTTATTTAAATATTTTCATTGAAGAAAAGTACCATTTCCAAAATGGATTAGATTTAACCATGAAATTTTTAAAAATAGTTCCATCACATAACCGAAAATTTTTAACAATAATGTGAAGTCTAACTACTTGTGAATGTGACCCAGTTGATTTAAATCTTACAATTGAAGTAGTCAGTTTAACATCATAAAAGCCGATTTATGTGTTTCAGGCATTAAAAAATGAGTGTTCGCTGTTCAGCCCGGTACCACAGCCGGTACGCTAGAGCCAAGGAATTTTTGTTCCTATACAAAAACGATGTAAAAAAAAGTGCCTTGGAATGCTCAAGGAATTTTTTCTTGGCCGATGCTAGAGAAAAGTAATTCGAACAGAAAAACTCTACTTCCCGATTGACAAAAAGATGTCGCTCTTTTACGAAAAATCCATTTATGTCAATATTTCTTGAAGAAATAAGTACCGATGCACTTATTTCTGTAAGGAATTTTGACGCTGGTGGAATAATTGAAAAATTAAACGAAGGACGTCGATTTTGCAAGAGGTGTATCAATTTTAAAATGACAAATGGACGAATAAAAATTGTTTTACGTGTATCTTAATTTTTCATTGGAAATTATCCATTTCTTCACTTTCTGTATTATTTCTTTATTGTCAGAAATATCACACAATTGACAAATCCAAATTGTCAAAAATTCCTTGACCTAATGTCAAATTTTCTTTAAGAAATAAGTGGAAAAATTCCTTGGCTCTAGCGTACCGGGCTTTCAGTTGTTAGCTTATCACAGGAGATACGTGCTTGTCATTTTCTGCTGATGCTGATGCTCATTAATTCAAATTCAACAAATAGTTAAATTAAGCCAACAATCACCAACAAACGATCAACAATCGAGATAAACAATAACAAATTTAAAAAGTAAAAGTTGACATGGTAAAAATTAAAAAAGTATAAGTTGACCAGCCAACTTGATGGAGCTACAGTTGATTGTCAATGCATGAAATATATGACTTTTACTTCATTATCATGTTGGTGTTACTCCAGCTACAATATTTCAATTTGGCTAATATCAGCTACAACTTCATGTGTAGCTAGCTAGGTAAATTATTTTTGCAATTAGCGAAGAATTGAGGGACCAACAAACAATTTTATTAATAAAAACAAGTCCAACAAACGATTACGCATTGATTGAGCTGGTTATAAATAAAATAAAATTAAAAATAAGAATTTTCCAGCTAACTTGATGGTGAATTTTCTTTTTTGATTTGCGAAAAAACTATTATCCAACAAACGTTTAAATTAAGCCAACAATCACCAACAAACGACCAACAATCGATACGTGCAATAAAAAATTAAAAAAGTAAAAGTTGACCGGCCAACTTGATGGAGCCGCTTTTGTGCTTAGGCCTAACCCGGGGCACAGTATATTCTACAGTAGATTAGCTCTGTCAAAATGTCAAAATGGCTGAAACACCGGCAGGAGACAAAACCCCCGGGACTAATAACAAGCCGTGAACCAGCCAAGGGCACTTACACAACTACTAGGCAAGGCGGTCTGCTCAGTTCCATTCTGTCCCATATAACTGCCATAGCGTCCTCTATCAAAATTTAAAAAAAAAATCTTGAACATTCTCTACCGCCAAGACTATTAATCTTATGGTAAAATAAGTCTCTACCAGTTTAAGATAACTTTGTTATCTATCCAATGGTAAAAACTTTAGATACCTTACTGAACAAAATACTAAAAGTAATTAATTTTTAAAATAACTTTACCTTTTTTCCAATGGTTTATATCTCATTCGTTTCTTGCTAAATAGTGTTAGTGTGCTGAGAGAAAAGAGATGTTAATTGTATGTGACGTTTCAGCTTGACATTTTATTCATCTGTCAGCAGCTGTGATGTGAAAGTGCAATAAGTGAGTTAATTTTAATTATTTAATCAATGATTAATAAGTAGCACCTGTAGGAATTCTGTCGCAAAGCGATTCATGCCGAATAACAACATACTTGGCGTAGTAACAATACTTCGATTCAGTGTGTTATTTAACGCATATTTAGATTTAGATTTTTATTGGAGGGTTTCCTTTACAAATACGACATTTTGCTTATAGGTAGCGAATAACTTTAATCAATTTAACAAACAAGCTGACACCTACGTTAAAATTACTTTCTACTTTAAGATACTTTAAAGGCACTATAAGGCTAGTAATTAATTCTGAGTTCAACAATCAAGCTCTTAATTAAGTCAAAAATAGTTCAACAACAGGCTCTTAGTTTTCTTCAAATTTCTTTGAACTTTACACTTTAAGGCTAGTAATTAAGTTTGATTACTTCAATGATCAAACTCTTAAATTTATTTAAATTTATTTCTACTTTACACTTTTTAGGAAGACTATTAAATAATTTCAAACCATTTATCATGAGCATATTTCGTGTTTTTTACTTTCCTACCGGCTACTATTCTAAAGTCGTCCCTATTTCTTAAATTGTAACTAACTGTTTCGCTGATATATTGTATACACTTCTTAAATAACTAGGCAACAAATTATTCTTGAGTTTAAAAATATATATTAATACCTTGAAGCAAATTCTTTGTTTTACACTCATCCAGCCTAATAATTCTTTCATCCCAGCAACAGGCTCCAATCTACTACGCTTCAGAATTATACGCATCGCTCTACTTTGCAGTCTGTTTACAGTTGTAGAATTTCGACAGAAAAGGATGGTAGCGAAGTAATCAAAGTGTGGCAAAATAATGGTGTTATAGACGCACAACGCTGCATTAAAATTCAGAAAGTTTCTGATTATTTTCAGGAAGCTTCTTGGCTATCTTACAGCACAATTTGTCTAGATGTGGTGTGAAGCTAAGTTTGTTATCTATTACAATTCCAAGATATTTGACTTCATCTAAAACATCTATACTGGATCCCTGTATAGTTAAAGATAAGTGTTCACTGTTATTTATTAGGATGCAATTTGATTTAGACATTGAGCTTTAACTTATTCATGTTGATCCACATTGCGATACTTTCTAGATCCTCCTGCAGGCCCTGAAGTTGTTCCCGGCTATGTACACCAACGTGTCATCCGCAAAGGGCACTACTTTCGAATTTTTTACCACACTAGGAAGGTCATTTATATATACCACAAACAGCAGCTTACTGAGGACTGCACCTTGTGGTTCCGCAATGTTGTATCACTTGCGTTCTATTTTGTAGATAACTCTGGAACCATTTACTTGTCAAGTTTTTTAGTAAGATGCTGCGGCTAATTGTTTCAAATGCTCTCTTTAGGTCTAAAAAGACTGCAATCACAAACTATCCAACGTCAATTTCCTTCTTCCACTCCAGAACAACCAAATTTAAAGCTGATTCACAGGAATTGGCCTAAATCCTGATTGATGCTCAATCAGCAAATTGTGTTTATATATATATTCTTCAAGCTGGATCTGTACTGCTTTTTCGATGATCTTTTCTATTAATGGCAGGCTGTTAATCGGCCGTATTTCTTCACACTTAGTTGTATTTTTAGCTTTGGGGATTGGCGTTATGTGGGCTTCCTTTAAACCGTTCGGGAAGACCCCTTCCTGTATTGACTGGTTTATAATTTTTACTAACGCCGACACTGTGAACTTAATACTACCTCTTATCATGCTGACATTTCGGAACCAGAGATCATAGGATTTCTTTAATTTGCTTAGAATTGTTCGCAGTCCAACGATGTCTATACAGTTAAACTTGAATTCGGTAGTAGGCTCAACTCCTGTATACATATATGGTACAATTGGTATACTCTTTACTATACTTATAATACTCTTAACAAAAAAGGCATTTAATTTTTCACAGATTTCCGGGATATGCTTAATATTAGTACCTTCATACTAAATTTCTTTAATGTCATTTCCAGTTCTTGATTTTATTAATATCTTCAGAATATTTCACATGCCCTTTGGTCACCTGCATGCATTCTTCGCTTCTACAGTTCTTTTATTATAGAAATTTCGGGCTATTATATAATCTGTCCAATCTACTTCGCTTCTCGTTATTTTAGCTTTTTCGTACTTATATATTTTTGACTACCTTAGCTGTTGTAGTTCCCAGTTATACCATTCATTTTTGTTGCAGCTTTTTACTGTCCTTTTTACTATCATTGGTGCTATGCTACTAATAAGAGACTCCTTTAGTAGCTCTGTGCATTCATTAAAATTTTCAGCACCCATAACACTATTGCTGCTTATACTCCAACTAACTGCGTTTATAAATAACTCTCTATTGTATCTAACGTATTTTATATCTTTAGTATTACTGTTTACTACATTACGCAGTCTAATTTCAATTTTATTCGACTCATGATCACTAATATTAGTATCCTTGTCGAAGGTTATATAAAGATTTCTCTTAATATTAGTAAAAACCAGATCAATAATAGTGGACATATCCATAGTTATCCTAGTGGGATTAGGTACAATTTGTTTCAAATTGCTGTCGCTGCAGATTCCGTATAGCTTGGTTTTTGTCGCATTTTCAGTTAGGATATTAATGTTAAAGTCTCCACTTAAGACTATATCACTCTCCTCCGGCAAATTATCTTCAGCCCATATTTCAAAACAGCTGCAGAAATCACTAGCTGAGAAACTTGGTGACCTGTATAAGACACCTATAACCTTACTTTCATTGTTACTGCATAATTTCACCAACAGAATCCATGTGCAGAAATCCACACTAATATTCTACTTTACTTATTTTTTTTATGCCAAATACTTGTGGTTTCAGGGCCTGGGTGGAGAACATTGTGGATAATGTAGTTACTCTAACATGCTGTTTATTTTGGTCTTCTAAAAATTTTGCAAAATCATTAGAGGTAAAACTTGTGCCCCGATCAGATACTATTTTACTTGATCTACTATATACAGAGAAATATGTTTCTAAGCAGAATATAGTTTCTTTTGTCTGTGTTGTGGATACCGTATATAGCTTTACAAATTTATTGATTCACTATTAGAAAAATGTACTTTTTCGTCGTACTTGTAGAGGTCCAAAGTGATCTATATGTAAAATTTCGAAGGGTTTATCTCCTGTGATATATCCTATGTACGATGTAATCTTGTTTCTAATGTTTGGAGACCAACATGATTTTTTAAGGTGTTCATAACATTTAGTTGGTCCTAGAAGACGCATAGCTTGATGGTGAGTTTGCATAACTTGGCTCTCCATTTGGACGAGAGCATAAAACATTACATCTCCGCTCATTTTACGATAACGTCATCCGTCTTAGAGTGCGTATATTTGACTTGCTCTTTTCTTTAAATCAGATGCTATTTTAACCAAACTGGAAAGCATATGTATAAGAGGTTAGATGAAATATTTTAACCTATAAATAGCTGGCTTAAACTTGTAATTAATAATTTATTCATTTACGGTATCCGGAAGCAAAATTTTGCAGATGGAAAGATCGTGTATGTGTTGTCAAGAATCGGGTGAAAGGGAAGCAGCTGTATCACTTTTTTGTCCTAAGGCAAAACAAGGTGAAAGGAAATTCAGAAAGGTAAGTGTTATATTTTTATCAATCATATAATTTGTACACTTATACACTGGATAATTACTTTCATTAGGTGTTAACAAAAGCTCCTCTGGAATGTATGTGCCGTCCTTGTACAGGTGTAGAAGAAAACGGAATAATCCCTCAAGAGATTGCTGGATACTCAGATGAAGGACCACTTAACAATCATTTCCGACGTAATAGTCTTCAATAAAAAGATATTCTGAGAAAAAATTAAGCCTGTTAATTTGAAACGAAAAAATAAACGAATAGGTAGTTACTCTTTTCTCAATGAGTCTGTTTTATTGCTGGCATACTTCAGTTAATATTGAGGAGCACTTTATATTCCCTTCAATGTCTATTAATAATAATGAAAATTCAATCATGGTGCTCTTTTGTTTAAATTTAATTAAATCATTAGCTCTAATATGCTTCATAATTTCATATTTTGTTTTTCTAACAGGCCTCTGTAGATTAAGAGTTTGGGATTGCTGAGAACAATATTGTTTTCTTAAATTAAATATTTTCTATTTGCTAATTATAGTTATACTTTTTAATGTTGAGTGGATATTTCAGCTTCAAAAGATCCGAATTGACGATGATAGTTCAATTAAGTCGACATGATAGTAACAAGGAGAATGGCAACAAATAGAGGATTAAAAAGTAAAAATAAAAAATTTATATACGTTTCCATATTTTTGATGATATAAGTTTTTGCATCAAAAATTTTTCCCTACTGAAAAAAATATGCGTACATTAAGTTTATTCAAGAATTTTGGTGTAGTTGCTTTCATTCAATACCAGGCTAATACCAGATAAGAAAAAGTTTCTGTTATGCCTTACGGTGGTATACATCTTTAGATCTTGGTAAAAAAATAAGTAAAAGAAGGGTATCTTGTAAAACTTCTCACTAAAGAGCTGAAGGACTCCACCAGTATTAATACAAAATATTCATTATAAGCTGCTCTGCTTTATGTGTAGTACATCTCCACTTTTATCCGATTAAGGGATGACTACTATCACTCAGTATACAGATGCTGACTATCATCATGTGGGTCCTCCTCCATACTGTCCTACGATTATTCGTCTTACCTAGTTTCCTTTCGTCTGTATTACTTTATAGATTCTCCTACTTAGCAGATTAGCACAAAGGGCTAGCTTGGGATCCTTTTGTCCCTCCGCAAACTACTTTGATACTCTTAATTTACGTAGGTGGAATCCAGCGTTTACAGAATAGTTAAATATGGAAAATTGGTCAATTCGTTCTCCGTGAATTATTGTATGAGAATCATTGTGATTTCGTCAGATTAGCTCAGTTGAAGTAATAAACTCCAAAAGTTGCTATTCTTTATGGTTGCTGTACTATTTGAAATAAATTTAGCGAGGACTCACAGATTTTTACAAATAAAATAAAATTAGTTTTGTTCTAATTTATGTTGTGGAAGATATTTAGATATAGTATAATATATATATTCATACCTAGTTTAAAACATTAAGTTAAATACTAAGAAATATTAACTTCAACGGAACCATGAAATTGCGAGAGCTGCGAGTATAATTCCAATGAAAACGTTGAATAATTTCAATGTGCTGCTACTATTTTTAGCTTTTAAAATATCTACGAATTACGGTAGCAGCTGAGATGACCATTTCAGATTTTGTTCAACAGTTTTTAATGCTTTTTCTAAAGTTTTAGCAGCTTCTCCAAATTCATTCTTTTTATCTTCATAAAATTTCGTTAGTTCTTCCTGTTGTTTGGTGTTGGTGAATCTCGAAGCTATATTAGATAGCAATGTTGCAACATCCGATAAGCTACCCAAACTGGAAGAAGAAAATTAGTATAACATCCTAACTATTTTAAAAATATTTATGATACTTACGAGCTGGCAAACTACTTGAATATTTTCGACGTTTTGACTGTAAGCAGCAGTCAAAGTTGCAGACCTATCTTGAAGGCGAACTTCATGCGTTAATACTAATCTTAGATATAATTCAACGGTGTCTTTCGATTTTGAACATCCCAAAGCATTTAAGATCAGAGCCTCTTCAGTTGCAACATTTTCTTTCAAATATTTTTGCCAAAGGTACTCAAAATCTCTCGCCGTTCCTTCTCTTACGGCAGTACAATAAACCGGTTGACGAATATTAATCGGAACCTGTGTAGATTTTTGAACAAGCTGCTTGAAGAAATCTTGCGATTTTTCAATGCAATCTTTATTTCAAATTCGGCACACCCAATCGAGAATCTTGGCTCTGTTATATGTGTCCAGTCTCTTTTCATCAGATTTTTCATCAAATCCAAGCTTTTCATAAACTTTTTTTGTGATCCTTAAAATGTGTTTTCTGAAAATATCTCGATGTTCAGTTCCAAGTTTCAAATATTCAAGGATGTTTAACACTAAGTCGTACTTCAGAACTTTAGCTCGTCCCAAGTTGAAAAGATCGTCGATAATTTGTGCACGATTATTTTCATCGATCCGTTCAAAATTGTCACTATCTAGGAATTCGTGAATTTTGTGCCATGTGGATTCGTCATAGTTCACTCGGTAGTATCCTGTTTGTTTAATGTTGGCTATCACAAAATCTGCCTTCCCCTCAATCGGAATTGTCGTCGCGTCTTTCGTTTTCGACAAAAAATTAGAAGGTATCGTTTTTGTGAAATCCAATTTTTCATTTGTAGTGTAGGTGAACGGAATTGTGTATAACAATGAAGCATCAGAACCATCAGATGATTGAAGTAAGAACCGTTGCTGGGTAACATCCATACTTTTTCCGTCTTTGTTAACTTTGACTGTAACCAGAGGGTATCCAACTTGTTCCGTGAAATCCTCTAGAATTTGAACGATATCGACCTTGAAGTCAGTCCATTTGCTTTTGAATTCATTAAACAAGTTTTTCGGTACAGATGTCTTCAATGCGCTAAAATATAGTGGAGATGTAATTTTTTTAATATTGTTGAGTTATGGGAGAATTACATAGCAAGCAAAGCTCTTCCATATTGTACACTTTTTATATCATAAAAGCTTTGAATTTGTACTGCAGGATCGTATGGAATTTTAATGGAGAGATAGGTACTGGATTTTATTGGATAGGTTTACCCATAGAAAAATACATTAATATATTCAGTTTTCCTATAGGGCTTGTAAAACAGCGTATAAATTTGTGCTCAAATCTTAGGGTGTTATACTTTTTTATAACAAAATTCTGTTTCAAATTTAGCAACTTAGGTGTGAATATTCTGCTGAATGATAGGCAACACTTCGAGAAAAGTATCTAAAACGAGAATTATTATAATGTCGACGGCTCTTCGTGAACAAATATACTCTATACAAGGTTTGCAATATTAGTTCAAATACTTATTTAGGGTCTTAAATAAGCACAAAGGCCCAGCGAAACAATTAAATTCGGTGGAGATAGCATTTTTCAGCAGTCCTACTATAGCTTAATGTTGAAGAAATACTCCCCACTACCCTTGAGGTAGTCATGCTGGAGAGCCGTAACGGACGTTTTTATAACAAAATTATTCAGATCAATCATCCTCTTCTCTTTCATCCTTCAGCCGATGGAATAATAATAGGCTTAGATATTAAAAATTAAACTTAAGTCATCACTTCACGGTAAGCAATGTGCTTATCAATCATGCAAATTACTGAGACAGCCATTAAAAGCTCTATAGGCTAAATAGGTGGCTTTGTACCAATTTGCAGAGAAATCGTTCGTCAAACAATACCTTGTTTGATGAAAAAAAACTAGCTACTTTAAATGTGTGCATTAATTACATTAATTAAAATATGACTAAAATTGTGATGGTCTTTTATTTTTAAATATTTTTTTTATAGGTCCCTTCATATAATTTAATTAAGCTATTTTTTTCTTTCTTTCTTCCTCCTCATCAAAATCTATTTTCTCTTTCTCGTAGTAAGCAGGAATAGTACATAAATTATTCTTCTTTTTCTCTACAATTATTATTATTAATATTACTGATGATCATTTTTATTAATAATATACCAGTCATTCCGCATCAGCTTAAAGAGTTTTATTAATTATGGCATGTGTGATGTCCATTGAGGCTTCCCCGATGCCGGATACAGTTATTCTATTACCGAAGTTAACAGCTATGCAAAAAAAAAACATTTATTAATTTTTTTTTGTGGCCATGTGAAAATCATACCATTTCGAACACCCTGTGCATCTAAATGTGCCGAATATGATTCTGATGGTGATTGAGAATTTGTCTCAGGTTGAGCAGTCACCAGTGCGCCAGTATATCGGAAGTGCGGATTTTTAAGATCCAATGTATTACTCGATGATGTTAGTCCCTTCAATATGGAGATCAATAGTAACATCATAACTATGACGGCGATTTGCTACTAACAAGACACGACCAGTTAACATTTGCCCCGGTTTAATGAAGATCGGGGTTTGCAGGAGACATCGCACTTGATACGTTAGGGAGGTGCCATAGGCGCTGTTGATAACCAAATCTGCTGGGTTGATCCGCAAAATTCTACATCAAACCAAAATGGTAAACCATAACATATGCCAGTTTGTAATGCATGAAATTCTAAAGGTATAGTAATAAGGTAGAACAATTTAGTTACGTACGTAGTTATTTTATCACAGATATCGAATTAGAATACACAAATAAAAATATGCTATGCCTACCAATGTCATGTAAATCGCTTTCATTATCCCTAAGAAAACCACAAATATATCGCACTGATTTCGCCATGCATATCCTCATATCGAAAGTATCGACTATTGGCTGTCCAAAGTACTCCTTGTGTAAGACGGTAAGGTCGACTACATGAAATAGCGACTGATACCAGCAATTTTCTTTATTATATTGTTCAGAATAAAGCGATTCGTCGGTAAACGGTGCTATGTGAAAGTCTCCATGTGTTGGAAACTTTTTCCCACTTGGTTTCAACCATTTCCCTGCATGTAAATACGTTTCCAACATTTGTTCATTAAATAGCATATATCCCATAGGCTGTTATTATATCCACCTTTTATGGTAAATCAAATTCTTTTATTACCTGGTATCACGATGATTTTATCTTGAACGTTGTTTGCGCTAACCAACTGTTGAGCGTATCGTGCCATAGCTAGCTTCAATAGCGTAACTTTAGCAGCATCAGCTTGCACAGCATAAAATTATAGAATGCCGGAACCAGCACCAACGTCTAACACAATTTTATTCTACAATAAAGAAAAAAAAACTGGATCAATAATCAGGAAAACTCCAAGGGAATACGTTTTTATATGCATGGAAGTCTGATAAATTCCCTAAAATAGCTTTTTGGTAGGTGCTCGTTCTAACAAAGTCCTGATTCATATTCTGTTGTTGACTTAAGTAGCCATAAATTGAAAATACTGTGAAGCGGAAGACTCCTCGGTTCGTTGTAAAAATACTGACTTCGGGCGGAGTCGTTTCACACTTTTCTATAATTTTACGGAAATGTAGTACCTATATCTGCAAAAATTTCAAAAATATATAAATTTTAAATTTTTAAATCGAAAGCATCTGAAGAAAATTTATACCAAGTTCTTTATCGTCGACATTTAGTAGTTGCCCTTTAGAACTAAATTGTTGCAACTTCGCTACTCCTGTATCAGTTGTGACAAGATATTCCTTCGCACTCCTTGCATCATCACCATCTGAAAAATAGAAAATATTAGAGTATTTCGGTAATGCAAATGTGTAGGAAATATGTATCAACAATTATTGTATTATACATATCAGTATGCAATTCCAATTCAGACTTTTGTCTTTAAGTTTCGTTTTGGAGCACATGCACGTCGGTTAAATTTTACAAATAATAATCTATTTTTTGGTTTGTCCAGCAACAGCTGCAATGCAACGTGTAAACTCTATGCCCTTTAACGCAGCCAGAAAAGTTATTATGCAGCACTTCTAAACACTTCAATGAGGGCAGTGAAGATCTGAAGAAAAACCTTGAAAAACTACAAGAGCATGAATAATAAAATCAACACTTTTTTCTTTAATTGATTAAAGAAAGAAAATTGTTTATAGAAAATTCTAGGCGTATGAATGTCACATTAGTTTTAAAGCTTTTTTTTACTAAATATTATTTGAAAACCTTGGAACAGTAATTAAATTCACAAAACTTAGGAAGTCGCCATAATCGCTGCAATGAACGCGTTTTCACTTTTTTGTATGAAAACTCACCAAAATTTATTTTTAAAACTCCCTGAGGATCTGCGAAACACGTTAAACTACACGCTCTATCACTTTTGCTACTAGTTTATCAGATTACACATCGATCACCTAACGGTTGGTGCATTTGTCGATGCAAACGAGTCTGTTAGTCCAGCCGATCAAGGCAACATTTTTTCAATTATTCTACTATAAACTCTCAACGAGTGAATGTGCCTGTTTTAACTCGTGCCGTCTTGTTTTTGTTAAAGTCCTAAAGTTAATTCCTACAGATGATACTTATTAATCATTAATAAAATAATTAAAATTAGCTCACCTGTTGCACCATTTCACATCACAGCTGCTGACAGATGAATAAAATGTCAAGCTGAAACGTCACATACAATTTACATCTCTTTTCTCTCAGCACACACACACTATTAAGCAAGAAACGAATAAGATATAAACCATTGGAAAAAAGATAAAGTTATTTTAAAAATTATATATAATATATATATATTATATATTATATATAATATATATATAAAATATATATATTATATATAACTGCCATAGAGTCCTCTATCAACATTTAAAAAAATTGTCTTTAACATGCTCTACCGCCAAGACTATAATCTTATGGTGAAATAAGTTTCTACCAGTTTAAGATAACTTTGTTATCTATCCAATGGTAAAATATTTAGATACCTTACTGAACAAAATACTAAAAATAAATAATTTTTAAAATAACTTTATCTTTTTTCCAATGGTTTATATCTTATTCGTTTCTTGCTTAATAGTGTGTGTGTGCTGAGAGAAAAGAGATGTAAATTGTATGTGACGTTTCAGCTTGACATTTTATTCATCTGTCAGCAGCTGTGATGTGAAATGGTGCAACAGGTGAGCTAATTTTAATTATTTTATTAATGATTAATAAGTATCATCTGTAGGAATTAACTTTAGGACTTTAACAAAAACAAGACGGCACGAGTTAAAACAGGCACATTCACTCGTTGAGAGTTTATAGTAGAATAATTGAAAAAATGTTGCCTTGATCGGCTGGACTAACAGACTCGTTTGCATCGACAAATGCACCAACCGTTAGGTGATCGATGTGTAATCTGATAAACTAGTAGCAAAAGTGATAGAGCGTGTAGTTTAACGTGTTTCGCAGATCCTCAGGGAGTTTTAAAAATAAATTTTGGTGAGTTTTCATACAAAAAAGTGAAAACGCGTTCATTGCAGCGATTATGGCGACTTCCTAAGTTTTGTGAATTTAATTACTGTTCCAAGGTTTTCAAATAATATTTAGTAAAAAAAAGCTTTAAAACTAATGTGACATTCATACGCCTAGAATTTTCTATAAACAATTTTCTTTCTTTAATCAATTAAAGAAAAAAGTGTTGATTTTATTATTCATGCTCTTGTAGTTTTTCAAGGTTTTTCTTCAGATCTTCACTGCCCTCATTGAAGTGTTTAGAAGTGCTGCATAATAACTTTTCTGGCTGCGTTAAAGGGCATAGAGTTTACACGTTGCATTGCAGCTGTTGCTGGACAAACCAAAAAATTGATTATTATTTGTAAAATTTAACCGACGTGCATGTGCTCCAAAACGAAACTTAAAGACAAAAGTCTGAATTGGAATTGCATACTGATATGTATAATACAATAATTGTTGATACATATTTCCTACACATTTGCATTACCGAAATACTCTAATATTTTCTATTTTTCAGATGGTGATGATGCAAGGAGTGCGAAGGAATATCTTGTCACAACTGATACAGGAGTAGCGAAGTTGCAACAATTTAGTTCTAAAGGGCAACTACTAAATGTCGACGATAAAGAACTTGGTATAAATTTTCTTCAGATGCTTTCGATTTAAAAATTTAAAATTTATATATTTTTGAAATTTTTGCAGATATAGGTACTACATTTCCGTAAAATTATAGAAAGTGTGAAACGACTCCGCCCGAAGTCAGTATTTTTACAACGAACCGAGGAGTCTTCCGCTTCACAGTATTTTCAATTTTATGGCTACTTAAGTCAACAACAGAATATGAATCAGGACTTTGTTAGAACGAGCACCTACCAAAAAGCTATTTTAGGGAATTTATCAGACTTCCATGCATATAAAAACGTATTCCCTTGGAGTTTTCCTGATTATTGATCCAGTTTTTTTTTCTTTATTGTAGAATAAAATTGTGTTAGACGTTGGTGCTGGTTCCGGCATTCTATAATTTTATGCTGTGCAAGCTGATGCTGCTAAAGTTACGCTATTGAAGCTAGCTATGGCACGATACGCTCAACAGTTGGTTAGCGCAAACAACGTTCAAGATAAAATCATCGTGATACCAGGTAATAAAAGAATTTGATTTACCATAAAAGGTGGATATAATAACAGCCTATGGGATATATGCTATTTAATGAACAAATGTTGGAAACGTATTTACATGCAGGGAAATGGTTGAAACCAAGTGGGAAAAAGTTTCCAACACATGGAGACTTTCACATAGCACCGTTTACCGACGAATCGCTTTATTCTGAACAATATAATAAAGAAAATTGCTGGTATCAGTCGCTATTTCATGTAGTCGACCTTACCGTCTTACACAAGGAGTACTTTGGACAGCCAATAGTCGATACTTTCGATATGAGGATATGCATGGCGAAATCAGTGCGATATATTTGTGATTTTCTTAGGGATAATGAAAGCGATTTACATGACATTGGTAGGCATAGCATATTTTTATTTGTGTATTCTAATTCGATATCTGTGATAAAATAACTACGTACGTAACTAAATTGTTCTACCTTATTACTATACCTTTAGAATTTCATGCATTACAAACTGGCATATGTTATGGTTTACCATTTTGGTTTGATGTAGAATTTTGCGGATCAACCCAGCAGATTTGGTTATCAACAGCGCCTATGGCACCTCCCTAACGTATCAAGTGCGATGTCTCCTGCAAACCCCGATCTTCATTAAACCGGGGCAAATGTTAACTGGTCGTGTCTTGTTAGTAGCAAATCGCCGTCATAGTTATGATGTTACTATTGATCTCCATATTGAAGGGACTAACATCATCGAGTAATACATTGGATCTTAAAAATCCGCACTTCCGATATACTGGCGCACTGGTGACTGCTCAACCTGAGACAAATTCTCAATCACCATCAGAATCATATTCGGCACATTTAGATGCACAGGGTGTTCGAAATGGTATGATTTTCACATGGCCACAAAAAAAAATTAATAAATGTTTTTTTTTTGCATAGCTGTTAACTTCGGTAATAGAATAACTGTATCCGGCATCGGGGAAGCCTCAATGGACATCACACATGCCATAATTAATAAAACTCTTTAAGCTGATGCGGAATGACTGGTATATTATTAATAAAAATGATCATCAGTAATATTAATAATAATAATTGTAGAGAAAAAGAAGAATAATTTATGTACTATTCCTGCTTACTACGAGAAAGAGAAAATAGATTTTGATGAGGAGGAAGAAAGAAAGAAAAAAATAGCTTAATTAAATTATATGAAGGGACCTATAAAAAAAATATTTAAAAATAAAAGACCATCACAATTTTAGTCATATTTTAATTAATGTAATTAATGCACACATTTAAAGTAGCTAGTTTTTTTTCATCAAACAAGGTATTGTTTGACGAACGATTTCTCTGCAAATTGGTACAAAGCCACCTATTTAGCCTATAGAGCTTTTAATGGCTGTCTCAGTAATTTGCATGATTGATAAGCACATTGCTTACCGTGAAGTGATGACTTAAGTTTAATTTTTAATATCTAAGCCTATTATTATTCCATCGGCTGAAGGATGAAAGAGAAGAGGATGATTGATCTGAATAATTTTGTTATAAAAACGTCCGTTACGGCTCTCCAGCATGACTACCTCAAGGGTAGTGGGGAGTATTTCTTCAACATTAAGCTATAGTAGGACTGCTGAAAAAATGCTATCTCCACCGAATTTAATTGTTTCGCTGGGCCTTTGTGCTTATTTAAGACCCTAAATAAGTATTTGAACTAATATTGCAAACCTTGTATAGAGTATATTTGTTCACGAAGAGCCGTCGACATTATAATAATTCTCGTTTTAGATACTTTTCTCGAAGTGTTGCCTATCATTCAGCAGAATATTCACACCTAAGTTGCTAAATTTGAAACAGAATTTTGTTATAAAAAAGTATAACACCCTAAGATTTGAGCACAAATTTATACGCTGTTTTACAAGCCCTATAGGAAAACTGAATATATTAATGTATTTTTCTTATGGGTAAACCTATCCAATAAAATCCAGTACCTATCTCTCCATTTAAAATTCCATACGATCCTGCAGTACAAATTCAAAGCTTTTATGATATAAAAAGTGTACAATATGGAAGAGCTTTGCTTGCTATGTAATTCCCATAACTCAACAATATTAAAAAAATTACATCTCCACTATATTTTAGCGCATTGAAGACATCTGTACCGAAAAACTTGTTTAATGAATTCAAAAGCAAATGGACTGACTTCAAGGTCGATATCGTTCAAATTCTAGAGGATTTCACGGAACAAGTTGGATACCCTCTGGTTACAGTCAAAGTTAACAAAGACGGAAAAAGTATGGATGTTACCCAGCAACGGTTCTTACTTCAATCATCTGATGGTTCTGATGCTTCATTGTTATACACAATTCCGTTCACCTACACTACAAATGAAAAATTGGATTTCACAAAAACGATACCTTCTAATTTTTTGTCGAAAACGAAAGACGCGACGACAATTCCGATTGAGGGGAAGGCAGATTTTGTGATAGCCAACATTAAACAAACAGGATACTACCGAGTGAACTATGACGAATCCACATGGCACAAAATTCACGAATTCCTAGATAGTGACAATTTTGAACGGATCGATGAAAATAATCGTGCACAAATTATCGACGATCTTTTCAACTTGGGACGAGCTAAAGTTCTGAAGTACGACTTAGTGTTAAACATCCTTGAATATTTGAAACTTGGAACTGAACATCGAGATATTTTCAGAAAACACATTTTAAGGATCACAAAAAAAGTTTATGAAAAGCTTGGATTTGATGAAAAATCTGATGAAAAGAGACTGGACACATATAACAGAGCCAAGATTCTCGATTGGGTGTGCCGAATTTGAAATAAAGATTGCATTGAAAAATCGCAAGATTTCTTCAAGCAGCTTGTTCAAAAATCTACACAGGTTCCGATTAATATTCGTCAACCGGTTTATTGTACTGCCGTAAGAGAAGGAACGGCGAGAGATTTTGAGTACCTTTGGCAAAAATATTTGAAAGAAAATGTTGCAACTGAAGAGGCTCTGATCTTAAATGCTTTGGGATGTTCAAAATCGAAAGACACCGTTGAATTATATCTAAGATTAGTATTAACGCATGAAGTTCGCCTTCAAGATAGGTCTGCAACTTTGACTGCTGCTTACAGTCAAAACGTCGAAAATATTCAAGTAGTTTGCCAGCTCGTAAGTATCATAAATATTTTTAAAATAGTTAGGATGTTATACTAATTTTCTTCTTCCAGTTTGGGTAGCTTATCGGATGTTGCAACATTGCTATCTAATATAGCTTCGAGATTCACCAACACCAAACAACAGGAAGAACTAACGAAATTTTATGAAGATAAAAAGAATGAATTTGGAGAAGCTGCTAAAACTTTAGAAAAAGCATTAAAAACTGTTGAACAAAATCTGAAATGGTCATCTCAGCTGCTACCGTAATTCGTAGATATTTTAAAAGCTAAAAATAGTAGCAGCACATTGAAATTATTCAACGTTTTCATTGGAATTATGCTCGCAGCTCTCGCAATTTCATGGTTCCGTTGAAGTTAATATTTCTTAGTATTTAACTTAATGTTTTAAACTAGGTATGAATATATATATTATACTATATCTAAATATCTTCCACAACATAAATTAGAACAAAACTAATTTTATTTTATTTGTAAAAATCTGTGAGTCCTCGCTAAATTTATTTCAAATAGTACAGCAACCATAAAGAATAGCAACTTTTGGAGTTTATTACTTCAACTGAGCTAATCTGACGAAATCACAATGATTCTCATACAATAATTCACGGAGAACGAATTGACCAATTTTCCATATTTAACTATTCTGTAAACGCTGGATTCCACCTACGTAAATTAAGAGTATCAAAGTAGTTTGCGGAGGGACAAAAGGATCCCAAGCTAGCCCTTTGTGCTAATCTGCTAAGTAGGAGAATCTATAAAGTAATACAGACGAAAGGAAACTAGGTAAGACGAATAATCGTAGGACAGTATGGAGGAGGACCCACATGATGATAGTCAGCATCTGTATACTGAGTGATAGTAGTCATCCCTTAATCGGATAAAAGTGGAGATGTACTACACATAAAGCAGAGCAGCTTATAATGAATATTTTGTATTAATACTGGTGGAGTCCTTCAGCTCTTTAGTGAGAAGTTTTACAAGATACCCTTCTTTTACTTATTTTTTTACCAAGATCTAAAGATGTATACCACCGTAAGGCATAACAGAAACTTTTTCTTATCTGGTATTAGCCTGGTATTGAATGAAAGCAACTACACCAAAATTCTTGAATAAACTTAATGTACGCATATTTTTTTCAGTAGGGAAAAATTTTTGATGCAAAAACTTATATCATCAAAAATATGGAAACGTATATAAATTTTTTATTTTTACTTTTTAATCCTCTATTTGTTGCCATTCTCCTTGTTACTATCATGTCGACTTAATTGAACTATCATCGTCAATTCGGATCTTTTGAAGCTGAAATATCCACTCAACATTAAAAAGTATAACTATAATTAGCAAATAGAAAATATTTAATTTAAGAAAACAATATTGTTCTCAGCAATCCCAAACTCTTAATCTACAGAGGCCTGTTAGAAAAACAAAATATGAAATTATGAAGCATATTAGAGCTAATGATTTAATTAAATTTAAACAAAAGAGCACCATGATTGAATTTTCATTATTATTAATAGACATTGAAGGGAATATAAAGTGCTCCTCAATATTAACTGAAGTATGCCAGCAATAAAACAGACTCATTGAGAAAAGAGTAACTACCTATTCGTTTATTTTTTCGTTTCAAATTAACAGGCTTAATTTTTTCTCAGAATATCTTTTTATTGAAGACTATTACGTCGGAAATGATTGTTAAGTGGTCCTTCATCTGAGTATCCAGCAATCTCTTGAGGGATTATTCCGTTTTCTTCTACACCTGTACAAGGACGGCACATACATTCCAGAGGAGCTTTTGTTAACACCTAATGAAAGTAATTATCCAGTGTATAAGTGTACAAATTATATGATTGATAAAAATATAACACTTACCTTTCTGAATTTCCTTTCACCTTGTTTTGCCTTAGGACAAAAAAGTGATACAGCTGCTTCCCTTTCACCCGATTCTTGACAACACATACACGATCTTTCCATCTGCAAAATTTTGCTTCCGGATACCGTAAATGAATAAATTATTAATTACAAGTTTAAGCCAGCTATTTATAGGTTAAAATATTTCATCTAACCTCTTATACATATGCTTTCCAGTTTGGTTAAAATAGCATCTGATTTAAAGAAAAGAGCAAGTCAAATATACGCACTCTAAGACGGATGACGTTATCGTAAAATGAGCGGAGATGTAATGTTTTATGCTCTCGTCCAAATGGAGAGCCAAGTTATGCAAACTCACCATCAAGCTATGCGTCTTCTAGGACCAACTAAATGTTATGAACACCTTAAAAAATCATGTTGGTCTCCAAACATTAGAAACAAGATTACATCGTACATAGGATATATCACAGGAGATAAACCCTTCGAAATTTTACATATAGATCACTTTGGACCTCTACAAGTACGACGAAAAAGTACATTTTTCTAATAGTGAATCAATAAATTTGTAAAGCTATATACGGTATCCACAACACAGACAAAAGAAACTATATTCTGCTTAGAAACATATTTCTCTGTATATAGTAGATCAAGTAAAATAGTATCTGATCGGGGCACAAGTTTTACCTCTAATGATTTTGCAAAATTTTTAGAAGACCAAAATAAACAGCATGTTAGAGTAACTACATTATCCACAATGTTCTCCACCCAGGCCCTGAAACCACAAGTATTTGGCATAAAAAAAATAAGTAAAGTAGAATATTAGTGTGGATTTCTGCACATGGATTCTGTTGGTGAAATTATGCAGTAACAATGAAAGTAAGGTTATAGGTGTCTTATACAGGTCACCAAGTTTCTCAGCTAGTGATTTCTGCAGCTGTTTTGAAATATGGGCTGAAGATAATTTGCCGGAGGAGAGTGATATAGTCTTAAGTGGAGACTTTAACATTAATATCCTAACTGAAAATGCGACAAAAACCAAGCTATACGGAATCTGCAGCGACAGCAATTTGAAACAAATTGTACCTAATCCCACTAGGATAACTATGGATATGTCCACTATTATTGATCTGGTTTTTACTAATATTAAGAGAAATCTTTATATAACCTTCGACAAGGATACTAATATTAGTGATCATGAGTCGAATAAAATTGAAATTAGACTGCGTAATGTAGTAAACAGTAATACTAAAGATATAAAATACGTTAGATACAATAGAGAGTTATTTATAAACGCAGTTAGTTGGAGTATAAGCAGCAATAGTGTTATGGGTGCTGAAAATTTTAATGAATGCACAGAGCTACTAAAGGAGTCTCTTATTAGTAGCATAGCACCAATGATAGTAAAAAGGACAGTAAAAAGCTGCAACAAAAATGAATGGTATAACTGGGAACTACAACAGCTAAGGTAGTCAAAAATATATAAGTACGAAAAAGCTAAAATAACGAGAAGCGAAGTAGATTGGACAGATTATATAATAGCCCGAAATTTCTATAATAAAAGAACTGTAGAAGCGAAGAATGCATGCAGGTGACCAAAGGGCATGTGAAATATTCTGAAGATATTAATAAAATCAAGAACTGGAAATGACATTAAAGAAATTTAGTATGAAGGTACTAATATTAAGCATATCCCGGAAATCTGTGAAAAATTAAATGCCTTTTTTGTTAAGAGTATTATAAGTATAGTAAAGAGTATACCAATTGTACCATATATGTATACAGGAGTTGAGCCTACTACCGAATTCAAGTTTAACTGTATAGACATCGTTGGACTGCGAACAATTCTAAGCAAATTAAAGAAATCCTATGATCTCTGGTTCCGAAATGTCAGCATGATAAGAGGTAGTATTAAGTTCACAGTGTCGGCGTTAGTAAAAATTATAAACCAGTCAATACAGGAAGGGGTCTTCCCGAACGGTTTAAAGGAAGCCCACATAACGCCAATCCCCAAAGCTAAAAATACAACTAAGTGTGAAGAAATACGGCCGATTAACAGCCTGCCATTAATAGAAAAGATCATCGAAAAAGCAGTACAGATCCAGCTTGAAGAATATATATGTGGGAATTCATTAATAACTATTCGTAACTTCTACCCTACCAAACTACTTCTAACCACCAAATGAAAAACGACGGCAACACTGCAAATAATAAAAAAAGCTTCGCTGTCATTTGAAAGAAAAAGAAGAACATTCGATATTCAGCATTCAGTCAACGAAGAAGTATTTTTCTTGAACGTGGAAAGTAAAATTGAAGTAAATTCCAGTAAATGTTAACTTTGTCATTTTTTTTATTACAATAAATTTGTTGTATCGTTTTATATAAATTTCCATTATTACAAATAATTAAATTTAGAATCAGTGAATTAATAAACATTGTATTTTGAAGTTTGATTATTCGGTCTTATTAATTTTGGAAATCCCACAATTGGGGGCTCAACCAAACAACGCCAAGTGGAATTTTTTTTTATCAAAAAAAAAAAAAAAAAAACTTGGTATAATTCCAAAGCAGTTAAGGTGTCATCAAGGATCAGCGTGGGATCAACATCAAAATTAGCGGAACATCTAAAGAAAATCAAAAAAAAAAAAGAGGATTGGCATAAACTTTTGAAGGTTAAATACAGTGGTCAGGTACAAAAAGATAAATTCTAATAAAACCGTAAGTGGAAAATTTTCATAATTTTTTTTTTGGACAAATATATACCATATTATATACAGTGGCAATTAAACCCAAATTTCGTGGCAAAGTTCAACCGCGTGGAAATAATTTCCGCATAATCAGGTTATGTTATAATAATACCGCTATTCTAAAATATCAGCGACACACAATTATTTTCGACATTTCAATTCTTCATAAAAACCATCGACAACATATCGCCATTTTATTATACCTACATACAAACAAAAATTTTTTTTTTATATAAAAAAAAAACAGGGAGCTGTACAAGTCGCTGAAGATTTAATTCTAATATTAATATTAAATCATTAAAATTTTTCGTATTTTATCAAAATAATCATCATCCTTAAACATGCCTGACGATGGTAATAAACAAACTGTGGAAGAACAATTAAATCTATTAAAAGAAGAAAATAAAAAACTTAAAGAAAAGTTGAGAAAACAGCAACTGGAAAGAGAATTGAAAGAAAAAGAAATTAAAGAGAATGCAGAAAAGGCTCAGAAAAAAGACGAAGAATTGAAAACATTACACAAAATAGTACAACTACAAACAGAAAATAAAAAGCTGGATACACAAATCGTAATAACAAATGAACAACATAATAAATTAACAACTAAAGAAGAAAAACCAGAAATAGACAAGTTAACTGCAGAATTAGAACAATTAAAAGTAGAAGTACAACAACGAAACAATCTTGAAAGCACAACAAACGAAAAACACGATAAAGAAAGAATTTCGTTCAAAGATATATTAAATATATTACCTGAATTCAGTGGAACTGATGAATATGATGTCGAATCATGGATAAGAGATGTAGAAAATACATCAAAAGAATTTAAATGGAGTAACTTACAACAAACTATCTTTGCTAAAAGACTACTGACGGGAACAGCAAAACTGGCTTTACGATCGAATCCAAATCTAAATAATTGGGAAGAATTAAAAACATTTTTAAAACAAGAATTCAAAATTAGAATAACATCAGCAGAAATACACAAAAGATTATTACATAGAAAACAAGAAAGAAATGAAAATATACAAGAATATTTTCTGAAGATGAGAGAAATAGCGGCAAGAAATCCATGTATAGACGAAGAAACGATAATACACTATGTAATAAAAGGAATAAACGACAATCCTAGAAACAAAAGTCTACTATTTGAAGCAACAAATTTTGAAGAATTTAGAGAAAAAATACCAATATATATGAAATACAAAGACAGTTTAAAAAGTTTATCAAATACAACACAAGAATATACAACAAGAAAACCAGATATACAAAAACATGATAGCCAATCGAAAGTTGTACAATCAAGATGTTATAATTGTGGAAAAACAGATCACTTTAAAAATGAATGTCCTCAAAATACACCGAAATGTTTTAAGTGTAATGAATTCGGACACATCGCAAAGAATTGTACAACAAAATCAATCAAATATATCGAATCTGGTAAAGATATACAAAAAGTAATTAAAATAAATAACGTAGAAATTTCGGCTTTAATCGACACGGGCAGCGACATCAGTATAATAAGAATTGAAGATTTTCACAAGATTAATGCACCAGAAGTAAACACATCAGAGTGCAAAATACAAGGTCTGTCAGGTGAAACAATTGAAACACTAGGTTCTTTTAAAGCAACTGTAGAAATAGATGACAACACATACATAACACAAATGTACGTTGTATCAGGAACGAATTTAAAAACAGCAACAGTAATAGGAAGAGATATACTGAACGGAACAAACATTAAATTAACAGATGATAATATCAAAATAAGTAAAATATACCCAGAATTAAAATCGTGCTACAACATTACATCTGAAAAAGAAGAATTAAAAATAGGAAATAAAAATTATTTAATCGAAATAAATAATCTAGTAAAAAAGTATAAACCAGAAAATAAATACAAAGATACTGATGTTAAATTAAAAATCATTTTATCAGACGAAACACCAATTAAATTACGTCCACGAAGAATGGCTCCATTAGAAAAAAAAGTCATAAATGAGCAAATTAAAGAATGGCTTGAATTGAAAATAATACGACCAAGTGAATCAGAGTTCTCAAGTCCAATACAGTTGGCAAACAAAAAAGACGGCAGTAAAAGATTATGTATAGATTACAGAAAATTAAACAAAATAGTAATCAAAGATAGATACCCACTGCCTTTAATAGAAGACCAAATTGATTCCTTAAGTAAAGCCAAAGTATTTTCAACACTTGACTTAAAAAATGGATTCTTTCATGTCGAAGTTAATGAAGAAAGTAAAAAATATACATCTTTTGTAACTCCATCAGGACAATTCGAATTTAATAGAGTACCATTCGGATTGTGCACGTCACCCACAGTTTTCCAAAAATATATAAATAGAATATTTCAACAATTAATCGAAAAGAAATTCGTTCTGGTATATATGGATGATATAATAATACTTTCAGAAAACTACGATGAAGGAATGAAAAGATTAAGAGAAGTCATGAAACTAGCCGAAGAATATGGATTAGAAATCAAATGGTCTAAATGTCAATTTTTATGTAATGAAATTGATTATTTAGGATTTAAAATAAATGATGGTAAAATTACACCATCAGAACTAAAAACGAATGCAGTTAAACAGTTTCCAGAACCAAAATCAGTTAAAAAAATACAAAGTTTCCTAGGTCTTACAGGATTTTTTAGGAAATTCATAAAATCATATTCACTGATAGCCAGACCATTAACGAACTTATTAAAGAAACAATCAGAATTTAAATTTGGTATTCAAGAAAAACTAGCATTCAATCAACTTAAACAATTATTGTCGGAACAACCAGTACTCACGTTGTATATACAAGATTCGGAAACTGAAATTCACACGGATGCGTCGAAATGGGGATTTGGTGCAGTTTTATTACAAAAAAGAGAAGATAATCTGTTTCATCCAGTATGCTATCATAGTAAAAAAACATCACCAGCCGAAGAACGGTACAGTAGCTATGAACTAGAAGTTCTAGCTATAATTTCAGCACTCAAAAAATTCAGAGTATACGTTCTAGGAATTAAGTTTAAAATATTTACAGATTGTTCAGCATTTAAGCAAACCATGGAGAAACAAAACATACTACCACGAATTGCAGGATGGGCTTTAGCCTTACAAGAATACGATTATCAGTTGGAACATAGACCTGGCGTAAGAATGAAACACGTAGACGCATTAAGCAGAAACCCAGTCGTAATGGTCATAACAAATCAATTTTTGAACAAAATAAAACATGCTCAAAATAACGATACAGAATTACAGCTAATAAACAAAATATTAGAAAACACAGAAATCTACGACGGTTATTTTAAACAAAACGATATAATATATAAAGATGGTAAAGACGGTAAATTATTATGTATCCCGAAAAATATGCAAACTGAAGTAATTAAAAATATTCACGACGATGGCCATTTTGGGTACAAAAAAATGAAAGACTTAATAAGCCGAGAATATCATATATCTCGTCTAAAAGAAAGAGTTGAAAATTGTCGAAGAAATTGTGTCCGCTGTATTTTAGCAGATAAAAAAGCAGGTAAACCAGAAGGGTATTTAAGCCCAATTCACAAAAATGAACAGCCACTAGATACCTACCACATCGATCACCTCGGTCCAATGACGAATACCACAAAGAAGTACTCATACATTTTATGCGTAATTGATGCTTTTTCCAAATTTTGCTGGATTTATCCAACAAAATCAACAACAACATCAGAAGTATTGCAAAAGTTAAATCTACAGAAGGATACTTTTGGCAATCCGAGAAGAGTAATTACAGACAGAGGAACAGCGTTTACATCAAACGAATTTAAAGAGTACTGTGAAATAGAAAATATAATTCATTTGCAGATAGCCACCGGTATTCCAAGAGGAAATGGACAGGTAGAAAGAATCAACAGAATGATTATACCAATCCTAACAAAAGTTACAATAGATGAACCAGCGAAATGGTATACATACACCGGAAAATTACAACGTTGCATTAACGCAACATATCAAAGAAGTATTGGAATATCGCCATTCGAATTATTAACAGGCGTACCAATGAGGAATAACGCAAATACAACATTAGCCGAAGCAATAGATGAAGAATTCAAAAATGCATTTATAAACAATCGTGAAGAATCGCGTGAAACAGCACGAATAAATATCGAAAACATACAAAACGAAAATCGGAAAAATTATGATAAAACGCGAAAAGCTGCAAAAAATTATAAATTAGGAGATTTAATTGCCATAAAACGTTGCCAATTTATAAATAATACTAAAATCTCTACTAATTTTATAGGTCCATACAAAATTACAAGATGTTCAGAACACGATCGTTATCACGTAGAAAAAGTTGGCACACACGAGGGGCCAAACAAAACAATCACAAGCGCTGACAATATGAAGAGTTGGTATGACATCACTAGCACCGACGAGGAGGAAGACTTCCTGGGCTTCGAAGAAGAATAGTACCAAAAAGATGTTAAAAAATTTATACTAAGATTTTAAAAGATGTACCAAAAGATGATTCTAAAAGATGTACCCAAAAGATGTTAAAAAAGTTTATACCAAGATTTTAAAAGATGTACCAAAAGATGATTCTAAAAGATGTACCCAAAAGATGTTAAAAAAGTTTATACCAAGATTTTAAAAGATGTACCAAAAGATGATTTTAAAAGATGTACCCAAAAGATGTTAAAAAGTTTATACCAAGATTTTAAAAGATGTACCCAAAAGATGTTAAAAAGTTTACACCAAGATTTACCTAAAATGAAGACTTACCTAAGATGATAAACAATTTCTTAAAATAAAGTTAATTACCAAAGATGAAGAATACTTACCAAAGATGTTCAAAAAATTACCAAGTTACCTACCTATGATGCCTAATAATAAATTCACGTAATGACGTCCACAAATTTCATATTTTCGAGGGCGAAAAGACTATCAGGATGGCCGATTGTGGGAATTCATTAATAACTATTCGTAACTTCTACCCTACCAAACTACTTCTAACCACCAAATGAAAAACGACGGCAACACTGCAAATAATAAAAAAAGCTTCGCTGTCATTTGAAAGAAAAAGAAGAACATTCGATATTCAGCATTCAGTCAACGAAGAAGTATTTTTCTTGAACGTGGAAAGTAAAATTGAAGTAAATTCCAGTAAATGTTAACTTTGTCATTTTTTTTATTACAATAAATTTGTTGTATCGTTTTATATAAATTTCCATTATTACAAATAATTAAATTTAGAATCAGTGAATTAATAAACATTGTATTTTGAAGTTTGATTATTCGGTCTTATTAATTTTGGAAATCCCACATATATATAAACACAATTTGCTGATTGAGCATCAATCAGGATTTAGGCCAATTCCTGTGAATCAGCTTTAAATTTGGTTGTTCTGGAGTGGAAGAAGGAAATTGACGTTGGATAGTTTGTGATTGCAGTCTTTTTAGACCTAAAGAGAGCATTTGAAACAATTAGCCGCAGCATCTTACTAAAAAACTTGACAAGTAAATGGTTCCAGAGTTATCTACAAAATAGAACGCAAGTGATACAACATTGCGGAACCACAAGGTGCAGTCCTCAGTAAGCTGCTGTTTGTGGTATATATAAATGACCTTCCTAGTGTGGTAAAAAATTCGAAAGTAGTGCCCTTTGCGGATGACACGTTGGTGTACATAGCCGGGAACAACTTCAGGGCCTGCAGGAGGATCTAGAAAGTATCGCAATGTGGATCAACATGAATAAGTTAAAGCTCAATGTCTAAATCAAATTGCATCCTAATAAATAACAGTGAACACTTATCTTTAACTATACAGGGATCCAGTATAGATGTTTTAGATGAAGTCAAATATCTTGGAATTGTAATAGATAACAAACTTAGCTTCACACCACATCTAGACAAATTGTGCTGTAAGATAGCCAAGAAGCTTCCTGAAAATAATCAGAAACTTTCTGAATTTTAATGCAGCGTTGTGCGTCTATAACACCATTATTTTGCCACACTTTGATTACTTCGCTACCATCCTTTTCTGTCGAAATTCTACAACTGTAAACAGACTGCAAAGTAGAGCGATGCGTATAATTCTGAAGCGTAGTAGATTGGAGCCTGTTGCTGGGATGAAAGAATTATTAGGCTGGATGAGTGTAAAACAAAGAATTTGCTTCAAGGTATTAATATATATTTTTAAACTCAAGAATAATTTGTTGCCTAGTTATTTAAGAAGTGTATACAATATATCAGCGAAACAGTTAGTTACAATTTAAGAAATAGGGACGACTTTAGAATAGTAGCCGGTAGGAAAGTAAAAAACACGAAATATGCTCATGATAAATGGTTTGAAATTATTTAATAGTCTTCCTAAAAAGTGTAAAGTAGAAATAAATTTAAATAAATTTAAGAGTTTGATCATTGAAGTAATCAAACTTAATTACTAGCCTTAAAGTGTAAAGTTCAAAGAAATTTGAAGAAAACTAAGAGCCTGTTGTTGAACTATTTTTGACTTAATTAAGAGCTTGATTGTTGAACTCAGAATTAATTACTAGCCTTATAGTGCCTTTAAAGTATCTTAAAGTAGAAAGTAATTTTAACGTAGGTGTCAGCTTGTTTGTTAAATTGATTAAAGTTATTCGCTACCTATAAGCAAAATGTCGTATTTGTAAAGGAAACCCTCCAATAAAAATCTAAATCTAAATATGCGTTAAATAATACACTGAATCGAAGTATTGTTACTACGCCAAGTATGTTGTTATTCGGCATGAATCGCTTTGCGACAGAATTCCTACAGGTGCTACTTATTAATCATTGATTAAATAATTAAAATTAACTCACTTATTGCACTTTCACATCACAGCTGCTGACAGATGAATAAAATGTCAAGCTGAAACGTCACATACAATTAACATCTCTTTTCTCTCAGCACACTAACACTATTTAGCAAGAAACGAATGAGATATAAACCATTGGAAAAAAGGTAAAGTTATTTTAAAAATTAATTACTTTTAGTATTTTGTTCAGTAAGGTATCTAAAGTTTTTACCATTGGATAGATAACAAAGTTATCTTAAACTGGTAGAGACTTATTTTACCATAAGATTAATAGTCTTGGCGGTAGAGAATGTTCAAGATTTTTTTTTTAAATTTTGATAGAGGACGCTATGGCAGTTATATGGGACAGAATGGAACTGAGCAGACCGCCTTGCCTAGTAGTTGTGTAAGTGCCCTTGGCTGGTTCACGGCTTGTTATTAGTCCCGGGGGTTTTGGCCCGGGGGTTACACCTGCAAGTACAGCTTGCATGCAACTTGCACTGCCATACTTTTTGCACGTGTAACCTCTACTGCCATGCTGGCAGTACAGCTTTCAGCGAACTTGCATGATGAAAAACCATGGCAGCTGGGAGATAGTAATTTGACATTTATACAGTTTTCAAAATGGCGGAAAAGAAATGTTGATAAATTTATTCTGGGAAAATGAGATTTTCTGGGATCATTTGCATTACATCATTTACCAACACCTTCCTCTTAATTTTTCCTTGGGTTTTTATCATTCTGCTACTTCATTTATTGCTATAATTTTCCAATATACGCAAGACTTTACGTCTTGATGCCATTTTTTAAATGAACTTGCATGCAAGCTGATAAGACATCAACCGAGCTGCCTTCTGCTGTCAAGTTTAAAATCGCATTGGAAGGGAGGCTTGCATGCAAGCTGTACTTGCAGGTGATCAATGCCGGATGGAAATGTCACGCAAAAGTTGAATGCATATCAAATACATTAGTGCGCACACAGTGAACGCAGTTACTGGATTTGCCGCAAGACAGTTGGTCAACTTTCAACTTTTACGCAATTGCCGGATTGAAAATTTTTGACAGCTGAAGAAAACGTTTATTTTGAATGAAATTTGTAATGTAAAATTAATTATTGAGCTGCAGGATGTTTCAAATGTTACTCTTATATTATTTTATTATTATATTATTATTATAAAAATATCCACAAGCACAATATTGAAAATATGAAAATTGCATTGAATTGGCATTAAACGCAGTCGCGGCAATTTCGTTCTGGGCAGTACTTTATTATGGCTGAAACAGATTACACTTAAGTGCGCGGCGCGACATCGCGGCAAAATGAACGGTGAAATTGTTCCGCCGCGCTGTGTCACAGATTGCAATAAGAGCCCAGCAGTGTAGATACAGCCCTCTTATATTGGTACTACAGATTTTCATGAGAAGTTGCCACCCCGAACATAATTTTTTTGTTGGTACCACTGAAAGTGAGCAGCAAATTTAAGGATTAAATGACTACCCGGCAAAAATTTTCGTCGCGCCGCGTTCAATGAGTGATGCTCAATAGGAAACACATGTTCTATAACATTTTGCCGCGTTGTCGCGCCGCGTACTAAAGCGTAATCTGTTTCAGCCTTTACTTGCGTTTTTTGACAGTCAGCTGCGTATTTATTCCGGCATTGATCTGTTCCAGCCAAGAAAAGACTACGCGGCAAACATTGTCGCCGCGCTGTCGCGCCGCGTTCAATGCGTGATGCACAATAGGAAACATATGTTCTCTAACATTTTGCCGCGCTGTGGCCCCGCGCACTAAAGTGTAATCTGTTTCAGCCTAAAATCTGTTTCAGCCTTAATTGTCACATCGGCGTTTTTTAGACATTTCTTCGTTGGCGGGTTTATTTATACTTGAAGTTAATTTGCGCGGTGATTGGAGCGTTTTATAACATTTGTTGAGCGTTGGCTATTGTAAGCTCAATTTTTCCATTAAAAGTAAAGAAACATAATTAAATAGAAAAGCAAAAACGGCATGAAGCCTATCAAGATGTACGTGTTTAAACGAGGTTGGAATGTTATCATATTAATAATGAATCTGCCTTACACATTTTTTGTTTTCAATAGATGGACGAAAGGAGGAGGTGCATTTTGACAAAATAACGTCTAGAATTCAAAAATTATGCTATGGTTTAAATATGGATTTCGTTGATCCGGTAAGTACAGATAAATGGTTTTAAATTTACATTGATTGCCCATTAGTAACAGCACGTTTTCTAAAGTGCGTGTAGAGATTATTAGAATTACCAATCGAATCAAAAATGTTGTTTATCAATAACTCTAGGATGTTGCAAGTTTTGCGTACATACATTATTTATTTAGTCTGATAACAAAGTAAATGTACTAGGCTGATTCACCTTAAAAGAATCTCAAACAAAAATAAAAATATAAATGGTACCGAACTAGTGGACTGCCCCTCAACCATGCTAAAATCCTAGCCATAAGATATTCCATTCGTCCAAATCACTATCGCTAATGATCTTATTTATTTTTAACTATTTTTTCGGCACCATGTTATATCATACTACAAATCATACTACAAATTTTTATATTTTTGCTATTATTTTCATTTTATGGGTTTGCTATTGTATAATTTTTCTTTTGCTGCTCCAACATTACTCTATGCTACTATGGCCTCCACTACTCTTTAATTGTTTATGTTTAGTTTTGCTATAATATGGATCTACTATGTAACTCGCTATGATGTGCCCAGCGCTTGGCGTGTCTTTGGCACGGGTGCTCAAATAAATAAATGTTTATGATATGTTTATGAGCTCCATAACCTGCTTTTTGACAACCTATCATCCCCTCAACCAATCAAGAACGTCGGCCTACTATAGACTCCCAGATTAGCAAAGTATGCTTGGATCTAGTATGGTCTCGGCTCCTTATTGGCCGTCGCTCATCAATCATCTGGACAAGTCTATTAGAAAATCGCTGATAACGTCCTTCATCATGCCGCACTTCCTTCTGCTGATGTTGCATGTATCCTCTGCATGCCTCTGAAATTTCTTTATGTGATACCTTTTCGACTAAGACGGCATTCTCACATCTCGATGGTTCAACTTTTCATGCCTGACTGAGCCCAGCACCTGAGTCATGCTTCATTTACAATGGCGCTCCATACCTGCATATATAAACCAAATGCTTTCTCTGCTTAACTCCAGACTTGTCCTTCAGAGAAATCGCAGCCGATTTGGGTCCATTGGCATATTTCGTCAGGAAACCTTTGGAACTCCCGGAATCCATCAGGAATACTGGTACATATAAGCAGCTCAAGGAGCGCTTCACATTATTGACCCTTAATGTTCCCCCTTATTATTATTATTTTTTTTGTATTGATTTATTAGTATTTTCATTAATACTATTTATAAAATGTAACTAATTATAAAATAATTCAAATTTCTAGTAAAATTTTGATTATATGTTAAAATTTACATTTCACATAATTTAAAAGATTTTTTAAATGCTTTTATATTCAATTCATTTTTAATATTCATTGGAAGGTTATTGTACATCTGTAAGCCTCGGTATGTCACCATGTTCTAGGCCCTCTGACTTATACATATTCAGCCTGAAGTCTCCACCGTCTCTCAATTGATAGGGTTGCACATCATTAACATATATTGCCTTTTGACATAAATATTTGGGTAGCATATTCCTTTTTAATTTATATACGAAGAATAATACATTAAAAAACGTCCTCTGTTTCACACTCAACCAACATAGAGTGTCTAACATATGTGTAATAGGAGTGTATCTATTGCACCTTATTATCGATCTCATTGCCTTGTTTTGGAGTTTTTGTAACCGATTTCATTACTACACATGAATAACACTGTAGAGCAGTATTCAAAATGAGGCTTAATCAATGTATTATAAACACTTATAGCGGTTAATAAAGATAGTTTGTTTCTAATACGTTTAAAAAACGAAATTTTTTTCGAAATTTTTTTACACACATAGTCTATATAACACTTAAAGTACGAATTATTGTCTATTACAACACCGAGATATTTCATTTACAAACTCATTCCTTTCGTTTTTAACACATTTAATTTCAGTCTGTTCATGCTCAACCATTCATTCAATCGATCTAAATCTTCTTGGAGTTCATTAAAACATAATAAAGCATTTTCACCGGTTATATATATCAATATGTCATCTGCGAATTGCACAATTTTTGAATGTTTCAACACCAAAGAAATATCATTTATATATAATAGGAACAATATCGCAGCCAACATTGTGCCTTGAGGAACTTTCTGATCTATTGTTATTTCCTTAGATATGGTTCCGTTAATTTTTGTACATTGTGTCCTGTTACTCAAATACGTTTCAAACCATTTCTTTTCTATTCCTCGTATTCCATATTTGTCTAATTTTTCTTTTTAAATCTAAAAATACGGCTATAATAACTTTTTTCTTATCTCTTTCTTCCTTCCACCTTGATATCAATAGGTTTATGACCGTTTCACAAGTGTCCAAGACGGAATCCAAATTGACAATCAGCAATTATCGAATTAAATTCGATATACTTTTGTAATTGTGTCTGTACAACCTTTTCCAATATCTTCTCGTGAGTTGTTACCATGTTTATTGCTCTAAATATAATATAAAATAAATGGATTGCTTCCAGCTTTCAGGAAAGATCCCTGTTGTGATTCATATATGATATCAACTATTAACGGTCCTAACTCTGCTATGCAATCAATAATCATACTTGTATTTAACAAGTTAAAATCTCTTTTTTTGTTCATTAAACTCAGAATATATTTCATATCATTCAACTGAATTTTCTCGAATCTGAAGATTGACTCAACTGGCTCAATACAGTTTTTATAGGGTAAATAATTAATAGATCTACTTACTTCATGTATACTGTATACAAAGAAAGTATTCATCTTTTCTGCAATAGTGAGCTCAGAAGTGTAATTACCATCAGGGAATTGTATTTCCTTAATCACATAGTGTTGCTTTTTCAATACCAGTGTCTTGAGTGCTTTCCACATTTGTTTTTGGTTCGAGCAATTAGTGATTTTTTGTTGAATGTAACTACATTTAGCTTAGTTCAACTTCGCTTTATAAATGTTTCTGCTAGATTTATACTGTTCCCATTCACTCTCACTATTTAATAATACTGCTCTGTCAAACTTACATCTTGTGTATTCTTTATGCCTTTTTAGGTCATTATTGTACCATTCGTTCGAAGAGTTTTTATCAAATTTTGTAACACTAAATTTTTTAAATATATTTATACTTCAGTTTGAAATATCGACGTCTTGCTTTTTAAAATCACTCACATTTTTAATTCTTGTCAAACAATTATTCTTAATAGCACTTCGTAGTTCAATCTTATCATATTCCATAAAGTTAATTTGCCTATTTTTTTTACTTTCTATTTTTCCATAACTACCCATTCTAATAACGATATATTCATGATCATTTATTTTTAAATCTTTTTGTACTATTGCACTTATATTATTAGATTCTTTTCTTATGATGATAAAATCTATTAGAGTTTTAGATCTCACTGTTATTCGAGTTGGCTCACAAATTATTTGCTTGCACGCATTATTTAATCAAATATCATTTATTAGATTCCTGTACGTGTTCTGGACAAACCAATTAATATTAAAATCACCTAAAACTAATATTTCACCTTGCGAGTCAGACATTATGTCCATCCATTCTTTGAAGAACTCACAAAACTCACTTTTTGAAGAGCTTGGTGATCTGTACACAACCAATATCGTCACCTTAAAGTTCATATATGAGATGTTGAATGTTAACCACCAAATTTGATTGCTTATATTTATATTATACATAACTATAGTTTATTTCAGTTTTGAGAAATATTGTAATTCCTCCTGTGTGGGTTGAGTTGCTATCACATCTTATAATATCATAACCTTCCATAAAAATTTCATCTGATCTTACATTCTCCGTCAGATGTGTTTCAGTAAGGCATATTACATAAAAGTTGTTTTCCCTAATGGTTTGTTCCAATTCATCGAAATTGTTAGTAACTCCTTGAATATTCAAATATAGACAATTAAAATTCTCTAATTGCTAGTAATTAGTTTTTTGTTTTTCTACCGCTAATTTTCGCTGATATACGATGCATTGTCTATCTCGTGTATCATGGTTAATATCCAAATCAAGTTTTAATCTATTCTTTGCAGAACGACAATTTATACATTGTAAACAAAATTGTTTACAGTCTTTTTCATCATGTCCTTCTTCTGCACATTTAGGACACACTTTATTGTTTGTACAATCTTTCGCATCATGGTTGTAGCATTTAAAACATCTCTTCACATTCAAGAAATCATAAACCATGCATCTATCCCAACCCAAATTTAATTTTCCATCTCTTATAATTTTATCAAAAATTAATTTATCTACTTCCAATATAGCATTATACATACTACGTTTTTTCCGAGATTCAACTACTTTTATGAATTTTATGCCTTCTGATAAGTCATTTTGATTCTTTAACATTAAAATTATTTCGGATTCACTATACTTTTCGTTCATTCCGCACACAATTACCTTGGTGTTTTTTAATATTGCCGGCTGAACAGTATATTTATCTCCCATCTTCGACTTTAATTCAGCTTCCATCTGAGCAACTTAAGTATTGATTTGATTGAAAGTTTGTTGTGTTCTCCTAGTAAACTACATATTCCTATTGCGTAGATCTCATTTGTGAAGTAAATTAAGAATGTGTATATATACCTCCTATACATATTTGTGCGCATATATACATATCTACATATACCATATATACATTTTTGTATTTTCCCTATATAAAGCTAAGGTAATTCATTTTGTAATTCTTTAGTTATTTTTTTTTCTTCGATATATATAACACTGATAGGTTTAAGGCTGAATAAATTTGTAAGCATTCTGTTCCCCCGATTTGTTTTCCACAGTTTTTATGATATTGATTTGAAACCTTCGGCAAAATATTAGAAACTATTAAGTTCAAATGATACTGGGCTTAGATTTTTGAAAAAGATTTTGGGATTTTTTTAAAAAATCAAAAACCTCAAAAAACAGTGTTATTTTCCTCTCCCCCCGAATAACTTTTTCATGTATAAACCAATTTTTATTATTTTTCGTACATAGGTTTTCAAAACATATTTGTAAATGCTGGTGGAGCTGTTTTTTCAAATTTGTTAATATTTTTCATGTTATAATTACTTTTATAACATTAAGATTGAGACTCTTGTAACTCGAATAAAATTTGTTGCTACACGATTATTTTAATACGATAATGAAGACTGAGGTGATTCTATTCTGTGGCCTAAAAACTGGATTAATCCCGAAAGTAGTTTATTTTATAAAAATCATTTTGTAAACCTCTATCGTGATAAAAAGTAAATCATAAAATTGGTTTTTATTCATTTTAATTCTCAAAAGCTTTCCGAGATGGCGATAGGCTCCAGTAAAAAAGGCCAAAAAATTTATCTTATGTGTCTCTAAAAATGAGTATCCTGCACATATGTACATAATGTATATAAACGGCGCGTCATAGCACAAGCACAGCTGGTCTGCTGCTAGCTGTGTGTGCAACTTTGTTGTTGGAGTGGATTAGGAATGCACTGAGAGAAAAGGGAGAATATTTGTTAATATTTTTCGTTTATGGTTTAGTTAAAAAGAGACGAAAGATATTTATTTAGAATATAATCCGAGGGAAAATTATTTGGAATTTTTTTTCTTTTTCACTTTTTTATTGCATATTTGTTTGAGATTGAGATTGGGAATTTGTTTTGTAATCCATGCAAATACTCGGTTTTTTTCGCTCTAGGTGTATTCGGCAAATAATTAAAGTTATCAAATTCGGTACATTCTATAAGTATATATGTATTTGCATCATTTTGAATAGTGATTAAGTGATTACGAAGGAGTTGCCCGATTCGGCCCATTTGCGAACTCCAATACAACTTGTTTGAACCATTGTGCCTATACATTACATACATAGAAGGCAAGGGAAATTATATAAAGATCCTAGAGGCTGTATGGAAAGCAATAGTAAAATTACAAAAACAGTTCAATTAAATTCCGAACAACAATAAAACAATACGCTTCGGTTTGAATATGGCAGACATGTTTCCTAGAAAAACTAAAGGAGAAAAAATGTTTGCCATGTCAATACAGCATTGATTATGTACTGCTGTTAGGTCAAGATACTTATATACAGCGAGTACTGCTTCTGCGTGTGGCACTAAATCGAAAGCTTTGTACGAAAGCTCATGCTACTACCACATAGTTAAATGGAAGCTCGGAATCGAGAGCTTTATTTTGTGCCATTCAGCCTTAAGTGTATTTCGTAATATAATTCATATTTACTTATAGGCTTACTAGCTAGGGTTGTTAGTGCGTTAGTTGTGAATACATAAATCAAAAAAATTCAATTCATATAAAATGTTTGTCCGTTGTAATTGCCTTTGTAGTTCCTCGCATTGTGTGAAGACATGTTCTGCCGTAAAAGGTGTGTTTGGTAGCAGCGAAGTTGGCTGACATGGAGTGGACATAGGTAAGGGAGTCATCAACATAGAGCGTGTGGTGGAGTTTGAGTCGTTGGCAGGCTGATCATAGTGAAAAGATTGAAGAGAGTTGGTCTGAACACCGAGCCTTGGGGGACACCAGCACTGACTGATGTGGCCGGAGATTTCACATTCTCGATTTCTATGTAGAAATGCCGGGATGACTAAAAGCTTTGTATAACCCGGGTGAGATAAGGCGGGAGGTTTATGATTTTGATTATTAGCTCGTTTGTCCAAACTGAGTCAAACGCTTTCTCTACATCAAGGAAGCAGCCTACTGTCTGCTCCCTTTTGTTGAGGGCGTTTGTAGGATCAGAGAGGAATTTGAGCAAAGCGTGAAGATTAGAGTGCTGGGGTTTGAAGCCGAATTGGGTGCCCTGCCTGATATTTAGGTCGAGGCAGGTATTTTCAATGTGTTGGTGGACTATTTTTTCGAAAAGTTTGCCCAGGTTGGACAGAAGAGAGATTGGGCGGAACTCATTAAGGTTTTCGAGTTTACTTTTTTGGGACTTGGAACTATGCGCGCGGTTTTCCAGACATCAAGAAAGTAAGAATTATTGAAGATAATTGTCAGAAACTCTATGGCGACAGTTGGGAGGTTTTTGATAACTTTGTTTGAAATGTTATCTGGGCCGGCGGACTTTTTGCCTCTGATAGTCCTGATTAGGGCGAACACGTGAGCAGGATTTGAAAAGATGCTTAAATTATCCGAATTTAACGACGTGTTTGTGAAATTAAAGATTTTGCCGTAGGATCCCACTGCCTGGACAGTAAAATCATCAACGGTCGAGTCTACAGTTGTCCTAAAATTTGGAAATATTCCGCGAAAGCGTTGCATTTTTCTTGGGGAAGGCTGTAAGCGTTCGAGCTGCTTAAAATAGTTTTGGGGAGTTTTGCCTTTCTGTTGCAAACCTTATTTATGTCGTGAAAGCAGTGTGGACCGGATCGAATGGAAACCAGTTTCTTCCTAAAACTCTTTATCGAGAAACATTTTCGTTTGTTCCTCAATAATTGTTGACAAGCAATTAATTTGCGACAACATGGCTCTGTAGGCTGGGTTGTGGCTATTAAGGGTTCGGTGAAAAATTTAAGTATTTTTCGCAGTTTCTGCCTAAATTTATATAATTTTTGCAGTTGAGGCGGGAGATTTTTGTATTTGTAGTGTTTGCTCGGTACTACACTGCAAGAGAAGGCGACATTTCCTTCAATGGCGTTGTTGAGGAAGTCAATGTTGAAGTCAATTTCCAAGTTTGTGAGATTCCGTTGCGAGTCGGACATTTCCTGCGAATAATTGAGAGAGCCGCTCTTGAAATTGTTGGCAGTTAATTTCTTTGTGAGTAGTTGAGGCTTGAGGGTCAGAAGTCAAGATATTTTAGAGCGATCGCCGAGGTTATTGATAGTTCAACTGCCAAGTAATCAGATTCAGCCATATGCGCTGTGCAGACGTAGTTTGAGAATTGCGGTACGAGATTAATTACATTAAAGGTTGCGATATAGAAGTCAAGAATTGACCCAGATCGCGGGAAGGTGGTATTCTGCGAGACAACAACGAAATCATGAGTTTTGTTAAAGAGTAGCCAGTCATGTACTGCTTTGCTTGACTGACTTACGACAGAGTCATTCCACAACGGGTGCCTGGCGTTAAAATCGCCACCAAGTACCGTGTATATGAAATTGTCTGAGATCCGTGTAATACTGTTTAAGTTATTCTGGATATCAGCTCCCGTGGCGTGACATCTATTGTATAGGGCGATTAGGAGAAGAGACTTGTTGTCTCGAAATTATTGACAGCAGTGCATTCCATATTGGAAGGGTTACTTATTTTCACCTCTTCGAATTTAAAGTTTTCCTTAATGAGAAGGGCAGTGCCTAGGGTGGTCTCAGATTTGTCCTGGCGGACGAAGTTGTAGTGCTCAAAAGCTAACTTATGTCTCTCAGTGAGTAGAGTTTCAGAGAGGAACATAACCGTGGGTTTATGTTCAATGAGGAAGAGATGTAGTGCTGCTCTCTTGCTGTGCTTTACCAGCGAATTGCAGTTAGGTGACATGATTTTCAACTTACTTAATTGCCTAGACATAGTCCAAATGTAAATTGAATGTAATGCCTTAGACACACAGCACTCTTAATGAAGAAATAACTAACGACTCATTAGTCTATAATGATTCATTATAAACTGCGGACACACAGCCATTTCTTTAATTAAGTTGTGCTGTCAAACTGGTTTTTATGAACTTATCACATTAAAGAAGCAATATGGATTGAATTAACGCGATAAACTTTGTTTTCATTTATTTTATTTTCAATTTAACAATTTCCAAATGAGAAAAACATTATATTTAAAAAAATATTGATAATATAATTTGTGATTTGCATTTCTTAGCATTTCTTCTTCTTATTTTTCAAATCGGCAGATGCACAGCGGAGCTCCAGATTTACATTATATGCCAAATCTAGCACATTTTTCCTCATTATAGCTATAATGAAGGAGGAAAACACTTCATTAGTGTACTTCATTATCATCTGATTTTCGAGCTATAATGACGTATATTATGTGACACACGTCATTTTAATGAATAGTTACTACAAATGATTCATTAGTTCGTGCTGTGTGTCTAGAGTATAAGCTGGTTGTTTTTCCGAGATGACCGAGAGCTTCCTGTATTTAGGAAGGAAACTATTGATTTTGCCTATAAGGACGAAAAGGTCGCAGCCAAATAAAGAATTGGCTTCTTTGGTGCAGAAATCGTCACCTTCTGACACTCTGGGTTTTCTAGGAGCTGTCTTGGGGGCAGACCTAGGTGCTGCTTGGGGTTTATGAGCTGTGGATATAATAGAATTATTATTATTAAAAGTGTTTTTAGAGATTACCTGGGCGAAAGATTTATCTGGCTGCACGTAGTTCCTAGTGGCTTCCTTCACGAAGTCTTCATGTTGGCGACGCTCCGCATTCTATAGCTGGCTGGATGTCCTTCCGCTTTGCAATTGACACAGAATGGGGCACCTTCCTTCTCATTTTTCCGCTCGCGTTGTCCTGGTAAGTGTTCATTTTTACACTTCACGCATCTGTAGTCAACCGCGCAGTTCTTCGCGACGCACAGTGGTCCCAAACCCCGAAAAGCTGACCAAAAGTCGAAAAATAAATATTTTTTCTAGAAACTTTCAATGGTTGGAATAGTTGTAGTGGTACCCTTAGTATGTATTATGACCGTTAAGAAAGGGGGAGCGTCCCTACCTGGCGTGGGAATGCATTCCGTTCGTGATTGTTAGAGCAGCTGCATCGTTTACTCGTCGCGAGTCGAAAATAAGGCAAAGTTGAGACACGTGTAGAATCGCGAAAAGTGAACGGATTTTGATTCTCCAAAATGGATTCTTCTCCGGAAAGTTACAATTTGAATGTGTTGCTCGAAATTATTGTTAACAATGTATGAAATAGTAATTAATTAATATAAAATAAGTAAAAAACGAGTTTTCAAACAAAACTGAGGCCAAGCCGCATGATAAAGTAGAAAATAAACTTTTTTTCAACACAGAGGTGGACTCAGATTTTTTGATTGGGACATTTCTCTTGAATATTCTTTCTCTTCATGAATCAAATCACTTATTACCTCTGATTGATCATACTGAAATATATCGGTGATTGTCAGCGAATAAAATCTTAGTCCACCTCTGTGTGTGAAAAAAGTTTATTTTCTACTTTTTCATGCGGCTTGGCCTCAGTTTTGTTTGAAAACTCGTTTTTTACTTATTTTATTTTCTGCCTTTTTCACGTTAACTAAATTGTTATTACGTGCTGCATGGAGATATTTTAAAACAATTTTATGACGGCTGAAAAGACACTGATTTACCAGTTTTTCAAAAAATTTATTCGAGTAAAAATTATTATGCAACTCATTTCGCTCTACAACTTTGTTGCAAAACGCTCAAACGTTTCCTTGGTCGGAAAAACTCCGGAAAAGCGTTTTACATGAATTTTCCTCGATTTTTCTGCAAGTTTTCACCATTGTCGGAGAGAAAGTAATGATGCCAGTTTATAGGGAACTTGATCCTGCATAATTTAGAAAACTTTTTTACCGGAAAAGTCGGAAAAATCGGAAAATTCTGCATTTTTCCTGAAACGGATTTATCACTAATCAAATTTGTACCAAATTTTCAAATGATTTTCCCGATTTTCCGGGTTTTCCATGGAAATTTTAGGTTCAAATTTTGATAGATTCAATTGTCACGCGACATGAACCTGTGTGCCAAATTTCAGCTCGCTGTGATGACGAAAAGTGGGTCTACGAGAGTGTCGAAAATAGTAAAGAAATATATAGACAAATTCGTGTACGAGTTAAAGGGAATGGCTGGCCTCAAAAAGTAGTGGTATTTTTCTTGGATATGTTTTGAAAAGTCGTGTTAGAAAAAGCAATAAGTCAAAACCCTCATCGAATTCTGCTCTGAAACTAAATGGAAACTGTTGCTTAAACATTTCTTTAAAACATGTCCAAAAATTAGCTACATCTGGCTGCGACTTCGGTTTTGGGGATAATTTTTATTTGAAACCCATTAAGCACCATTTTTAAAAGAAGAAACAACATATCCTAAACAAGGACCACCCAAGTGTGCACTGTTTTTCGTAATTCTCGCGTCTGTAATATTGTTTATAGGAAATTGGTGCTCAAATTATATCGATTAAAAATAAAATAATCAAAGCAATATATTATAAATATTCATCGTCATTGTAATAATGATTAATTACTGTATTCCAATCCTCTTCTTCCCAAATGTCAACTGTCATTACATTTTCTATTTCATTAATTCATAATCATAATTTCTAAAATTCCCGAGTACAGACTATTACCCGAATTGAATACGTTTTTTAAAGAAATTTTCCGCCATATTGGATCCGCCATTTTGTTTTTCTACATTTTGACTTCGAATTCGTAATCAGCGACCCCGAAAACCCCCGAGTACAAATTTTCACCCGAATTGAATACGTTTTTGACTTTTGGCCAGCTTTTCGGGGTTTGGGACCACTGTGCGACGTGACGAAAGGCCTGGCCACGCTTGCACTGAGATTCCCGAAGCGCGGTATTTTTCCCAATATATGACCTGGTTTAGGAGACGATTTGTGGCCACAGCCGAAATTTATTACGAAGGAGTTTGATTCCTTATGCCTGGGAGTTTTAAAATGCACGACCGAGTTGATTGTAAATCCACGAAGTTTTTCCACAAGTGCTGTCTTCACATCCTATGTGCTGAACTCCTCTCAGCAGAAGTGTCCTCGTCCTTTCACACTTGGGCGTAAGCGTGTAGCTCTGCACACCGATCTCCTTGATAATCTTGAAGAGGGTCCTGTGATCGTCCTGAGTTATGGGTTTGATGATGCACTTGGTGCCCTTTGACGTTTTTATGAAGAACTTTGGCCTCATCTCGAGCTTATCGAGCTCGCAGTTGAATGTTTTAATGCTTCAGATTCTGGCAGACGTTTGGAGGGGGTCTCACTGCCTTTTCGACTTGGGTCGTCTTTATTTTGGGCTGTATCTCGAAGTGCTGTCGATTACCCAAAATTTGGAAGAAACCACCCGTATTTTCCTCCCTCTTTGGTTGCTGCTTTGACCGCGATGGCATCCTTTTTGCTGGCGTTCCGGCTGATAGCGGCGATATCACTGGGCTCCTCCTAGCTTTCCGCTTGTTATGCCCAATCTACAATGCATGGTTAAACCACGTGTCAAAACGATATGGATTTTTGTGTTTGCTTCCCACTCTTGCATTTGAAAATTTATGCTTCCAAAAATGTCCCTTCTCTCTCATTCATTAATCAGCAAAAATGATGTAGTAATACCTCAGGTGTATTTAGCATAATTTAGAACCATGTAGGGGAATTTAGAACAAAACAGCTGTAAACTGGAACTTGTACTTTCAGTCTTGAAAGAAATATTTTATATTATTCGACTTGGCCCAAGCAATTTCTTAGTTTACTAAGTTTACTATATCATAGTATAAATTATTGAGACCAAATACTTCCTTTGATATAATTCTGCAATGAAATCGAGGAAGCAATTACATTTATGATAATTGACAGGTCAACAGCTGTTTAATTTGGCAGCTTACCACTGCTTACATATTTCGTGTATTTATATACATTCTTCAGCATACGATATCGTTTTGACGACGTGGTTTAACCATGCCTACTATCATCTGTCAAGTGTTAAGTGTGGTGACAGTCGTGTTTAGCGTGAATTTTGTTTTTAAAGTATTTTTGAACGTTTTTAATTACATTTTAGTGCTTTGTTTGTGTCTTTAGTGTTGTTAGTTTGGTTTTTGGTTATTGTTTTGGGTGTAATTTAATTATACTGGTGTAATTTTATGTTTTTGTTTTTAGTGCTAGCTAACCCCAATTTTTTCTTTTTTTTTACATAACGTGCTTTGTTTATACTATCTTACTACGTTTTTTCCAATCGCGTCGTAATTTAATTTTATTCTTTTTATTATGGATTGCTGTGGTTTTTGCCGCGCCGAATTTGATGGCTCTTCCGAGTTTTTAGCGTGCGATGGTGTTTGTGGTAAGGCGTTCCACGCCACATGCGTAAAACTCGAGAGTGCGGCCTTAAAATTGTTAAAAAAGACTCGCAATTTACTGTGGGTCTGCGACTCTTGTGGAAGAGCCCCGGCCCATACTTTTTTTGATACGTTCGCTTTGTACAGAGGTGACCTGGACAACCTTAAGAACATGGTGGTTGGCCTATCAGACAAAGTTAACCTTAATGTTCAGTCTATTGAGCAAAAAATGGTTGACTGCTCCAGTTCAACTGTCGTTGACGTTCCTCAACAACCAAAATTGGCCCACGGTTTCATAAACAACCGCTCTAATAGAAACCACAAGAGCAATCCAATTACAAAGAAGAAAAAAACTTCCAAAAAACAGGAGGTTCTCCCGACTGTGGGATTTAACCCACCGAATCCGCCAACTCCTGGTACACAGGGTTCTCCTTTGGCTGGTGGGGCCGTATGCAGCGCTTTGAGCCAATGCGTGGATAATACCACTCCAGCTCCTGCTTCTGAATCCACAGTAACACATAATATTAATTCCGTGTCCACATTAGGGAATGGTAATGGCACCTCCTTGAGGACAGTACCAAAACCTTCGAGTGTTTTTGTTACTCGGTTCTCTCCTGAAACGTTGTGTGATGACATATTGACGTATCTTAAATCCAAAAACATTGCAACAGAGAGTATTTCTTGTCGTAAAATTAGTAAATCCTCGAAACCGGTTGCATCCTTTGTCTTAACTGTTTCAGCAGATATGCAGGAAAAGTTATTAGATCCCTTATTCTGGCCCTCCGGCGCTTTCACTAAATTATTTGTACCTTCCGTGCGCCAACCTAGAAATACAGTTAATATAAGCAATGTTATTCCAAAAAACTGAAGTCGCTTTCCCTTTACTATCAAAATGTAAGGGGGATTCGGACAAAGACTGCGCATATCTTCAAATCCTCTGTTGCAACTTGTTTTGATATCGTTGCTTTCACTGAAACTTGGCTGCATCACGGCTTTCGTGATGCCGAAATTTTAGACAATTCTTACCAGATTTTTAGGAAAGATAGACATACGGATTCTGAGGCTCGTGGCGGTGGCGTACTCCTCGCATGCAAAAACATTTTTAACTGCAGCCAAATTGAGGTTCCAAGTTTTTCCAACACTCTTGACACTGAACTTATAGTTCTTAAGGTATCTCTTTTAAAACACGACTTATACATACTATGTTGCTATATTCCTCCAGACTCCATAAACATTGTCGATGACAAAGGTCAGAATATTTACGACCTACTCACTTCAACATCTAATTTTATTCACGGCAAGATGCAACCTCTTGACGAACTACTACTTATTGGTGATTTCAACTTACCTAATATACAATGGGTACTAAATGAAGATGACGATGACTATCTTCCTCTTAATAACTTGTCAACAAAGGAAGCACTATTCCTGGACACTATGTCATCTCTTGGGCTCAGCCAAATCAGTAATGTAAAGAATGACATGGGGAGGCAGTTGGTCCTGGTTTTCTCTACTGACGCGGGTAACATATTAGTTGAATCTAGCCCCGTTATAATGTCTACTCTTGACAAATATCACCCCCCTCTACTAATTTCATATTGCTTTGAAACCGAAAACATTACTAATTGTGACGAAACACAATATTTTTTCAATTTTAGAAAGGCTAACTTTTCGGAACTTTCCAGTAGACTTACCTCTATTGATTTCAACACATTACTGTCTAGCAATAGTGTTGACGAAGACGTCTCTAAATTTTACATAATTCTTTTCGATTTATTTTCCTCTCACGTTCCCCGCGAGCGACAGCGGTCCTCTAAAACATCTCCGCCATGGTTCAATAAAGAACTAAAACATCTCAAAAATAAAAAGAATAAATTGTGGAAAAGTTATATGAGTGACAAAGGCATTATAAGTCACAATAATTTCCTCACATCCTATAATGAGTTCAAAGAACTTTCCTCTACACTTTATGATGAATATATTCAAAGCATGCGTGCGAAATTATTTCGTGACCCACGTATCTTTTTTAAGTTCATTAATATGAAGAAAAAAACGGACAACTACCCCAATACCATGAGGTACAAAGATTCTGCTAGTGATGATTCATCCGAAATTTGCAATATGTTTGCTTCTTATTTTGACAATGCATTTTCTTCGTCCAATTTCCTTCCTTGAAATGACAACTTCAGTCATATGAACGATTCTCATAACGTTTCATTCACTACCCCTACAATTGCGAGAGAGGATATACTCGATCATATTAATGGGCTTCCAAATGACTTCACGACGGGTCCTGATGGGATCCCTCCAGCTTTCTTTAAGTCATGCTGCTTTGCCCTTGCATCTCCGCTGAGAATTATTTTCCAAAAATCGCTCAATAGCGGTTGTTTCCCACAGCTATGGAAAAATTCTTTTATCATACCTATCCACAAAAAAGGTAGTAAGAGTGAAATTTCTAATTATAGACCTATTGCAAAATTATCTTGTATGCCTAAATTATTCGAATCTATCATTTACTCTCAGTTATCAATTTCCTGCAAGAATTTGCTTTCTTCAAACCAGCATGGATTTATCTCGGGCAGGTCTACAACCACTAACTTGTTGGAATTTGTCTCGCCTACCGTTGGCGGGTTTGCAAAAGGCTATCAGACAGATTGTATTTATACTGACTTCAGTAAAGCGTTCGACAAGTTATCTCACTCCGTGATACTCTTTAAAATGGAAAAGTATGGGTTTCACCCAACATTTATAAAATGGACGGAGTCTTATTTAGATAACAGAACATATCAAATACTATTCCGTCATTCCGTCTCCAGAGTCCTGAAAGCTTCGTCCGGCGTACCTCAAGGGAGTCACTTGGGCCCGTTGTTTTTCATTCTATCTATTGACGACATTGTCTCTGTTGTGAGGCACTGCAAAGTATTGATTTATGCTGACGATATTAAACTTTTCGCTCAGATTAAATCTGTTACCGATTGTGAACTGGTACAAGGTGATCTTCACAAATTTTACGTTTGGTGCAAAAACAATAATTTGGCCCTCAATATCGACAAATGTGAGGTTATGACTTTCCACAGGAATCAGAAACCAATCACTTATGATTATGTGTTCTCGGATTCCACGATTCGCCGTCGCGAGGGTGCTGTTTATGATTTGGGTGTTAAATGTGACCATAGATTGAATTTCATATCCCACATTAACTATATGGTATCTAAGAGTAGTTCTATGCTGGGCTTTATTAAACGTTGGTCTCGAGAGTTCTCGAATCCCACCATAACACTGCGTTTGTACACTTGCTTTGTGAGACCTCTCCTTGAATACGCTAGCCAGGTCTGGTCTCCATTTTACGGTACACACATCGAACGCATCGAGTCTGTTCAGCGGAACTTCCTGCGCTTCGCTCTCAGGCATCTACCCTGGAACAATTCATTGATTCTTCCACCTTATGAGGATCGCTTGAAGCTTTTAAATATGCACTCCCTCGAAAAACGTCGCATGGTCGCTGATGTAACTTTTGTGCATCAACTCTTAAACGCGAATATTGATTCTCCCCTTCTACTTAGCAAAATGTCTTTCCGTGATAGTGCGCACAATTTGAGAAGGTTACCTCTGTTGCATGTTAACGCCGCAAGATCCAACTTTAGTATGTATGAACCCATCAATCGCATGTGCATTGTTGTTAATATTAAGGCTGAGCATTTTGTCGTTGATATTTCCAAGCATGTTTTAAAGAAACGTCTATATAATACTTAAATTTCTGTTTCCATGTCGCATTGCATGTCATCTCATTCGGTGTTTGGTCTATGTTTAGTTTAACATACTAATACTAACACCGACTAAGTGATGAATCGCATGTATTGTTGAGACGTTTATTTATTAAACGTGTCCATGCAGCGAGCTTGTGTTAAGCTGGTTCTGATAGTCAATCATAAAACTTTGGAAAGTAGCGGGAGCATTTTTCAAACCAAATGGCATCCTGGCATACTCGTATAGAGCAAAAGCATTCTTTTCAATGTCTTTTCGAGCTACTAGAATCTGAAGGTAACCTTTTGCAAGATCCAATGAACTGAAGAATTGGGCTTTACCCAATTTATCTAGTATGCTATCAATATTTGGTAAGGGATATTTGTCGTCTATTGTAATTGAATTTAATTTTCTATAGTCTACAACAATTCTATATTTTTGAATCCCCGAATTGTCTTTTTTCTTGGGTATCACTATAATGGGTAAACTATATTTACTCTTACTTTTTCTCATGATACCTTGAGTTTCCATTTCGCTAATCTGTTTCCTCACTTCCTCTGCATGTTGTGGTGGATATCTGTAAAATTTAGAATTTATTTGCTCCGAAGTAGTGGTGTTAATTTCATGTACAATGCTTGTGGTATTTGTTAATTTATCCCCTTCTTTATAGAATAGCTTTTTATATTTCTCCAGTAATTGTTTTACCCCTTCCTTCTCTTCATTGTTCAAATGATCTAGCGTTATATTTCCCAATCTACATTTACTTCTTCAACACTTTTATTTAAGAATGGTAATTTTACCCCATTTTTTAATATACCTTCCCTATTTTCAATATTAATTAATTTTACATTATTTTGAACCCAATCCATTCCTGTCAAAAGATTATATGTTTTCTCTAAAATTAGTTTTAACTCATTTCATTCCGGCGTTATATTGTTGTTGGAACTCAATAGGACATTTTGTTTTCACATACTCTGTGTCTTTCTGTATTTCTCCTTCTATAGAATTAAAATCACTTCATAAATTTCATTCGGGACATTTTTCGAATTTAATAAACTTATAGTAGAGCCAGTATCTAATAAAGCGATAAACTCTCGATCATTGATTGTTAGGGTAATAAATATTTTTTTCATGTCCGGGGCTAGTTTATAAAAAACTCGTTTTGCTCGGCCTGATTAATATTTTGACTAGCACTAATTTCATCGACTTCCATCGGTTGGATATTAGCATTATTATGGTTATTATTATTTTGATGTGAGTTTCTCCACTGAGCACTATTATTGGGAAAGAAGTTTCTTCTAGGATAACCAGAATTATTATTTCGAAACTGACCAGAATTATTAGCATTGAGATTATGAAATCGATCGGAACCATTACTGTGATTATTAAAATTTTGTTGAACGTTACTATAATTATGTCTTTGTGTTGGCCTATGGTTATATCTTTCTTTTGGTATTTGGCGGAGTTTACAAAATTTTAAATTAAATTGATCTTGACCGATACATTTATTCAGAACTGCTCTAATTTCTTCTAATCTAAATAAATTATTTAATTCTGCAGCTAAAGCACCAGCTGTTATCTCTTGTATTTTCAACACCAATACACGGCGTAATTGATTAACTATTTCACTTTGGTAATCACTAAAAATTGCACATTCTGATATATCGTTAACAAATGTTGAAATTTTATCTAGCAAATCTAAAATCGTACTTACTTTTAACATACTTATGTCTTGCATTTTTTGACCTTGTTCTTTTGATGGTTTATAATGTAATTTCAACTTCCTCTTACATTCTTCCCATGAATCTGGTGGTGAAGTTTCCAAGTCATTCCTTGCTGAACCCAATATCTTCTCATTATAGATGTGCGAACGCACACTAAAATTAAATCACTTTGCTTCAACAAATCAGAGCAGGCATTCTCAATAATTTGCTGGGAATGTACAAATCAAAGCAGGCATTCCCGGCAACCTGCTTACTATAAAAGGCCTGTGAAGCAAAGGGATTTTTGTCAGTCGTATCTGATCACTTGAATGCAACACAGTAAATTGCATTCTTGACATGACAGTCGTAACGCATTAACTTGCGACTGTGACACTACACCACCAAGAACACACATATAAATATAATAAATTTCAATAAGACTTATTATATTTATATATTACTGAACGACAGTAACGTTCATTATCAAGTACAGTATATTAAGCTGTTACTACCAAGCTAATCCTACCCAAAGGATTCACTACACCAAACAACACTTGCATGCTACATTAAGGCATACAATTATCGCATATATAAATATAATAAACTACAGTAAGGTTTATTATATTTGTATACGACTGAACTACAGTAAGGTTCAGACCCATCACACTATTAGAAAACCAGTATATTTCTGAGTACTAATTCTTCTTTTCTCATTCCAGCACCACAACCAAGTCAACATTAATTTAAGTTGATTTGTTTTATATTATTGTTGTTGTTTATTTAATTGATTTGCTGCATATCTTTGTTCATTTTCGTTGCTATAATAAAGCACACATTTAAAATTGTTTAATTGGTCTATTTGTTTTTGATCTGGCACCCCTTTTATTAGTTTAGACAAACCTAGAGTTTGTCCATGGTCCTTCGAGCCGGATAAATAGATCAATCATTCAGTTTTGAAAAGTGTTTATAGCTGCGAGATGACTAAGATAGACAAATTAATAAAACGACAAATTGCCATTAAAGTTCAAATAGAAGGGCAAAGGTCACGACATGAGAAACTAAACAAAACAACTTCTGGATACTTTCAGACAGTAATTAGTATCTTAAAAGATTACTGGATTGAATTCTCAGAGAATAACCTCGTCATTTGATTTAGAGACGCATGATGACTCATACTTCACAGAAAACATATTCGAGGTCACTCAAACCATATACATTGAGCTTCTTAGCGAACTCAATGATGGTCTTACTACAACTCCAAAGGTAGAAAAACCTGACACTAAATATCATCACAAGGCTGACATACAGTTGCCTAGAATCAATATTGCTATATTTGATGGTAGTTACAAATCTTGGAGAACCTTCCACGATTTATTCAAATCACTAATACATGAGGACTATTCTGTACCTAATATACAAAAATTACATTACCTCAAAACCAGTGTCACTGGTGAGGCAGAACGACTTCTGCGACAATTCGACATCGCAGAGTCCAACTATGAGAAAGCATGGGACTTACTTATCCAACGATACGACAACAAACGCGTATTAGCTTCCACTCAATTATCGATTTTCTTAAATCAACCACCCATTAAAGTGGATACTCACATAAATATCAAAAATCTTCTGACTACAACAGCAGAAAGCCTACACGAACTTAAGGCACTCAAAATACCCATTGAGCAATGGGATTTAATAGTAATACACATTTTGGTGAAAAAACTTCCCTCGGAAACCCATTACTTATGGGAACAGGAAATAAGCAATCCAAGCGAATTTCCATCATACAAAAAGTTTATGGAATTTTTGGAAAGGCGCTTCAGAACACTTGAAGCTATTAGTGAAAATACAAGAAGTATACATAACACTTCCAAACCGCATCATGCTCTGCAATACACCACCAGGTCCAAACCAACATACGGACTCTACGCCAATCCACCAAAACAAGGCATACAAGCCTGTATAATGTGCAAGGAAGCACACATATTGTACCATTGTAAAAAATTCCATAAACTAAGCATAGCCGACCGCGAAAAGTACACAAAGGAGAATAGATTGTGTATGAATTGTTTGGCACCAGCTCACATCGCAAAAAATTGCAAGAGCAAAGGGACGTGTTTCAAATGCAGAAAACGTCACAATACTTTACTACATCTACCAGCAGCACCAATTCAAGGAAGCAATGTAAGTACACCAAACTCCCCTGACAATTGTGAGGAGAAATCAACGCCAGAAAAACCGACATCTTTCTTTACATCGAACTTAAAGAAAGCATTGCTATCAACAGCATTGGTAGAAGTAGTAACAAATACACTACGCGCTCCGGATCTCAGGTATCATTTATATCTAAATCAGCGTATAAACGTTTGAAGGTAAAGGGATCATCAATAAATCTTCATGTATCGGGGTTGGGTAATACTCGAACTACTACAGCTTCAAAGCAAGCAAACATTACTATAAGGTCTTTACACAAAAATACTCCATAAATACCAACGTTTTGGTAATACCCAAAATATCGGACAATATACCTCAGAGTATTGTCAACACAAATGAATGGCCTGACATCAAGTATTTGAACTTGGCTGACCCACAATTTCACCAGCCCGGACCTGTGGATATGTTACTAGGAGCGGACATATCCACAGAGATAATAACAGATGGAGTCCTTAAAGGCCCACCAAATACACCGACAGCCATAAATACACATCTTGGATGGATATTAATAGGCTCAACCATAAAACGTTCCGATTGTCGTATTTCGACATTAACTTCCTCTATTGATGATTCGACCACACTACAAAACCATCTCAGACAATTCTGGTAAACGGACGAATTACCGAATCATTCAAAGCTCAAACCAATTCATGAACAATGCGAATTATTCTACGAAAAGAACCACAAATGGCTTGAAAATGGACGATATGAGGTAAAACTTCCATTCATAAATTCAGAGGCACCTGATCTGGGACAGTCTAGGAACTTAGTTATAAAGCAATTCATTCAACAAGAGAAAAGATTCAATAATAGACCAGAACACGCAGAACAATATAAGGCATGTATCAATGAATATAAAACCCTTGGTCACATGAAGGAGATTTCGGCAGAACAAGTCAAGGCTGAACAAACCACAGATGGCAAAATACAGTATTATTATCTACCACACCATGCTGTAACAAAAGAAAGTACGACTACAAAATTACGAGTAGTATTTAACGCATCTGCCAAAACATCCAATGGCAAGAGTCTTAACGAACAATTGTTAATATGGCCTACGATTCAGCCAACGTTACGGACAACCATTCTCAAATGGCGCCAATACAAATACGCCATCACAGCAGATATAGAAAAGATGTATCGCGTGATAAATGTGCATCAGACTCATCAAGATTTTCAGCGAATAATATGGCGCAACAACCCTGAAGAACCCATAAAAGATTACGCCTTAAAAACGGTGACATTTGGAACTGCACCAGCTCCATACCTCGCCATAAAAACGATTCAACAATTAGCAGCAGACGAAGGGAAAAACTACCCTCTTGCTGCAAAATGCATGTCAACAGATTTTTATGTAGATGATCTGCTGACAGGAAGTCAGACAATTCCACAGGGGTTACAACTACAAACAGAAATAAGCATCATGTTAAAATCTGGTGGATTCAAATTACGAAAATGGGCAAGTAACCATCCGAGCTTGTTGAGGAACATTTCAGAGGAAGATAGAGAAATCAAAGGCTCGTTAGGTTTCTCAACAAACGAGACAATTAAAACGCTGGGAATAAACTGGCAACCAGCATCAGACAATTTCACGTTTTCAGTAGTTCTTCCATCAGCAAAAAACCATTACACCAAAAGAATTATATTGTCAGAAATATCTAGCCTCTTTGATCCACTAGGATGGTTATCACCATGTATAATCAAGGCTAAAATTCTGATTCAAAAGTTATGGTTATCTGGGTGTGAGTGGGATGAAATACTTCCATCACATCTAACGGAATGGATTAGATTTAAAGAAGAACTACTGCAAATCCGAAAACTAAAAATACCACGATATATACAAACGTCCCCAGATGCGATATCTACAGAGCTGCATGGATTTAGCGATGCATCAATAAATGCATACGCAGCAGTCATTTATATGCGTACCACAGATAGCAATGGAGTTAATATAAACTTGTTAACATCAAAAACAAGGGTGGCTCCCATAAAACCAGTAACACTTCCTCGGCTCGAACTCTGTGGTGCTGTATTGCTTGCACAATTAATGAAGCAAGTACAAGACAATTTAAATCTTGAAAGTAGTACCGTGACAGCATGGACCGATTCCACAATTACGTTAGCATGGATAAAGTCGCATCTAAGTAAATGGAAAACCTATGTGGCTAATAGAGTAGCCGACATACATGATAACTTACCAGAGGCTAAATGGTATCATATATCATCAATGGATAATCCAGCAGATGCTGCCTCAAGAAGAATCCTTCCAAATTTGTTGTTAGAACAAAATATATGGTGACATGGTCCAGAATGGCTTAAAAAACCAAAGAAAGGTTGGCCTATTCAAAATCACACACATGAAACAGACAACGAGAAAAAACCAGCTAAAACCTTTAGCAATACAATACAGGAGGAGTTTGTTCTCTTACACAAATTTTCCTCATTTACAAAAGTAATTCGAGTAACGGCTTGCTGTTGGAGATTCATAACCAACTATCGAGGAAAGACGACGCGAAAAGATAAGAATCTCTCAACATCAGAACTAAAAATAGCTAGAACACTCATTCTCAAACTGCTACAGCAGCAATCGTTTAAGGTAGAGATTATGGAGCTTCAGAAAAACAGTCTAATCTGCAACAAAAGCAAAATTTTATCTCCCAACCCGTTCCTTGACGAAGAAGGGGTACTTCGAGTCGGCGGACGTCTGACTCAGTCAGAATTATCATATGACGAAAAGCATCCCATATTACTACCTAACAAACATCACATAACCGATACCATAATAGATTACTTTCATAAAACTACTCTTCATGGTGGAACACAACTAGTTCTAAGTAGTCTGAGAAGTAAATATTGGTTACTAAATGCTCGAAACACAATTCGAAGCCATCTGTACAAATGTGTAACATGCAAAAGATATAATGCAAGGCCATCAACCCAATTGATAAGTTCGCTTCCATCAGCACGTGTTAACAAGTCTCTACCATTTACACATACAGGGGTTGACTACGCATGCCCCATCAATTTGAAAATTTCTCATATAAGGTCGGCAAAATTAACCAAAGCATATATCTGTTTATTCATTTGCCTTTCAACTAAAGCAATTCATATAGAGCTCGCTACAGAACTATCTACCTCTGCCTTCCTATCTGCATTCAGACGGTTCGTAGGCAGAAGAGGATTACCATCTGACATGTATTCAGATAATGGTACAAATTTTGTAGGTGCAGCCAAAGAACTACAAACAGAATTCAAAGCTGCTTTACATGACATACAAAATAATATTTCTAATGAATTTGCAAATTTGGATATTACTTGGCACTTCAACCCACCGTATGCACCACATTTTGGAGGTTTATGGGAAGCCGGTGTTGAGTCAGCAAAAAGACATCTGAACAATACACTATCAAATACAAAACTAACATACGAGGAAATGTCTACAGTCCTTACGCAAGTAGAGGCATGTTTAAATTCTACACCGCTCTGTCCGCTTTCCAATAATCCTAACGACGGCAATTATCTGACACCGGGACATTTCTTAACTGGGAAACATTTGCTAACACCAGTAGAAACTGCATTGTCACATATTCCATATCATACCCTAAAAAAGTGGCAATATCTCCGAGTATTAATGAATATATTCTGGAAAAAATGGTCGTCAGATTATTTACATCAATTACAGGACAGAAATAAATGGCAAAGGGAGACAAATATCCCCATAGAGGGGAGCATAGTGATTCTGAGAATATTAAAAGTTCACATGGGGCACGATAAACTGATTCGAACAATTACGTTAAAAACTTCAAAAAATACACTTGTAAGACCTATTACAAAAAAAAATCCTCTCCTCGAATCACAGCAAACCATGCTGTGACTTATATCAGTATATAAAGAAATTTTAAAATCAGAATTAAAATCAGTATACAACAAACTTGCAAGGCATCACCATCACAAATGAGTCTCATGATAGATACCCGCTCGATTGAAGAGATGCTAATAACGGACCCGATGCCGAGACCATTATAACTCCGCTGCCGACAACACCACGAAGGATGATAACATCAGACGTCCCAGATATTATCAAGGAGATTCTGACCATGGACCTTATGCCAAAGCCAATATCATCGCTACCAACAACACCAAGAAAAATTAACAAGCTAGATATTATCATCTACAAACCGTTTGAGGCAAAACGTGCTACATCCCCAGTACGAAGGAAAGCAAACAAGTTGAAGAAAAGTCAAAAAAAAAAAAAAAAAAGAGATTTATTAAACACCAGGATAACGTCACCGAGATCAGGACTAATGCACCAAACAAACGTACATGAAAAAGAACAGCAACGCAATCGACAGGTAAACAGAGTAGTACACCTCTACTTCCGCTAGCTGTGCTTCAAAAGTTAGAAACCACTAAAGCGATGTCAGACATAATTTCTAAACTCAACATCCCGTGGACCAAAGTATTGAAAGCAAGGAAGTACTATCTACATTCTCTTGGTCCGGGGCATCATATCAAGTTTACGGTAACAAAACGAGGAACATTAACGGTGATACACAAATTACGTAAGTAGGAATTATTTGGAGGCGGGAGATTGTGCGAACGCACACTAAAATTAAATCACTTTGCTTCAACAAATCAGAGCAGGCATTCTCAATAACTTGCTGGGAATGTACAAATCAAAGCAGGCATTCCCGGCAACCTGCTTACTATAAAAGGCCTGTGAAGCAAAGGGATTTTTGTCAGTCGTATCTGATCACTTGAATGCAACACAGTAAATTGTATTCTTGACATGACAGTCGTAACGCATTAACTTGCGACTGTGACACTACACCACCAAGAACACACATATAAATATAATAAATTGCAATAATTTATATTATATTTATATATTACTGAACGACAGTAACGTTCATTATCAAGTACAGTATATTAAGCTTTTACTACCAAGCTAATCCTACCCAAAGGATTCACTACACCAAACAACACTTGCATGCTACATTAAGGCATACAATTATCGCATATATAAATATAATAAACTACAGTAAGGTTTATTATATTTGTATACGACTGAACTACAGTAAGGTTCAGACCCATCACACTATTAGAAAACCAGTATATTTCTGAGTACTAATTCTTCTTTTCTCATTCCAGCACCACAACCAAGTCAACATTAATTTAAGTTGATTTGTTTTATATTATTGTTGTTGTTTATTTAATTGATTTGTTGCATATCTTTGTTCATTTTCGTTGCTATAATAAAGCACACATTTAAAATTGTTTAATTGGTCTATTTGTTTTTGATCTGGCACCCCTTTTATTACTTTAGACAAACCTAGAGTTTGTACAATAGATGACTGTGTACACTTGGTATGCTTGTTGTGGATATTCCAATAATGCCCTATCAACAGCTGATATAAATGATGGTAAAGTCCCTGGTTTCCTTTCAAAAGGAGTGGAGTTCTTTCTCAATTCTGCTTCTAAGGGATGTTTGTTGAGCCTGCCTGCCTAAGATCTCTGTCAATGCAACTAAATATTGCGCCATTATATTTGGTTGAGCCGGTTGTGCCATTCCTCTGTTGCGGTCAATCGCTAGGTTTCTTTGATTTCTTCTCTCCAGTATTGTGTTAAGTTAGTGGTCGTTTCTTCGTGATCTAGTAAATTTTGCTTTAGGTCACTGCGTTTCACACTTTATTATTTTAATACAATGAAAACAAATTAATATTATAAATTTTCATTTACGTTCACTATAAACTATCGATAAGCTCGAATCACTGGATCCTTGTTCTACAGAAAAGGATCCTACCGACTGCGCCAGTTAATTATTTTCGTATTTTTCCGGAGAAAAAAAAAAGGGAAAAGATATCGATTTTTAAATCACAACAAAAGCTTGCACTTTATTCTAAATTTTATTCAAGAAATATTTCTACATTAGTTTTTTATTTTACCGCCGTGCTGATTATAAGAGTCCCGACATTCAGTGAATGCTTTCACAGACTGATTTTCTCTTGTTAAAAGTTCATTTTCTAGTCTTTTTACTTTCTGCAAACATCAGCGTTTTTACAAGCTGTGTGAAATTAATTTGATATTTTTGTTGTTATGATATGCTGTCGGTGCAGCATAAAATGTGGGAACTTGTTATTTTTGAAAGTTTATACCTTACCTAGCCATTGGTTTAGGTTTCTTTGGAATTGCGTAATTATTTTGTTTTACAAACTCACTTTATGCAGCTTAGCCGTAATTAAACACCATTTATAATAGAGTCTGGAAGTCCATTTAAAAGTAGAAGCTTTTCGATGCGCTTACCTGATAACCTATTTCTTACAGTTATCACTTGTCCAGCTTCTTCGAGCAGGAAACTAAGGGAGTAGGCATTGTGTATAAAATTTGTGTAGGTGAGCGTAACCAAAATGCCGTTTTATGTGTGCATGAGATATGGCCATATTGGATCCTGCTGTCAGATTTCATGGGCAGCCGAGGACGGAAAAAGGATCCTGCCACCCGATCCTAGGATACTCTGTAGGTAAGTGATATACTCGGTCCCTTTCGGTGCAGTGTGTAGCGTGTTGTTTTTTGTAGATCCCCGTTCTCGTTCAGGCACGATTTATATTTTGTCAGGACAAAGTGACAGGCAGGTGTTTGTTTGGTGAACCCACCCCGCATTCCGCGCCATATAGCCAAGGTGCTAGCGTGCCGGCCTGCTGAACTGTCACTGGGTGAGCTGTCAGCTATTGTTGGCAGACGGACTTTACGTCCTCCAGCTCTTACCTTTTCATAAGTCGCATAATAATTTCGAGAAATAAATTGTATGGGAGGAGAGCCGGAAAATGCACGGTGTGGGCGTTAGGGGGTTTTCTGATTTTGGATGCTTTTTATCCTAATACCATGCTACTTTCTTGTTATACACCCTATGAAGGTAACTTGCATCTAGAGCGATAGTCAACACTCTACGGTTTCCAAAAAATGCCCAAACACCTCTATCCCCTTTCCGTCGGCAGTTATAGGACGTCAAAGTAAAAAAAATTGAAAATTTTGCAATTTTAACGACTTCCCCGCTAAAAGGTAAGATAAGGATAGCACTTTCATGCAAGATTTCGAGACCTCCGAATGTTACCTTTCATTTGATCCTGCACATGTATCTACCTAAATGCTACCGTTTTTGAGATATAATCCGTTTTTATGATGCATAATTTCATGAAGTTTGCGCCTAATTTTATGCAATTCCGCGCAAATTAGCAAAACTAGTTACAGTTCACTAGGGTGTCTTAATGCACAGGTGCAGATTTGCCCGTGATTCAAACTTAAATTTTTTTAATATTCATATAATATAACGTTGAATGTTCGATAGCGTGCCTTACAGCTATAGGCGCTGATTTAGCTGCGATTCAAAATGGAAAGCTTATAACTAGTTACGTAATATAGCTTGAATGTTCAATAAAACTTTTTAAATATTCATATAATATAACGTTGAATGTTCGATAGGGTGCTTTACAGCGATAGGCACTGCTTCAGCGGTTATTCAAAATCCTTAAAACGTTTGAATATTCATATAATATAACGTCGAGTGTTCGATGGGGTGCTTTACAGCTATAGGCACTGCTTTAGCCGCGAAAAACTTTTTAATATTCATATAATGTAACGTTGAATGTTCGATGGGGTGCCTTATAGCTATAGGCACTGCTTTAGCCGCGATTAATAACGATTAATAACTTTATACTTTTTAATATTCATATAATATAACGTCGAATGTTCGATGGGGTGCCTTACAGCTATAGGCACTGCCTTAGCCGCGATTAAAAACTTAAAACTTTTTAATATACATATAATAACGTCGAATGTTCGATAGGGAGCCTTACAGCTATAGGCGCTGCTTTAGCCGCGACTTAAACCTGAAAACTTATAACTAGTCATGTAATATAGCTTGAATGGTCAATAAAACTTTTTAAATATTCATATAGTATAACGTTGAATGTTCGATTGGATGCCTTATAGCGATAGGCACTGCTTTAGCCGCGACTCAAAATCTTAAAACTTTTTAAATATTCATATAATAACGTCAAATATTCGATAAGGTGCCTTACAGCTATAGGCACCGCTTTAGCCGCGATTCAGAAAAGTAACGTTTAACATGAATGCTCAGGTGACCAGATTAGGCCTCGTACGAGGCGCAAACAGGTATGTATGTGGTTATGCGAGGTCCTTCTTTTGAGGTTATCTTCCGCGGCACCACTATGATGCCTGCTGTGGGCGCTCCGCTGAACGGATTATGTGGTAAGGCCACTGACCAATAAGGTGTGCATTGCCGAACTAATATTAGAACACCTTTATGCTTCCACTCTTATGTGTGATTACTTGCTGTAAGTTCGTGCACACTCATTGATATGGGTAATTGTATGAGTTCCAGAAAGCCTCCTTATCGCTTCACAAGCTGCCGTAATTTAATCTAATGTTATTAGTACTTATCAATGTACTAGGTGCTCCTCAGTTTGAACCATATGCTGCGTTCTTATCTCTACCTAATATTCGTACGATTAAATTCCACCTTTTTACTTTCAGCTGGATTTGTTCTCGAAACTTTTTGTTGCTTGTAAAGACTATCGAATAGTTACGTGACCGCCTGTTTTAGAAAAGATTAAAACATCTCCATCCACCACCTTTCATACCTCACACTTCAATCTCATGCCCGGCTGTCACTCATTTCCGGCATCTTCGTTGCCGATTCGCTCCGTTCCCCTGACGGTTTTGACAGTCAGATGTCGGGATTGTCACATAAATGGTTACCCATGATCGTCAAGCCCACATGCGACCATAACAAAATATAGTTAGGAATCCGGGGTATAAAGGAAATGCGGTACGTATGGGACACCCTGTAAAACAGGAAACTGCAACAGTCCCATAGTTGCTGGAAAAAATTTCCTATGTTTCAACTTATAAGACAACTCTTAGTTACTTATAAGAGCAACTCTTATAAGATCATTCTTGCATCTGTCTGTTTGAATATTATTGAAATTTGACAATACAGTAGAGTGTTATGGAACATTTGTTGAGTGATTTATTTTTGGGCGTGAAGTCCCAGCTGTCAGCATGAGCTGACAGACCACTCGGTGGACAGTGTTGACTGCAGGGCGACACGCTAGCACTTCGGCTGCGGGAGAGTTATAGGGGGGGTTAACCAAAAACCTGCCGCTGCCACCTGCCATAATCAAAAATGTTCGTGCCTACAATAACAAAAGCCGTAGCACACACTCCAGCCCTGAAGGGGCCTTTACACCACTTACCTAGTGAGAATTTCCTTGTAACGCAAACAGGGTTTCAGATATTTAGACATCAGGTATGACCATCTCGACTAATTCTCCTGTCCCAAGAAATACTTTTGGTTCCACAAATGTTTCCACAACAAATCGAGCCTGAGTCTAAGAATGCCAGGTCAGTTGGACGAAAAGCTACTACGAGTACATTTAATTCAGCAAAATTGTTTTATTTCAATAGCACACATGAATGTTCTTGTCATGCAAATGTTAACCTAATTCTGACATATACATATACGATCTGACCTATTGCCATCTTCTTAGAAAAAAAATCAATGTTGGTAGTTATGTTTCAAAATTTCAAATTATTAATACTAGTAAATGCTTAAGTAATGTAAACGCTAGTTTTAGTTAGAGTTATCTAACATACATGTGTGTGTTCTTATCTAAGGCAACATTCTTGTGACGAAATTTCAATGTAGATATATTCAAAATTGTATACCATTAGTTCTAATAAAGACTTAATTAACGTAAAATTCAAAATTGTATACCATTAGTTCTAAAAAAAACTTAATTAACGTAAATGCTAAGGCAAATATGACATATCTATATGCTTGTATCTATAACAACATTCTTATGACGGAGATTTATCTCTGGTATTTATCTTTAAACCTTCTTTCTTTTGTTAGCATCTGCGATGTCTAAGTGTCGCAAACCTGTTTATTTTATGATGTGTATTAAAAAAAATCCTACTTCTTTATTCTCCGAAATCTAAGCGATTCCAGTTTCTCCGTTGTTAAAGATAACGTTATTGTCTATAACCTGACGAGCCTTTGCCATGTGGTAACTTGTAACTTCACTATCTATGCGGCATCTATCACTCTAGTCTAGATAACTCTATTACAGGAAAATGTGTACAAGTACTCACCAATATAATAATAATCGAAGAGGCCTCCTAGAGTCGTGTCTGTAATTTTTATAAATAAAAATTTTTTGTTGAACACAAATTCCTGGTTATTCCCATAGTCTGCTTAAATGTAAATTTTTGTTCTTTATGTTTGGCTTAGCTTTTCCCTATACGTTGGCAAAAAGGTTGCATGGAGGCTGTGGCCTTATTTGTAACATGACGACTGCTTCCCGTGCCTGGCTTAGACTTGATTAATGTGTTATGTAATTTTCAGCTAAAAACTGCTGACAGAGGGCCGTACCGCGGCACCAACCTGATTAAATTATAGACATTAATAAAATTTACGCGTTAATTTTACCCCCTGTCACACCTTCATTTCCTTTGTGTACCTGACTTGTGTGGGTGGTGTATTGCGCACAGTGGTTACGTCCTCACGATGTTTAATGACAATGGATTTGGATGCTGAATACCTACTCGATTATTCTCCGTATTCTCTGTATTTCGCGAGAAATTTCTACACGTATCTCGAGCTCTATATTTTCACCGAGAGGAAAATATAAGAGACTCCTTGCCTTGTACCAATTCAATGGAGAAAGGTATTACTTAATCTGGAAATAATTTGACTGAGGCTCACTGCTTCGGTGTCTGTATTTAACTCTTGAAACGGACCTTCAGATATCTTATGATCACATGGGTTTATTTCTCGTACTTCAAAAACTCACTTTTCTGTTGTCCTAGCCTTCACGTTACCATACACTATTTACGTTTCGCTGTTTTTCTAAATTCGATTTTAATTTTTTTTGCCGATAATATGTGATTTTAATTTTTCTGGTTCTTGACGACAAAAATGTCATTTCCTCTTCTTTCTTCTCCCTCTTCAACTCGACTTCCAGGAAGTCTTCTTCTTCCTTTTCGTTTTGGGTGCGTGCGGCGCGTTTCGATCTCCATCCATACATGAGACAGTTCGCGCCCACCTCGTAGTGCTACGGGTCGCTTAGACGTGTATCTAGCTCAGTGTAGCATATTGCTATATACAATATGCTACGACCATAACAAGTGCTTAAAACGTATGAAATATAGGGAAACACTAATAGGTACCGTATTGTTATGGTCGGAGAGTGCTGCGTGCAGCAGCATGCTGAATGTATGAAGCCGACAGAGGTAGCAGAGTTACATTAGTCCACACGGCGAATGTGCTGCCGCCGGTGACATGCCGATACTAGTCAACCTGGCGGGACGGAGCCGAAAAAACAGGTTGGCAAGGAGAAGAAGAGGAGGACGTAAAATAGAGAAGTTGGTTAAAGATAGTCTTCTAGTAAGGAAACAAATTTTTGGCTATCACATTTTCACCGAGCTATCAAATTTCCAGACAGGAGGTGGATAAACGGCATCTGCATGGTAATGCAATAAATAAGGAGCACCTAACTATTTGGTTGTTGGGTCACGCTAAAAGAGAGTACAAGGGGCCCTCATGGCAGTCGAACCCTGAAATAACAAGTGAAAAAGCTAGAATTAGTCTAAGCCCAATTCTTATGATACCCTAGATGAATGCACGTATGAAATTTCGTATGGTCACCCATTTGAGCAATTTTGATTTTTGCATTGGTTTCTCACTTATATTTCTAGAACGGCTCGTCGGACAAGAAAAATGATTATAACCAATTTTATAGGATTTCTTATTCTGAAGAAGCTTTTAGTACAATAAAAATGTCTAGGAGTGATCGTTTTCAAAGTATATGTAAAAAACCAAAATTATTATATGGTAACGCCAAGAAGGGGTTGCCCGATTTAGCCCATTTTTGAAAATTTATTTGCTATTAGTATGAAAACAGAGTGTACCAAATTTCAGCTTTCTATGTCAACGTGTTCTCAGGTAGTGTCCAAATATATCCTGGAAAACGAAATTTTTGTATGGCAACCCCACGAAGGAGTTGCCCGATTTGTCTCATTTTCGAACTTAATTTTACTTTTTTTTTTAATGTCCGTGTACAAAATTTCAGCTTTCTAGGAGGGTTTTTGTTTTTGCTTCCGGAACGTGATTCCTGGGTTATCCGGGGACATGTCAGAACATTGTCAAAAAGCTTTTAACTCCGAAATGCCACGTTCGTGTTTTTGCTCAAAGGAAGCAACAAACGTCAAAATTACCAATCACAAACTTTTTCCTAACCTCTTCTTCTTTCATTGACATTTCAAAAAAAGAACAGCGGGGCTCCTAGTCAGGAGCAGCTAGGGTTAACCCGGGGTTAACCCAAGTAGCAAACAAAAACAGAAAGTGACAGCTTCGGGAGTCAAGAGTGCCACGACTCTGGCAAATCAAACACAAAATGGACTTGAGGGTTAACACCGAAGCAAAAACAAAAACACCCTAGGTGAACGCGTTCTCGAGTTATCGTGCGCACAGACAGACGGACGGACGGACGGACATGCAAAAATCAAAATAACTTTTAATATTATGCGTGGGTGTCCAATTCATTTTGCTCTACCATCATTATTTCGAGGTGTTACAAACGGAATGACAAACTTAGTATACCCCTATAGATTTCATCTAGGGTATAAAAAGCGGGATACATCGAGCACGAGTATATTTTCAAAAGATATCGCAAAAAAAGGGGGAATTCCACCTTTCCCTTCGATAGCGTCTTGGGGCGTGTGCTACCCAAGTACAGGTGTACAACCTCGTATAACTGATATACTAGAAGTTAAGCCTGCAGTACTTAGGGGCCTTATTAAACGATAACAACACGAATTGAAATTATCACGAGAAATTTAAACAGCAACGAATTCAAGATTCGTGATTGAAATAAGTTACTCGAACCATACGACTATATTCCTGTCTATATATCTGTCATCTCTACAATCTCCATATAAACACAAGGAGTTACAGGTTTAGCAAACAAGTTGACCAAGAAGCAAGAACGATCACTGGGTGGCAGTGTGCTATCATCCTAGAGCATCCCTACATGATAAGTGAAAGGGAGAATAGGAAGTTGGTGACTGTTTACCTACCACGACTTATGGAGACAGAAGAGGCAAAAGACTACCCTTCGAGACTTGGTCTTGTGTCTAAAGGAGAACTCTCAGATGTGTACCATAGTTTTTATCAGACAAATGTGAACTAAGTTTATCTATTAAGTATTTATCCATAGTGACAAGATTTTATTTATAGCGAAAACCCAAATAGGTAGCCACATAGTATATAGAAAAAGAAATTGTAGCAACCGGCATGTTTTTAACCTATAGTGAGACGAGGAAAGTATTGTGAGAAATGTAACGAACCCCCAAGTCCAAGTTGGTAACAGAAGAGCACGCGATAATACCTTATTAGGAAGTGCAAAAATGTTATATCGTACAGACAATCTAACTTTTTACAGCTTTATTAAAAGTAACTACACACGCCTCCAGGGAGCTCCTTCGAGGGAACGAACATTTTGTAAGTAAACTTGCTACATACATTTTTGCAAATTCGTTTTGAAGTATTGATCACAATTCAGAATTAAAATTACCAATATAAGTAAAAATTCAAAACTAGAAACTTCAAACAAATTAAAATTCAATATAAAATTCAACTTAGTCCAAACGACGTCACTTGGTCTCCTTTACTTCTAAAAGAAAAAGAAGAACAGAATTAATTTTCTGTAAGCAGAACAAACCTTTTGTGAATTTATGTGAGCGTACTGCAACATGTAAGGCAAAAAGAGTAGCACAATGTATGTGCTGCAGCGTATAGGCAGGCCAAAGGGGTAATGAAATTTATCTGCTGCCAAAGGGATAGCACAATGTATGTACCGCAACATGTAAGCCAAAAGGTATTAACAAAGAACATATAACAACTGTTAGATGTTCTTTGGATGTTCTTTGGTATAACAATGTATGTGCTGCAGCGTGTAAGCCAAAAGAAGACGGGTTTCAACCAATTATTACTGCGTTTAGGGTAGCAGTATACAAGTGCTGCTTCGTGTAGATATTAGGGCAGAGAATTGAGTTGTGACAAAGAAATATTCAGATAAATCTCTGAATAAAATTAGCTTCTGTATGATAATTGAAATATTCAGATAATCGTTGAAAGCCAGAGTTAACTTCTGCCAAAGGTAGGGAACGCGATTCTTCTACTCAGATTAACTCTGCGAAAAAAATTTTGATTTCCACTGCGGATCGTCGCCCTTTTATAACCGCTATATCCAGTTATGTTTCTGTCCTATGTGTGTTGCCCTGCCAACGCTAGTTTCATTTCTTCGAATTCCTAAATGAGCCACAAACAGCCTGACCACGGTACAGAGAATACAAGATATTCTCATTACGAACCACGTTCCACCATTAGTGACGAAATATCGTGAAAATGTATAGGAAAGCACAGTACAGAGAACAAAATACTCTCTGTCTTTCCTATAGAAATGTATATACATTAGTTACTAAATTACGTCACAGAACATGTGTCAAAATTTAATGTGTGGCTGACGTAATGTCACTTGATGACATTACCAAATTGTTAATATACACGGGAAATGGCAAGTTTTGCTACATTTTAGTGCTTTGTTTAGTGCTTTTGTTTACTTTCAGTTTTTGGTTGTTTCTAGTGTACTGTAGAAGAGAACAGACTGTAGCCTTAAAGGTTCTATTCCGTTTGAGTGGAGTTGTTCCAGACGTGAATTGATCTAGTTCCTAAATGAAATTTCCTGGATGATATACAGGAAGCTGCAGATGGGGAGTTTGTTTTCCTTTAGAAAACTTTTTGTGAAATTTGTGACCATGTATATAATTTCGAATAAATCCTATCGTAGCATAAATTAAGATTAGAGATCGAATCTAAAGTCAATCGTTCAATCGAAGTTTGACTTCGATCTCGAAGCTATTCTACAATCGATATCGAGGCAAGAAGAACAAAAACGAACTCTAATTCGGGTCGAGATGACGACTCGATATCGATTCGCCTTCTCGGGACTTGTGTAATATTTATTTATTTATTTTTTATTTTTTTTTTATTAAGAACTTCATCAAAGATCTGACTACTGAGTTTACAAAATTATAAAAGTATACATAACAATGTAATGACAGAAGGTATACATAACAAAATAATGAAAAGAAAAGTAACTCTAACTAAGCTGATCTTTTATTTGATGTTTTGAAAGATGAAAGTCAATGGAATCAAATTGACGGTTAAAGAGACGAGACTTTGATGAAATCGGCTCGTGCATGCCATAGTTTGTACTATATTGGGGAACATCGAAGAAGTCGTAGTTCCTCAAGGACCGCACAGGAACAGATATATTAAGAGTATTTAAGGCTCAGGGGAATTTATCGCTCCCTGTATACACTGAAATGCAAAAACAACTCTGGAAGTTTTTCGTCTATTCTCGAGAGAATCCAAAGGAAAGAGTTTAAGCCTGTCGACATATGGAGATAGAATAATAGCGTTATCCCAATGAAGCCCACACAGGGCAAAACGAGCGAATCTCCGCTGCACAGCGGAGAGCATAGAAAGGAGACTAGATCGGACTGGCATACTCCAAAATAGGTCTAACAAATGAGCAGTAAAGGACCTTCGTTATGAATAGATCATTAAACTCCTTTGACCATCTCTTTACAAACCCCAAAGTAGCATTAACCCTGGCATCGATTGTGTCAATATGATCCTCGAAAGAAAGACGAGTATTAAGGAAGACACCCAAATCTTTGGTTTTGTCAAGTCTAGTTAATAAGCATCCATCTAAAGTATAACTAAAGTCAACAGGCCTCCTTTTTAGAAGAAAAGGACATAGCGGTTCATTTGCTGATATTGAGAGGAAGACAGTTAATAGCACACCATTTATGAAAGGTGTCTAAGTCCAAGTTTAAAATTCCACAGTCGTTTTCATTAGAAACAATGCGGAAGATTTTGGCATCGTCAGCATAGCAAAGTATTCTTGAATTGACCAAAATCAGAGAAACATCATTAATGTAAATTATAAAAAGAAGTGGTTCAAACTGGCTACCTTGAGGAACGCCAGAAGTATTATCTAATTCATCAGAAAGAGCTGCGCGAAATATAACTCGCTGCGTGCGATCAGATAAATAAGAACGAAGCCAATTGACAAAGACAGTAGGAAAACCAAGAACAGTCATCTTTTGAATTAAGATTTTGTGATTGATTTGGTCGAAAGCTTTACTAAAATCCGTGAAAATACAATCGCTTTCAATAGCAGAAATGCAGAAATTAGTAAACTCTAATAAATTACTCGTAGTACATTTACATTTCATAAAGCCATGCTGAAAGGAGCGCAGGAAAGGCTTGCTGTGGAAATACATAACATCACAAACCGAGCTTCAAATATCTTACCAATACAACCTAAATTAGCGACAGGTCTGTAGTTAGAAAAGTCGCACTTGTTGCCCTTCTTGTGCAAAGGAATAATCAACTAAAGCTTCCACTGTTTTGGCAAAATACCACAAGTTAAAGACAAATTAAATAAATAACACAAAACAGAAACGATGGACGTAGCACAATGGTTTATGAGCGTGGAAGGAACACAAGAAAAACTATCAGCTATGCTTGAAATATACTTGGAGATAGACGCTTCGTCGAGCAACAGGTCTTTAGGTTGAAGAGAAATCAGCGGAAGCTTCGTCAAATGGGTAAAATCGTTATAACTAATATCACAGTGGCTATCACAGAAGGCAGTCTTAAAAAAGTCAGCAAGGAGATTGGCAGTTGCCAAGGAATCAACACTGTCTATGTTTCCCAGTCGCAACGATGAAGGGTATCCATCACAGTTGCGCTTAGAGTTCACAAACTTCCAAAACTCTTTAGGTTCAGTACGCAAGGACGACCTCATTCTATATACATATTCGTTGTATGATTCAGTTAAACACGAAGTGTACTGAGTACGCAAATTAGAATAAGTTACGTAATCAGCATTACTCCTTCAGGAACAGAACCATCTCCAAGCCTTATTTTTCAAATTTTTAAGACGCTTCAAAGAGCCATTGAACCACGGTTGACAATTCGAAGTACGATTCGAACTAACAAGTGGCACACAGTGAGTAAAACAAAGAAATAGTATGTCATAAAACGAGTTCACAGCTTTATCAATGTCACGTTCACCCAGAACACTTGTCCAGTTACAAGCGGATAGCCATTCATTCATTTATTAAAATCAGCTTTTTTAAAGTTATAACAATACTCGTAGTTACTAGAAGCATTAGATGATGAAGTAACAGGATCAAAAAACAAAACTATATGTAGTGCTTGATGATGACATGTTTCAGGAACCAAAGGAGTTAAACAACGCTTGACGAGAGTTCCATTGGGATCAGAAGAAAATACCAGGGCAAGAGATCTTCCAGAGTCATTAGTCACGCCGCTAGACTGCATTAGGCCTGCAGAAATAATTTTGTCAATAAAAGAAATGGCATGTTGAGTAGTTGCCGAAAAAAAGTCAGCAAGCCCTCATCATCCTGAGAGTGTAGCCAGTCAACAGTAGGCAAATTAAAATCACCAAAAAGCAGCAATTCGTCTGCAGGTAGCAAAACTTCAGTAAGCCTATCGATACAAGAAGCCAGCAAGTCAAATATCTCAGCTGATGGGCATGGAGGGATATAAGCTGTAGCAATATATACGTTATTGTGTAAAAGCCTGAGAACCACACACATAAATTCCAGATCGCCGGACTCAAGAAAGTCGATTAACATGCATGGAAGGTCGCAACGAAAGGCCCAAAGCACTCCACCTCCAACACGAGCATCCAGAGACAGACGATGGCGGTCACGGCGAAACACCAAGAACTCGGGACCAAAAAGCTCTCATCTGCAATCTTTCCACAGAGCCAAGTCTCTTGGCATAGTAGAGGGAGATTTCGCAAACAAGTTTTTTGCCACAATAGAAGATCCAGAACGTCTCTTTGGAATAAATTCACGCACGATGGAATTGCAGAGCCATATATCCGGAGAGAGGACCGTTTTAAACAGATTTTCCGGAACTAAAATCCTGAAGGACGCAGAAAATGAGCGTTTCTCATGCTCATGTCGAACAGATATTTTCTTACAGGCAATCAAAGAGCTCTGAGTGCCGACACGTGAAGAAATGTGTTTAACAATCTCCTCTTCGGTGGTGTCTGGATGTACTCTAGATACGAAAACACATTTAGGAAGCTGGAGGCTGGCCGCAACATAACAACATCTCCAACTACAGGCGAAGTATCATTGGCCGGAGGCACGATGCGCAACCGAAGCAGACTGCAGAGCACTGACATCCGAAACAGAAGCCTCCGTCTCCTCACAGTATCCACGCCCGAAGATTCAATTCCTTCAATGGAGGGCCCATCAGTATCCAGATAAATTCTATGTCGAGCCACGAATAAACTCGAGGCCTTAGATCATATAACAAACAGGATAGGCTGTAAGGAAGAAAAACTTAAGCATTTTTCTTGATGTAAACTACGATATTTTCAGAGGGCACATAATTTAGTGGTTGAAACTTTATTACATAGTTGAAGAATTATAATTTTCTGTCACCGTGGTTCGAATTATTTTTCAAAACAAAAAAAAAACAACAAAAACTATTCGCGGTATAAGCATGGGAAAAGTACAAAGCCCTAATATGTATTTGATTTTGTTATTACTCTATTTTATTTTACTCATTATGACTTTCGATGTGCATTTTATGAATAATTTATTTGATAGAGAATATTATATGTATGTTTATATACTTATTGTGCATCTTGAGCAAAGTAGAATAGGTCCTCCTTCTCTTTAGCCAAGTCAAAATCGGTTCCCTTTTCTGCGTATGTACATTGTGACTTGTTTCCAGGGACCACCACGGGGAGGTTAGAGTTAGGAGAATTAGGTTCACGTATCCCCAGAATGCAATATACAAAATAAATATTTGTAAATGCCTCCTGGACGAATCGTGTACCTCATTTAGTCCCCAGTGGCCTTTTAGCTTCTATTGCTTTTGGCATCTTATGTTAAAAAAAAAGTTGCGAATAAAACTATATTATATTGGATGTTATATGATTAAAAATTTTTACTTTTTATTTCTAATTGTATTTTTAGATTATCTTGAGGGAACCTAATTTGCAAAATTTGGAAATAAACGAAATTAGTAAAAGAATCTCATTATATCGCAGTTTTTATTAATTTTGAATTTTTAATAATTTTAAATTTTTATGTGCCCCATTTATTTTCTGATAATATTTCTTGGCGTTGCCTTTGTATGGCTGACATAATATTAATGACCCTAAACTTTCCGTCAACTAACAATGACAATTCAATAGTAAACATACAAAGCGGCATTGGAAAATGTTAAATTTTTTGCCACGGCTGCTTATTTTTATAAGTATTTCACATATATTTTAATTAAAACACTTTAATTTATTGTTGAAAAAATTAAGCTTGCCTGAAAAATGATTTTCTACGGCAATAGTTATTTCTGCAACACAGAACAGCACACTTTTTCACCATAATTCAAGACTTCCGGAGTCTCGATTATATAAAATCTTTTACACAAATACTTCACTGCTCTTTCTCACTATTAGTAAGTATAACTAAATCACTTTGTATCACTTCTTTAAGGAAAAATCACTACGAAAACACCGGACTATTTTCGATAAATTCAAAGAACTTCAGAAATGTCAGAAGTATCGAACTGACACCAAATAAATAATCCAGCCCTCTTGTCATTTCGGAGGAGGAGGGAGGAGTTGAAACATGCGAATCCTGCTGAATAGGAGAAGACTGTTGGGGCTCAGGCTGTAGAGTTTCAGAACTGCGAGACTCCTTTAAAGCTAAATTCCCAATGTCATGAGCCAGAGAATATAATATAAGGGTTATATGTAGTCGAAATTTCTTCGTGAATTCTTTCGAATTGGATAATCGAGTGAACTACGCCTCATGAAAACTACTCCATATCGAATTGAAAAGAAACCAGTAAATTACGAGAAATATTTAAACGTTCACCAAATGCAAATTTTACTTTCTCAGCACTCTATACTGTCTTTTTCGGCCGAATAGTTAAAACAAATTGTTGCTGTCCCGCTTGGATTGTCACTCACAGTCTGAAACAAATCGTACACTTCGCAATATTTGGAGAGAGATTCGTAAAAATGAAAGGTTTGCAGATTACTCCAAGTTCTCTGAATCTGAACCATTTGTCGAGAGAAATTCGGAAATGAGAAAACCCGAGTAAAGTGGGAAACAGAATGTAGCTGGCACTGTAGCGCGAGCTGTCAAAATACAACAGCACGATTTTCGTATGATAGCGACACAATGAGTAGCTGGCACTGGCGCTGTAACTTTTGCCGACCTTCATGTAAGAGGGCTCCGGGAAAACGAAGGAGAAAAAAATAAAAACTTTCAACAATTCATGTTCACGTTATAATTGAAAATTTTAGAAAATAATTCTTTAACAATAAAATTTTGTCTTTTTACTTTTTCCTGTCCTTCTATATATATCGATATTTGCTTATAAATCACTTAAATATTCTCTGTTCCTAATAAAAAGAGGTTTTCCTTTAATGAAAACAAAAACACGTTCTCCTCCCACATTTTCTGATAAATTGTGATGCTGGACGTGAACGTATGGATACATTTTTTTTTTTTTTTTTTTTTTTTTTTTTTTTTTTTTTTTTTTTTTTTTATCTAAACATTCCATTTATTATTCTAAATATGTTCGAACACCAAGCCAAAGGCACACATCACAGCTTAGAGACTGGTTACGTACGAAACTTAATAACGCAATAATTCAAGGAGCTCCTCTCATCACATGCCAAAAATAATATAATAATAAACAATTTCCTTTTAGGAAATTATAAATCCTCAAAAATGATTTCAATGTCACTAGTTATTCAGATAACTAGAAAAGATAGCGTGTGCCATTTGACTTATATAACAGTTTTATATGAATGAGAGATATGAAAAGAAAAAAAACTTAATTGGAAATGATAAAATTCAAGCGAAATTCTTTGAAGAAGCCTATAAGGAAAAACTATAGCTTAAATAGCGCCTTTTGCAAAACTATCACGCATCATTATTAATACTCAAGCCATGAACATAAATTTTCTTCTTTTTCAGAGGCTTGCAACAACTTCCAATCCTAAATTTAATTAATTTAAACTAATTATAATATGTCGAAAATGAAGTTAAAATAAAATTAACTTTGTACTAATAATTAAAATAAAAAGAAAATTAAAATTAATTTATTTATCGCCATACGTTCTTTTAAAAAAAAATTATTCTCTGATATGTGAAAGTGATTTGAGATTTTGTGTAAAAGAAAATTACATCCATGTGAACAATTGAACTGGAAAAATTATGCAACAAACTAATACATAACTAACAAATTAATACCTGGATAAGGGAGAGATAACCATAATTTCCTTTACAAACTTTGAACGAATGTAGCTAACTCTACGGAACTGCTTACCTCATTTGTGCACTTATCGGAAAATTTCTCTCGAGTTTCTTTAAGAAACATAAAAAAGAACAACTTGATTTGATAAGTTAAAGAAACACTTTATTGCCAATCCAAATTTTTATACAAATTACTAGACTAATTACAATTTACTATACGACGACCGAAACTCAGGCTACCGACTTTCAGACTGACTTTTCTATCTTTCACAAATTACTTGCTTTCCGCTAAACTTATCATTTCACGTCTCTACTACACGGGAAATGGTTTTGATGCATTTCTGGCTTTTTTAAAGATTCTCCCATGAGAACTGTAATTTAACGCTTTTCGCATATTTCTATTTAATGCGCGTAGTCTGGGTTTCTCTTACATTGAAATGGAATTCTTTAGATTAAAAATTATATGAAATGCATTTTTCGTGGGAAGATAAGTGAGAAAATTAAAATATGTTGCAGTAATATTTAATGTTATAATAATTGATTATTATATGTCCTATATGATATTTTTATCTATAGACTGAGGCTCCGACGAAGTATGTTCTATAATTTGTTTTTCCTTTTTAGGTAAATTTTTTTTTAATTTTTTCACATTAAGAACTATTACCAATATAACTATTAAAATAACGATGTTTATAGATATACTTATTACATTATTTTCATGTTTTCTACTAACAATTTCATTAATTTGTTTTCTATTATTATTAATATCTTCTAAATGTACTTCTTCGAATTTTATAAGATTTATAGTTTTATTCTCTATTGTTTTTGTCACAAAATGCGGTAAAATAACGTTATCATGTACTTTTGTATAAAAGTATCGTTCCATTTATTTCTATTTTACAATTTTCATATTTAATTATATTAGTCCTACATATATTCATTTTAAAATTATTACAAGTTTGCTGGAGATTTATCCTTTTTATATTTTTCGTTATAATAATTCCGGAAGTAATTTCTTTTATTTCTTCTTTAAGGAACTTCTGCATATTGCAATGAGCTTCTTTGAAATTTATGATATTTTGAATACAATTATCTTTGATACTAACTAAGTTCTCTTTCAAATTCTCTCTGACGACCGAAGAATTATATACATTATTATTATAATCTATAAGTATAGTATAATCTTTTAAATGTACTGACTTATTTTCACTGTTGGGTATCGGTTCTATTAAGACTTTCGACAACGGGTTTTCTGTATATTCTGGGATCATTAAAATAATTACAATTTGGTCTAATTGTGTACTACTACAATTTTATTATCTCTGAAGTTTTCTAAATCGGGTACTAATTTCAATTCTTTTGCTGTCAAAATATTCCTCGAGAGTATGCCTAGCTTACTGGTCAATATAACTTGTTCGATATCATCTACATGGTTTTTGAGTAAGTTAATTCCGTAGTTAATTTGATACACTTGTTGCATATACTTCATTTCGTCTTCTATATCAGTTAGCCTGTTTTCATTTTGTTTGCTAAGATTGTTTAAGTATTTAGATATAGTATTTTGTTGGATATTGATTTGTTGAGTTAGATTTTTGATTTGATTAGAAATTTGGTTATTTATTAGGATTTGCTTATTGCTTTCTTCGATTAAATTTTTATTATTCTTGGACAATGCTTCTAGTTTTCCTTTAATTTCTACTTCATCGTTATGGTCCATTGTACCTGCTATGAATTTTAAGCCTATTCCTCCTAATGAGTCAATTAAACTTCTTACTTGTTTGGGGTGTGGTTTCAGACTATCTATTTTCTTTTCCAATTAATAAAAATTGTGGACAAGGGTGTTATACATAGGCTGAATAAGGTTGGCTTTTTCTCTGATTGTGTTAATATTTTCGCGAATTTAAGTTTTCGTATCTTCATAATCTGTTACGTTTATAATGTGTAGTACTTTTATAAATTTTTTAATAATCCTTACATCTTCTAATTTGATGGTTACATGTCCGTTATTATTATTTAAAGTCTGAACTTCAATTGACTGACAGAGTGTCAGGGGGAGGATTCCCAGAACAATGAGGAGTATTGTTGTCTTTATCATTTTAACCTGAAATGGAATTTTTGTTTTTATTTTTTCTTTTTGGCATAAATTTGGCCTTAACAGAAGGGTTAGCGGCGTTTTGGAATTTTTTCTTTCTTTTTACATGTGACTTATAATATTTAAAACCTGTATTCTTATCTACTACATGGTTTTCGCCAGATTTTCCAATATCTAGTCTTCTAAACTAGCATGGTTCTTTCCTTCACGAGGATCTTTGATAAAATTCGTTCCTGATTCTACTTCTACTTCTTCTCTGCCGTGATTCAATTTGCTGATAGTCTTCTTTAATTTTGATAATTCTTTGACGGATATCGCTATATTCGTCATCCTTGATTTTCCCTTTAATAAAGTCGATAGGTTTCCTATTTATTGTGGAATGTATGGTGTTATTGTAAAATACCATAATTTTTAAAATCTTGTCCTCCACGGTATCGATATCTTTATTATCATCATGTCTTAGTAGTCTTAAATGCTCGTTTATAGTGCTATGGAGTCTTTCAATGTCTGAATTGGACGTATGGTTATTATTGGAAGTAAAATGAATTTCAATATTTTCATTTCGTAGAAAATTCGTCAATGGGATTGCTTTGAATCCTAGTTCATTATCTACTATTATTTTCCTGATGGTTCCTACTGCAGCTATATATTGTAATAGTGCTCTTCTACCCATGATCTAGCATTTATTTTGATTGCTTGAGCATACTTGCTAAATTTGTCGATGAAAGTTAAAAACAAGGTTTTCTCTAAAGTGTAAAATACGTCTATATGGATAATTTCATTTGGATTACCTGGGGTTTCTGTTATTTGGACCTTTTGCTTGATAGGTTTTCTATCGTATTTTTCTATATTGCAAACTTCGGAGTTGTTTATAAATTGAGTTACGCGACTATTCAATTTTGGGTGAAAGTATTCTAATTGTAATTCTTTCAAAACTTCGGAAATTCCTCGATGATTGTTCTTTAAGTGCTCATTTGTTATTAACTTTGCCAGATCTTCCTCATGTGTGACATCTTCAAGGAGCTTTTCGCATCTAATAAAATTTAACTGCTTGTTGTTTGAAAAGTGGGAATTAAATATTTCTTCTAGTTTATTGTAAATTTCTTCGTTGTCTACATAAAGAGCATTAAGGGATTTAGGGTTACAGTGTGATTTTAGAAGGGTAATGGCTGTTTCGTTATCCAGCGATTTGATGTGTACAATTTTTCGAGACTTGTCGAATATTTTGACGTTTTTTATTCTTAGCGACCCAGAGTTAGTTTTGAAGATTGCGATTTGGTTCTTAAACAAATTTAGTGGCGATTTACTTACCGGAATTTGATCATTATTAGATTCGAGGGCAAGATTCATGCTGATACGTGACAGTGCATCTGCATTTCCTTTTGCTGTTCCCTTTTTATATATTATATCGTAGTCAAACTCAGATAGTTTGAGGCGCCATCTTACTAATTTAGAATTAGGCTCTTGTATAGAGAATAACCATTGTGTAATGTGTGGTGAGTGGTAACCTAATGTTGAGCGTCACTACTAAGGTAGGTTACGCTCTGCTTAATGGCGTCAACACTGCAGAGCAGAGGATACGCCGATATTACTAGTAAATTAATAACGCACGCGTTAGCTATCGAACTCCAACTATATTTTTCGAACTTATTACATTGTTTATATACTCAATTTTTACAAAGAGAACTGCTCACCTTAATTACCTAACAATGAGAATTCTTGCATAAACATTACTTTCTTTACAATCATTCTATGTTTACTTTCTTTAATTCATTCTCATTTGTTCTAAATTTTACTTCGTTCTCTATAGTGACCATCATGAACATACAAAAGGTGACTCACATTGCACAAGCACTTTCCGTAGCGTTTGACCCAGTGCATGGAACTTCGTAATATTTGTTGTGCTTGTAGAAATGATGAGTCAAAGCGTGGACATTCGTATCGATAACTATTTCATAGATTAAATGAAATTGTTATGTTATCGTTTTGTTATTAGGTCACTATGTGATTTATAGGAATGATGTGGTGCAATGATAACATGAGGTCGTGATATCATGAGATCATTACATCATTACATATCATGAGATCACTATTCACTACTAATTTCGTGTTCATTTACGTTAAATGATATAGCGAACGTTTCGTAGCCTATTTTGCGTAAGAATTTTCTTAATAAGTCTCGCCCGATAATTCCATCTGTGTCAATTGGAAAATTTTCATCTACTAAATGAAATGAATTGCTGACTCTGTGGTCTCCTATATGTTGCATTAAGCTTGTTGATCCTAATGAAGTTATTGCTTCCTTCGTAATTCCTGATAATTTGCATTTATTATTTGGGTTAAAGTCAAAGCTGCTAATGTTTAGTTTATTTGTTTTTACTATCGAGACGTCTGCGCCTGTGTCTACTAAGAATTTAAGGTGTCTATCGGCATTCTCGCAATATAATCTTATATAATTCGTACAGGTGTAAGATATTTTGTACATCTTATTACATTCTCCGGGAGGCCGTTTTATTCCTCTCCGGAGTCGTGGACGTTTCCCTGGTCCTGGACGTAGTTAATTCGTGCGGAATTGTTATTTCTACTAAAGTTTCTATTATTATTGTTACTTCTGTTATAGTTAAAGTTTCTATTATAATTATTATTGTTATTAGTGTTTCTATTATGGTTTCTAATGTTGTTTTGTTGATTATAGCTAATTCTAGTATTATTGTTATTGTTTCTGTGATTAATTTTAGGTCTGTAGCTGTAATTCTCGTTATAATTTTGCCTATTGTAGTTTTGACCATTTTGATTATATTTATTAATTTGTTGGGGTATATTTGAATTGAATGTAATGTTGAGTCTGTTTGAATTATTTTGCTTTTTAAAGTGCATAACGATACTGACAGGTTGTGGATCACTTTTTCTAGTTCTAGCGTAATGTCAATTGCTTCTTGAAAAGTTGTTGGCCTTGAAGCGAATACCGTACCTCTGTATTGATCGCTGAGACCATTCTTAAAAATTGTCAAGGCGTATGTGTCATTAATGGTCTTGACTGCTATTTTTTCTGCTGGTGTAGCAGATGAACCAAGAGTATCTATCTGCAATTGATTTAATTCACTTATGAGAGTTACTATTCTATCCTTATAGGCTGAGACCATTGATCTTTTCTGGGTTAAATTGCCGAGAGTTGTGTGGATTTGGGATACTGTAGTAGTGTTTTTGTATCTTGAAGTAAGCTCCTTTTTTAAAACCTCAAAAGTTGTTGGTGTCTGAGTACCTAGAGCTGTTTGAACGTTTAGTGACAGTTTTACATTGAAAACAAAGTCCAACAAATCCAATTTCGCGGTGTCGCTTAAGGTTTTATTGATGAACTCTACGATTTTTAAGAATACTGTTAATTCGCTAAATTTCCCTTCAAATACAGGGCTTTCATGGCCGTTCCTAAATCAAAGTTGGCCATTTCTCTGTTTTCTTCCGTCAGTGATTCTTGTAAAGCTGCTACTAGTAAAGTTTTTAGCTCTCTTGAGAATCTATTGAATTTAATCTTAATATCAAGTGTTTTGGGCTCGTCTAGTGTAACTATTAGAGCTCCAAATTCTTGATTTATTTCTTCTAAGCTTTGTGATTTTGATTTCAAGGTTTCAGTTTTAAAACCACGATTTTGGCCTTTTTTAAAATTCGACAAGATTTTTTCAACTTCGTCTGTTAATTGCTGTAATGAGTCCATTCAAAGGAGAGAGAAAGAGATTTAGACTTTAAGAATGTTTATAGAAAAGGAACTGAATACTATGTTTTATTATTTTTAATTTTTATTTTATCATTTTACTTTATAATTTTACTTATATATATGGAAGTTTCTTACTATACGACCTATTCATTCTAAATGCAAAAAAAAAGAAGATTTTAAACACTAACGGTCCTACTTATCTCTTTCCTAACGTAATTCCTACTGTATTTGTTGTATAAAATTATTATAATAATCGCAAAAACTGCTGATGTCGTTAACGCCTCTTGATACTCGATGAAGAAACTACTCTGAACATTTGTGGAGCTGCAATTTCCCATGATCGCTGTATTTTTTTTTTAGTTGTTCAAATAGTGCTGCTTTGCTTTCCCCCTTTGCGATGGGAATTAATCTGTGGAGCTCAGCGCGTTGCTTCCTTAGGGCTAATCTCTTTCCTCCTCTCTTCTTCTGTCGTTTGGCTGGGGTCTTCTCTATAGGCTTGCTGATTTGATTCCTGCACCTGTATTCTTGCAAGGTTATAGGTGTTGGTCCTCTTTGATTAACACCTCAATAGGTGCCGGATTGTAAATGGCTGTTGGCTGACTTCCTTGTGGAGCCCCCGGAATGTATTCCAGCTCGTTTCCGATTAGCTCGGTTAATTTCGAAAATAGTGCGTTGAATTCTTCTTGCGTTGATAACTCTGTCATCGGGATGGAATGATGTTGATATATAGAAAAAGATGACGAATTTCTGATTTCAGCCGGTCGGAAATTGGTTACAGATGTCTTAGATGTCTTCTTTTATCATTGCAGCGCTGCTACAAATATGTTGGATTTACTTTATTCAGGCCAGTAATTGAAGATTTCAGGCCGTTCGCAGGGTCGCCATGTAATGTATGGTAAGTGGTAACCTAATGTTGAGCGTCACTACTAAGGTAGGCTACGCTCTGCTTAATGGCGTCAACACTGCAGAGCAGAGGATACGCCGATATTACTAGTAAATTAATAACGCACGCGTTAGCTATCGAACTCCAACATATTTTTCGAACTTATTACATTGTTTATATACACAATTTTTACAAAGAGAACTGCTCACCTTAATTACCTAACAATGAGAATTCTTGCATAAACATTACTTTCTTTACAATCATTCTATGTTTACTTTCTTTAATTCATTCTCATTTGTTCTAAATTTTACTTCGTTCTCTATAGTGACCATCATGAACATACACACGGTGACTCACATTACACAAGCACTTTCCGTAGCGCTTGACCCAGTGCATGGGACTTCGTAATATTTGTTGTGCTTGTAGAAATGATGATTCAAAGCGTGGACATTCGTATCGATAACTATTTCATAGATTAAATGAAATTGTTATGTTATCGTTTTGTTATTAGGTCACTATGTGATTTATAGGAATGATGTGGTGCAATGATAGCATGAGGTCGTGATAACATGAGATCATTACATCATTACATATCATGAGATCACTATAATGAGATCACTACAATTGTAACGGCTATGATCTGTCTCTATTAAGAATTTTCTGCCAAAGATATAGGGCGAAAGTATTTCGTTGCCCACACAACACCTAATAGTTCTTTCTCAATAGTACTATAATGCTGTTCGTGGTCGTTCAATATACGGCTGGCGTAACATATTGGATGACCGTCCTGTTACAAAATTGCTCCTAAAAAATATTGACTTGCGTCGGTTGTTACTGTAAGCGTTTTTTTAAAGTCTGGGTATTTCAATATCGGTTCGCTAATAAGTAATCTTTTTAACATTTCAACGCTTTTTATATATTCCGTTATAGGTTTAGCTATGCTAGAGTAATCTTTGATGAATTTTCTGTAGTAACCAGTTAATCCGAGGAATTGCTTAATTTGTTTCGGAGTTTTAGGTAAGGGGAAGTTTCTAACGCACTCTATCTTTTTTGGATTTGGCCTTATACCATCTAATGTAATAATATGTCTCAAGAATTCTGTTTACCTTTTTAAGAATTCTGATTTGTCTAATTGCACTGTTAAATTCACATCTTTGAGCCTCTTAAATATTTTATTTAAAGAATCCAAATGTTCTTCTAATGAGGAAGAGTAGATAATGATATCATCCAGGTAGACGAGACATATTATTGATATAATCTTTAAGGACGTAGTTCATTAAGCGCTGGAAGGTTGCCGGCGCTGTCTTCAATCCAAACGGCATTCGAAGAAACTCGTAGTGTCCATTCTCGACACTAAAAGCAGTTTTATGAACATCACTTTCATCGATCTCGATTTGGTGGAATCCCTTTGCGAGATCTAAAGTCGTGAAGTATTGACACGTACCCAGTTTGCCTAATATTTCATCTATGTTGGGTATACGAAATCTGTCATCAATTGTGACCTAATTCAATTTCCTATAATCGATGACGATTCGCCACTTAGCTTTACCGCTGGCGTCCGTCTTCTTCGGGACGATCCAAACAGGTGCTGAATATGGAGAGTGGCTGGGACGAATAATGCCTTTTTGTAACATGTCCTCTATCTGGTTTTCTACTTCCTCTTTATGAATATGAGGCTATCTACAGGATTTAACGTATATAGGAACTTCATCAGTGGTACGAATTTTATGTTTTATTACGTTAGTAAAGGACAGGTTCGAATTTTCATTATAGAATATGCTAGAAAATTTTCTAATAACTTTTAAGAGTTCTTGTTTCTCTTCTGTATTTAAATGATTCGTTCGAATTTGTTCTAAGGTTGGTTTGTGCTCCTTCCTTTCGATAATGTTAAAGTTTTCTTCATTAACAACTTGAGTTTGCAGAGGGGCAAGGTTGATAATTTTATTATCATTATTTTTTACTTGTACACTAGCGTTAATTTTATAACCTTCTACGTTATAAATGCCTTCATGTACTATTATTTTTCCATCTGAAGATTTCTTTTCTTTCAGGTAGGCTAATCCCTCTTTTTGCAATACAGGGGCGGCTAGGTTGTAATAACCCTCTTTACCTATCTTATAACTTAAATTTTCCTTTCTTTCAGAGAACTTTGTTTCTTTACTATCTGTTATCAATATTCGGTTTGCTAGATCTATTTTTGATTTTAGCGGTATTAAAATATTATTCCCGATTAATCCATCATATTTTTCATGGAAGGGGTAAACATAGAATTCGGCTTTCCTTTTCGGGTCTCCTAATTCTTTAAATAGGGGGATTGTCGCTTTTTGCAACATTTTTACTTCTTGACTAAGTGTTCTAAGGGAGACGTTATTTTTAATGGGTTCTAGATATTTTGGATTACAGACTCCTGGATTTATAATTGAATGGGTAGCCCCAGAGTCTATAATAAATTTAAGTGGTCTGACATTGCCATCAACTAAGATATAAGGTAATTGGAAGGCGAGGCTTGCGCAGGAAAATTTAGGGGTTGTTGAATTTGTGCTGTTTCATTTTTATTTATATCCATTGGTTCAGGAGCTTGAGATTCGTGGCTTTGGTTGTTCGAACCGTTTAGGTTTCCATATGAATAATTTCTGAAAGGATTATTCTGATTTCTATATGGAGAAGTATTGTCACTTATTGTATTATGATTTTGATTTGAAGTGGCGTGCTGGTTTGCAAAATGTGGGTTTGGTGGCTGATAGTATTGATTTCGGAAATTATTATATCTAGGATTACGCGACCCTGAAAAGTTATCGTTTCTTTTAGTGGAATTCCTGTGATTATTATAGTTGTCGTTATTATTATTCCTGTTATAGTTCGGTGTATTATTCCTATAGCTGTTGTTATTATTATTGTAAGAATTTGAGGTATTGCTTCTAAATATATCACTACCGTTATTTTTGTGAGTGGTATTGCTTTTAATTCTATTTTTAGTATTGAATTTATTGGGTTCGTAAATGTTTCTGAAGTTGTTTGAGCTAGCATTATAATAGGCATATCCTGCTTCATGCAAGATATCCATCGCTGTTTCTAAACTATCTGGTTTTCTACAATATAAAATTGAACGCGTTGGTTCGGGAACTTTATTCTTAAAAATTGTCAGCGCAGAATTTTTATTATTGGTTATAGTTTGCTCGCAAATTTGTAAATCTTCTCTCATAATAAGTTTTGTTTTCACATTAAGTCGTCGTAGAACAATTTTAATATCACTATAAAATTCGGCACAATTTGTTTTAAACGTCACACTTCTTAATTTATCGAATAATTCTTCTGAAGTAGCACTATCCCCAAAATTATTTATTAATATTTCTTTCATTTCCAACCAACATGTAACATGATGATTTATTTTCATTACCTCTCGCGCTCTTCCTTTTAACTTGGTTTTAATTACATCAGAAAATATACTTTGACCTAAATTGTCATAGCGCAATAGCGTTTGATGCACTTTATCTATAAGATTAATAAAATTTTGTAAATCCCGATAATCTCCTGAAAAATCAGACAACCTATTAAGATATTTGAGTGGATCTATATTTAAAGTAAATGTTATCATGTTGCTTTCAGAGATATTAAAATATTCGTGTAATTTATTTAATGGATTAGTAGTTTCGATTAAGCCAGAATTCGATGGTTCTTCTAATACTAGATTTGCTAACGTAGGAGTTTGGTTAGTCACTAAATCTGAACTTCTTAAACTGATATTATTAATTAAATCTGTTAATTGTTTTACATTTAAATCTGAAAATTCTTCACCCGCTACTTATAACTTGTCTTTCTCGTTCTGCTTTCCAGAAAATGAGTCTGTTATGATGGAATTTAGTAATGTGGTCCTTATTGTTATCCTTGCATATAGATGGTTGTTTACTTTCGAGTTCTGCTGCCGTTCGTACTCTCATATATCGTTCCTTCTTCGATTTTCTTTTCGTCTAGGATAGAAGAATTTAAGGCTCAACTACAGTTGTATTTCCAGTATAATAGCTTCTTCGCAAGCTCTGGTGTTCAATTGTTTGACTGAATTAATTCTTGTAGTTACTCCTTGTAAATTTTTTTGGATTATTTCGATGTATTGAACAGCTTTGCATTAGCGCATCACTCTTATGATGAACTTGCAATTATGATTTAAACTGTACACAGATACATCGGTTAATTATAATCGACACAAATTTTCGATCACTTCTGCTGATGAGATTGTTGTGCACTGGTTTTTGGCAATTAATATAGTGAAACTATTTAACAGCTAAGAAACGGATCACTTCTTTTGATACCATTACTGCTCTTAATTTACACTAGTTTTTTCTTTTAAACGTCAATCACTTTCACTGATCACGTTTTTATTCTTTTTCTTTTAACAGATGTGTCACAAAATGTTAAAACATAAGCAAAGCGACTGCTTGACACATCCTACCGCCTGCACCAATAATAAATTTCACATAAGGTGAACATAAAATAGAACAACTTGATTTGATAAGTTAAAGAAACACTTTATTGCCAATCCAAATTTTTATACAAATTACTAGACTAATTACAATTTACTATACGACGACCGAACCTCAGGCTACCGACTTTCAGACTGACTTTTCTATCTTTCACAAATTACTTGCTTTCCGCTAAACTTATCATTTCACGTCTCTACTACATGGGAAATGGTTTTGAGGAAAAATGCATTTCTGGCTTTTTTTAAAGATTCTCCCATGAGAACTGTAATTTAACGCTTTTCGCATATTTCTATTTAATGCGCGTTGTCTGCGTTTCTTTTAATTTGAAATGGAATTCTTTAGATTAAAAATTATATGAAATGCATTTTTCGTGGGAAGATAAGTGAGAAAATTAAAATATGTTGCAGTAATATTTCATGTTATAATAATTGATTATTATATGTCCTATATGATATTTTTATCTATAACATATATTATCGTATGTTTCTTGATCTTTATATTCTTTGTTGTATAAAATGTGTAGAGCGACAGTAATAATCCGTTCAATATGCTGTAGAATCTCTTGTGATAAATAGGACACTCAAATTTCGGTTCAACACAGCATTCCAAACGTTTATGCCAATTTGGAACATGAGGACGGGCATATGAGTTACCACAACGTGGGCGAGTAAATGCACCCCATTCACTGGTCCCGCTGCCACTTGGGCTGCTAGCAGATATATTACCCTTACTATCACCGCTTCCACTTTTAAGTGATAAATTGATTAAGGCACTACCGTTTGTGAAGGTGAGTGGTGTGCAGGCAGTAGCCGCAATAATATTTGTTGTGGTGGTGATTGTGGTGTACCTGTTCCACCCACCCTTGCTGCTGGTAAATTAGAATTACGGGCTGCGACAGTTGCAATCGCTGCTTCAATTCCAGCTGCATGTGCAATTGAGGATTCTCTAACAGATTTGAGCTGTTCTAGCTGATAGTGATTGTGGCGGTGATGGATTTATTTGCTCCTGGTAAAGAGGAGAATATTTTTTTCAAATTGATAATAGGATATGCAGGGATAAATATTATTGCGAACTTACGTAAGGGTTAGATTTCCCGCCGATGCCGTTGAAAATTGTTGATTTTGTTGTCTTCACTTTGTTCGCGACCTTTCGATTTCACGGTTTGACAAGACAGATCTAGTAGCTAGGGTGCGTGCGGACTGTCGGTATGGCAGCCGGCCGGCATACATGCAGTAATTCTCCGTGTAGCATATTGCTATATGCAGTACGCTACGACCATAACAGCCAGCTCCAAGCACCAGCACCAGGGCCATCACCACATTCTGTTCCAGCCTTAAAATGTGTACCATCTGTAGTCAAATTCTAACAGCTAACTAACTTGTTAATATAAAGATGGCACTGTGTACCTAACATTGTATTCTATCTTTGAATTGAGCTTATATATATATATATTTCTGATTCCATTTCTAATTTTCAGGTATCAATAACTTTAAAAGTAATAAATGGGTTATACTCTGGCGTTACTACTCAAGAATTGGATAATTTGGCTGCGGAAACTGCAGCTACTATGACTACCAGTCATGCTGATTATGCAATATTAGCAGCTCGTATTGCAGTTTCAAATTTACATAAGGAAACTAAAAAGGTGTTCTCAGGTAAGACGTTTACCTTCTCTATTCAATTTATATATTGTTCATATTTACTAATATATGACTTCATCAAAGTAGTTTTCTTTGCATAAAGCATTAAAGATTTTAGAAGAAAATGAATGTGTCTACACATCTTTTTTACAGTTCTTAGACGCGACTTCTCTATGATAAGTGAGTAATTTATTCTCAGCCATAGGATTGAGCGTCGGCTCGCTCCACTGTGTGAATTCAGGAACTTGGAGAGGAGTAGAAACGTAAGGGTTTAGTAATGCTCTGCATTCATATCATGTATATTTTCATCTAGCGACAGGACAGGCACTTGCTGACACATTATTCTTGGAAGTTGGATTGCTTGGTCTGCCTGCCTACTGTCTTGTTATGTGGGAGTAGTGTTGAAGTTGTCCGTGCAATGGCTCAGTGCAGCACCTCATTGCGCCATGTTACGGAGAGTGACAACTGACACAACCACGTGCATTCCTATCAAGAGGAGGGGTATGAAGCCAGGTGTCTGCGCTTGTTGACAGTGTACGGACTAGATCGTCGTCAGGGGTGTGGGGCCTTGGCTTCACCTCTAATAGGCTAATTTTTGTGGCCAGGGCAGCTTGAGATAAACTAACATGCAGTTCACTTCCTTGAGGTAACTACGGGAGAGTAACATTTATTAGACATGGAGAAGTTGCTGGAACATGCCCCCGGCATACTCAAAATGACTGAGGAGACTCGGTTCGGGATCTCTGACCAGTCTGGCGGGCGCCGTGCACGACGTGTAGCTGTGCCATCTATTGGGAGCTAACCACCCAACATATCAATAGCCCGCCGCTATTGATACCATACCATTTAAGATACTAGAAAACGAGCAAAAGGGGTAGTGAGGCTATTACATCCAGGGGTCCTTGCGGAGTGTAGGAGTCGGACGGACGTATTTGTTGCTATTAACTATCTTGGGGAACAACTGCAGATGTCAAATCAGAAAAACTATATGAAATAAAACTAGAGAACTCGGTAAACGTGAGTATACATTCAAGATCATAGCAATTCAGAAGGCGGTACCTAGTTTTGAGTTCTCAGACGCTAAAATTACATTCTAAGGCTTATGTTCACCGAACTACTAAGATAATTGTACAAGATCCGGACTAATAAAGCAAAGGGATATAAACTTTCATAGTTTACTTGAAATACGGTAAAGATCTAGATTTCCATCAATAACGTGAGATTCTTTTCACTACAAATAAACCTTTTTTTTTTACATTTCTTTATTTTAAAGAAGAAGAAAAAAAGTTTTCGCTTACTCACATCAAAGTTTATCTGCATTAATCAATTGTTGTTTACGTTTAAAACTTGATTCTATTATTAAACTGGCCGTATAATATCACACTAAACCTCGTTATCAATGCAATTTAACCGGCTTCCAACTTATTATAATCTGTCGGCACATGTTTTCATTCACTACCAGTGCATGACGCAATCTCACAATAAATCAATTACTACCAGTTTTCTTTGTTTATTTCCTCCCTTTCGCTATGTCGGGTCGTTTAACAGTACTCAAGGTCAGCAGCCCGCAATCTGATCCAACGTTTTTCTCGTTTTCTTGCAACTCACGCTTTTTGTTTGCGGTACTTTCCTACTTCGGAAATTGATCTCATTTGTTAAGAAAATATGATAAAGTGATATTATGCAAATATCAAACTGAGGTAGCAGCGAAGTAAGTGAATGTGTAATTGAATACAAAGATGAGACGAGCTGTACTTGTTTTGCGCTAAATCAGGTTTAATAAAACAACAGCTGCTTACGAGCCGTAAACAAAGCCTAGGGAAACGGCTGAGGAAACCATGTAACCCAACCATAGAGCCTTCATGACGTCATCACCCCAAGCAACCCAACCATAGAGTTCATGACGTCATCACCCACAACTATGCTCGTCCACGTCTACGAAGAGCTTTTGATACCATTTTTGTAATTTTGGACCTCCATAAGATTTTGCGCCAGAACTCTCATAGCCTATCTACTAACCTAGTGATACTGATATTGCTATTACCAAGGTAAGTAAAATTAATGTATAGAATTCCATATATGTATGTTAACTTAACGGGTACTAATCTCAGTAAATATTACATAAGGGTTCTTCACTGGATTCGAATAGTCTATAAAAAACCAGCAGAGCACAATGATTGAAACGCTTAGATATCTATAAATGGTTACCATTCCGGCACACAACTCTGTATTTGAGGATAGCAATTATACGATAGTAAAAGATTTCCGATTTGCATGATCTCAAACTGACTATATAAGTATATATCTTTTATGCTCGTTATTTAGAATGCCTGCTTCAGCGAAACGGCACTTTTTCTCCCAATCGAGTATAATCTACTTTCGTGCTGCCATACGAAAAGGTGAAACGCTAACGCGGTACTACTGGGCTATGAGTTTGGCCTAGATCGGACCCGCTAGCGAGGATGATCGTGTTTGTACTACTCCTTACTGGGAGTATCATTTTATGAACAATCATGTCCTAAACAGTAATGTTTTTTTCTTTCTTTTAAAACGATTAAACAATAAAAACAGCACACTGGCCTGTAATCATTTAAATAATGCTAAGAAATATTCACGCGGTTTAGTATTATAGTCGATTTTCATTTAGTCGTGTAAATAAACGTAGGATCCTCACCAAAAAATAAACACGACAAAAACTGATCTATTCATAATACTTACCCAAATACCAAATATGTCCTGTTAGAATCACGAATACAGATCATGCGATGACAAAACACAAAAGAATACATACCGACAAATTCCAGCGCTGATAACAGATCGACGCGATAGTGAAGAACACTTCCCGCTACGTAGTCATCGAGAGCAGATCAAATTTTGTTAAGTAGAAATGAAAACTACATATTTTTAGATATATGTATCTTACCTATTTTTAGAGACTTTTATTATTTTAATTAAATTAAATGTATTTCTTATAATAATATCTCGCGCTTTTCCCTAAATAACCAAAATCCCAATAAAAACCTGGTGTCAGAAGTGCGATAATTGGGATAATAAATCGAGATAATTATTGATCATAAAATAATTAAACTGTGAAATAAGTGCTAAAAATTGCAAAAAAAAGAAGAAAAAAAAGGAAGTAATTAAATACGTCTGCATGATCGCAACAAAGTAAGGCATTCTGCATTAAGAATTATTATGTGAATAAAATTTTATACGGTTATGTGAAAAGAAATGGATACGACAACTAAGAAAAGAAATAAAAATTTTTAGAAAAGCTACAAAAGTGTAAAGAAAGCTATGAAAGTAAATTAGTCACGAAGAAGCTTAAGGATTATTAAAAGAAGGAGTTGCGAGAATCGCTCTTTGGTGATGGGAGGCCAAGACACGAACGTATTTTAAAAGATAAGTGAAGACCCTTTCTAGTATATGATAGAATATAGTACGTATATAATATATTTTTATATTTAACTGCATCAGTAAAATGAGCTGTACATGAATTCTGTAAAATTTTACGAAAGAACTGACATACATACATACCGGTAAATTAAACCGTGACAAATATACGGATTTTACGTATTTTGAATATTTCTATAAATTAATTTCGAAATGGATATGAAGTGAATCTAGAATAAGTGACATGAAAATACTATTAATCCAAGAAATACGAGAATTTTAAATTACTAGAGTTAAACTGCCGAATTATAATATTTGGATAATCTTTACCTGAACTCAAGAGAATTTAGAATAGGTAGTGGACTTTTTATTAAAGGACAGAAAACGAAAATGTAAAATTACAGAATTACAAGATTTTTTTCATAAACGCGGACTATCAATTCAATATAAAGTAAAAGAGGATTTAATAAATAGACTTTACACAGCAATTAACTGCGAAAATAGGGACGGAGTGTCTGAGAGATCAGTTAATGAAAGTTATGCGGAAGAAAGTGAAGAAAGGTTAAAAAAATTCGGTTGAAGAAAAATCCGGCGAAAGTTTGGTTTATGAAGATAATTCGGTCTATGAACAGTTAGGTCATAGCGGCTTACGATCAGTCAAATGAACGGGCGGAACCTATTTCTGAAGCTTCGTTTGAAAGAATATATGGGAAGTTATACAATTCCGAGTTAAGCAAAGCACTCGCAGGAAACACTTCGAATTCACCAGAAAAATTAGGTGAGGTTTTAATTGAGAAAAGATACATTGTAAAAATGCCTGAGGAAGGAAGTTTCTCGTTTCGGGATATAGAAGAGTCCTTAGAATCATTTAATGGCGGGATCAGAAAAGATGCTAAGAATACGAGGATGTTGCAATTATGTGCAAATGGTCAGATATACAGAAGTATCTTTACGAACGACGTTTACTAAATGGGCTGGCAAGGTTGGCCATAGAGTCGGACATAAGCGTACAGAATTGGATAGAGTTGAAGGAGCCCCTTATTAAGGAATTTTCAAAAATCACGCTTAGCATAAACCTTCACAAAGTTTTAGAAAAACGAAAAAAGTTGCCAAGTGAATCATTTGTAGAATATGTCTACGCGATGAAGAAAATAGCTAGCGAGGGAACTATGGATGAAGAATCAGTCGTCATCTATATAATTCAAGGTATTCCGGACGATGTTTCTAACAAAGGCATCTTTTACGAAGCTATAACTATAGTAGACTTGAAGGTGAAACTTAAAGCTTATGAAAGGACAACAAAAGGCAAGTACCCAAACTCGTCTAAAAACTACGATCTTGCAAATCAAGGTGTGGAATTTGTGGAGCGTACTCCCACGTAAATTTTGATTGCCCTCACAAAGCAAAAGGTACCCGATGCTTCAACTGTAATGAGTTTGGACACATTTCGGTTAGGTGCCCTAAGAAATCAGGAAGGATCTACTCAGGAGCACGACTCTAATAATTGAAAGTGATCCGCAAGAAGTCACTCGAAGAAAGGGAACGCATAGCCCTAGCTTTCTTCAAAATATCGATGTAATGGCATTAGTTCGGGAGGATAGTTTGCTCGATCAGGTTGATTTCGCTAGCTTAGTCGTTCTCGCTAAGAAAAAAAGATGGATCCCACAGGCTGTGCATAGATTATTGGAAGTTGAACAAGAACATAGATCATTAAAGATAGGTATCCTTTGCCACTCCTGAGGAGATTTTAGAAAATCTATACATGGCTAGAGAGTTCACTACTTTAGACCTTCGCAATCGGTTTTTTCACGTCGATATAGATGAATCCAGTCGTAAGTATATAGCATTTGTGGCGAGTGAGGGACAGTTTGAATTTCTTAAGGTTCCATTTGGCCTATGCAACTCTTCAGCTGTATTTCTACGGTTCATCAATACAATATTTCAAAAGCTGATTCAAGATAGAGTATTATAAGTATATATGGACGATATTATCATTCCGTCCATTAATAACGATGAAAAGCTTCGCAAATTAAAATTAGTTTTGGATGTTGCTCAAAGATATGGTCTTATTATTTAATGGTCTAAGTGCAAATTTTTACAGAGAAAAGTGGAGTTCCTAGATCAAGTTATAGAAAATGGCAGTATTAGGCCTTTACAATACCAAAGTCAGTCAGAAATATTCGAAGCTTTCTTGGATTGACAGGATTCACTAACGGATTTGACAAAGAAGGACGTACCAATTTATTTTGTGAGGGAAATGTTTGCCTTCAACCAGCTAAAGCAATGCTTGTCACAGGACCCAGTTCTATAGTTGTTGGACCCAAAGTTAGAAACCGAGTTGCATACGAACGCTAGCAAGTCAGGACGTGGAGCCGTTCTTCTGCAAAGGCATGGTGATGATAGAAAATTTCACCCGACGGTTTTTTTTAAAGTTTTAAGGCTACGAAATGCGACGGAAACTACACGAGCTACGATTTGGATGTGCTGGCTATAATAAAAGCACTGTCAAGACTTCGATGTTATTTGTTGGGATTAAAATTCAAGATCTTCACAGACTGCAAGTCATTTCAGCGTTGCTAGATAGGCACTCTGAGTCGATATACAGTTATTCTCACAATAGAAGACAGCTTGCTTTATCAGATTCGAAAGGCGCAAGAGAAGGATGATACCTATCGGTTAATAACGAACTTGCTAAGTTTCCATAAATACGAAGGCTTCATCTTAAGAAACGGAATTCTATACAAGTTTGAAAAGGGGTCTTAATTATTAGTCTATCTAAGAGTAATAAAATCAGTTCATGACAAAGGTCATATACATGCTCGAAAGGTAGTATTCTCCAGGACTACTTTGTATCTAGTTTAGCAAAAAGATTCGAATGAGTCATATCAAATTGTATACCATGTATCCTGATTTCGAGAAGACAGGCAAACAAGATTGACTCCTAAAACCTATTGAGAAGATAGATGTTCCACATCATACTTAACCTGGATCACCTTGGACCCTTGTCACCGGCGGCAAAGAACTACAAATACCTTTTAGTTATTATTAATTCTTTCACCAAGGGCAGCTGGATCTACCCTGTGAAGGATACGTCATCATGTGAAGTTTTAAAACGACTTGAGTTACAAGGCGATGGTTTTGGTAACCCGTGTAGGGTGGTAACAGATCGGGGTACAGCGTTCACATCAGGTGCGTCTAGAGAGTATACATAGAACACAGGATGTATCATGTTTTTTTTACTACGGGAGTACCAAGTGGAAACTGGCAGGTTGAAAGGCTAAATCGAGTTATATTGGCCGTACTAGCAAAAATGTCTGTAGCAGAGCCCGAGAAACGGTACAGCGGTATTTAAACTCCACCAAAACGAGAGCCACAAACAAAACACCGAATAGTATTCAACCTCAACCCTGACAATGATGGTATTTCTACAATACATTCAGCAATTGAAAAACTTGATCACATCCCAATGTCAGAACGCCCTCTAAATGATTTCAATATGTAACTCATTCTCGAAATTTCTGATAAAATTCCCGAAAAATCAACTGAAGTAATATTCAAGAACAAACAAAGTCGCAGTTCGTAGTGTAAATCATTCAGAGGAAAGTATAACCAACATCTTCAAGGAATACTTACCACCAAACAAGCTTACCGCCATATAAGCGGACGATGATAATTTTAAAACGGTACAATCCGTCCATTCTAAATATTTCTCTAGAAGCAAGTTATTTAAACTAATTCGTTGCACAGATATCTTGACTGACGTCACGGATAATGACGAACAAGATAAATTAATTAACATCCAAATAATAACCATCGGGAATTAATGAAACATTGTTACACTTGAAACGGAACTGTTATGTTACTTGGGAAAATGAGTGAAGACTGAGGACGTAAAAGCTTGTCTGCCAGCATGCGTGACAGCTGATCAGGACGACACGCTAACACCTCGGACTAAATGCGGAGAGTGCAGGGTGGGCTCAGCAACAAAAACCTGCCAGCGACTTTGCCATAATCTAAAAAGAAATCGTGCCTCTTCAAAAAAAAAAAAACGAAGACCCACTGAGAAGAAGACAAAAAGCGCACCAAACATCGGCCCTGAACGTATTTCAAACCATATGTCTACCTTTAGCATATTTGTTCGGAATGAAGAACCCAACTTCAAAATTAACACGAATGCGACTAGATTTGGAAGAGTTTAATTTCGAAATCCAATATATTAAAGGAACGGAAAATTTTGGACCTGATGCGTTGTCCAGAATAACGCTTGATATATCAGATCTGGAAGAAATCAAACCATTACAAATGAAAACTCGGGCAACGAAAAAAAGAATTACAGAAGAAACTAATGTTACATTCCGAAATGGACCACAACATTTGAAATGATATATACGTCGAGTGATTCGTATTTTTTCTGTAGTAACTAAAATTCTAGCGCACAGATGAAGCGATGATGCGAGGTAGCCATAAGGCAGATCTCCTTTGGAGAAGCTTAATAAGGCAGATCTCCTAAGAGAAACTCAGTGAGCAGATCTCTTTATAGGCACAGCTATACTAGCAGATGCCTAAGAAAAGAAAAGTAATTATGGTTAGTACATTATCTTTTGATAGGTACCTACATGCATACCCGTGATTTGGGGCACGTTAAACCAAATTGCTTGTTTACACTTATGTGCTTAACTTCGGTAGAAAGATGTGACGCAACTAGCTTGACCCGTATTACGCTGGTTGCAAAATATGTAAACAAAATGCGTGTAAGCAATTGTAGTCACTTGTTATGGTTGTGACATACATTTGGTTTAACGCAAGTTTTGCTTAATTGCAATAATGTTATCGATCGCATTTATTTTGTGCTCCTGGTTCGAATTCTTCGCCAATTCCGACAATATCGTTTGCTTCTGATTTTATACTTTTGATTTTTCTAACAATTTCGCATCGGGGTGCTATCACGATAACGTTTGGGGATGAACCAGTCATTATGGGTATTTCTATTGACTCCTCGGCTGTATTTAATGTAAGTATCCAAGTGTCGTAATCAATGGAGGCTTTGAATTTAGTTAGGAAGTCAAGTACTGAAATTGCATCTGCTTCGATGGCTAGATCGTTGTCTACGATTTGGAACAAGTGTTAAATTGATCGTTGAAAGTTAGAGTAGCGTAGGTTGCTCCTATTGATTTTCTTGTATTATCTGTGAAACTTTGTATGATACAAGTATTTTAGGATAATATCGTTGGTCGGCGCTTATTTTGTCCTTTTTTAAAAATTAATGTCTGCTCCTGTGTCGACTATGAATGTGCATACTGAAATACACATATCTACATACGCTTTTACGAAATTAGTGAGAGAGATATTTAACGTGTGAACTCTTAGTTTATTTGTGAGATCTTCCCCAACCGAGCTGTTTCATCTTCGGGTTGGGGGGGTTTGGCATTCCCCGAATCATAGACTCGAATAATTCTATTACTTTGTTGATTTCCATTATTCCACTGAGGGTTACGGTAATTATTTTGGTTCGGATTCCGGTAATTATTCTGATTTGAGTAGTTTCTTTGGTTTGAATAATTATTTAGGTTTGCTTTGGTAGTGCAACACGTTATTCTGTTGCGGTTTAATCACCGCAACTGCTTAGAGTTGAGAGATTACTCGCCTTTAGGATGAATTCCGTATCTCTGTTAGATATGTTATTAGCGAACGTCTGGATCGACAATTTTTCTCCAAATTTCTCGGCTGCCTCTTCAGTCGCGATTTTCTCTGATATGAATGTCCTGACAGATCTTCAATTTGGGCAGAGAAATCGGTTATTATTCTATTGCCTTGCTGGCACGATCTTAATTGTGCTAGTACTGCTTCAGATGAAACTTTCACAAACAATTTCCTTATTAGTTTATCTTTAATTAAGGGAGCTGTGCTAATTTAGTTAGTTATTGCGTGTTTAGCCTTCGCTGTAATTCTGGTTCTGATAAATTTGATCATAATTTCTTTCTGATCTGTTGGCGTAAGCTCATCTAGCAGTTCTATTGATTCGATGAAAGCCTCTGTTTGTTCATCTTTTCCATCGTATGCCTGGACGAGTGACGTCGCGGTTCGTATATCGAAAAGCATGTTCATTCTTTCTTGGATTTTTATTAGTTCTAAAATTTTTGCCGCTTTTAGCTTTATTTCAATATAAATCTCCTTTATTCTTAATGCTATTTCTGCAGTAGTTTTTTGTTTTACAATCGATATTGCTTGTGCTTCTAATTTTTCCACAAGTTCTTTCTTTTCCTTAAGCGTTATTTCCGTATAGCCCCTGTTTATGCTTTTATTGAAGTTACTTAAAATGTTCTTTAACTCTTCCTTTATTTGATTTAACTGGTCCATTCGTGCATGTTTATTAATTTGTGTATTCTATTTATGCATTTTATCTCGTTTCTTTGAATCGTAATTTGTCCTGGACTGTTAAGATATTTTTTCCTAAGCCCCCTTCGGTGGTCTCGGTACAGAGTGTACACTAATTCTATTACCTTCACAATTGCTATGATTGCCAAAAGAATAATAATCTCGCCGTTATTATCCGCGTGTTTCGAATTAGTTTTTCCCATTCCGTTTATGTATATAGTAATGGAAAACGAAAAACAAACAAGAAATTACAAAAATATTTTTTTTTGTTATCTATCGTACAATATTCTTTTAGTGTCAATTTACTTTACTTTATGTATAAAAAAATTTATCATTACATTACGTTAATTAATACTTATTGGTTATAGAAAGAAGATATTATGATTTAATTTTTTTTTCTGACTTAAGCTTGTCTGATGTTATTTATTCGAAGGGAGATACTTTTATATTGTTAAATTTTATTTGAGTGCGCCAAGAAAAATTGAAATGTACTTTAACTGTATTTCTATCATCGTGAAATGAACAAGGTCCAAAGATTGCTTTCTTCTTTATCAAGGTCCGAAGATTGAGCTTTTGTTTTTTTTTAATCACGGTGCGAAGATTGCAGGTTGATTGTCACGGTCGCCATGTAGTAATTAAAATTCTCGTGCACAGATGAAGCGATGATGGGAGGCAGATCCTAAGAGAAGCTCAGTGAGCAGATCTCTTTATAGGCGCAGCTATACTAGCAGATGTCCAAGAAAGGGGGATTGCAGCTAAGGCTAGCAGACACTCGAAATAAAAGGTCTTTTCTTTGATAAGACTAACTGATGAATCTGCTTTATTGAACTATTCTAACTTATTTATAATAAATTAAATATGCTAACCTAATCTTAATTATGGTTAGTACATTACTTTTTGATAGGTACCTACACGCATACCCGTGATTGGGGCACGTTAAACCAAATTGCTTGTTTACACTTATGTTGTTATGGAAGTATGATGAGAGTGATTGGTTAAGACGTGAAGTCCAAACTGCCAGCATGAGCTGACAGATCACTCGGTAACAGCGTTAGTGCAGGGCGGCATGCTAGCATCTCGGCTAAGGGAGCGGTGAGTGTGGGGGGGGGGGGTTCCCAAAAGAAACCTGCCGCTATCATCAACCATAATCAAAAAAATATCATGCCTGCATACAAAAACTTGCACTCACCCAGTCCTGAAGGGACCTTTACGTCACTTACCCAAGTTCCAGTGAAAGCGCAGATGTTCTCCCTTCCTTGCCAAGCCCCATCCTCCCATTGACTATGGCTGGCAGTGTTTCCAAAGTCCCTTTGTTGACCTGTGAAGAGAGATTAGAGCGGACTAGGCGAACCTAGATGACCCTTATGCTAGAGGAGAGGGCTCCAGGATGCGAAGGAAGAAATTAAAAATTTACGGCTTCATTGACAGAATTAACATATATTTGCTTAAATCCATAACAACGCGTACTTAGGCGCTACAGTGCTTCATACACTCCACAATTTGGATTGTGGCTGACACTTAATTAAGAGCTCTCTTCAGTACTAAGGATAACCTTGAGATCGAACAAAGCTTAACATTACCGATTTCTATATATAGTTAAGTTAGTGTTGTGCCAAAATTAAGCAGGGGCAGCCCAAAGATAAAGATGATACATATATTTGTCCGTAGTAAAAATCTAAATATAATATAAAACCAATGTACTCACATCCATATACATCCCTGAATGTTGAAGCGCTCCAGCATCCGGTGAGTACCTGTTTGGGAAAAACTAAACATTTTAATTTTTAAGGGTTATCATCTATTCTAGGTTGCCGTGCTCCACTTGCTTACTTTTGTAACAACTTGGCTTATTACTTCTAATCATATCATTATATTTGCAAAAAATGTAATTCACGTAAATTATAGTATTTATAAAAATATTATCTCGCATTACAAAATAATGACTAACACTAAATAGTCCAGTCAAATAAGCCGAAAAAATACAAAAGATCGTATTTAATTCCTTTCAGGCTGCAATTTGGAGGGTTGGTGTAGGGTGGTCCTGGGAGTATTGTCACAAAAATGCGGCGTCCCAGGGCCAAAACAAAGGGGTGAAAGATAATAAAAACACCCCCGAACGCGTGATTATCTATTTGCCATGCGTGTGGACCGGAAGTGGTAAAATTTTTAACAAATTTAAAAGTGCCATTTTATTCAAAATATGATTCTAAATAAAAAAGTCCATGGCGACCAACCCCTATCTCGTAAGAGTGCGACAGGGACAGCGAAAGAAGCTAAGGGTGGCCACATCGCTATATCCACCAACATGTGTCCGTTTTTTCAATTCTGCAACATTTTGGTTCAGGAGCTAGCAACCAAGAGAAGCGTGAATGTTTTGGTGGAGGAGCAGAAAAACGGGTGGAGTGAAGAATGTTATCGGATTATATTATGTTGCAGAATATTTGCGTTCATGTTTTACTGTCGTGACGTATTTGGAACATTTTTGATTTTTTCTTAGAAATTTTGGTTGGTTGTGCAAAGCGAGACGAGATATGATGACTTTTGCCTTAGAATTCTTACTATTTAGTTCATTATGTCTGCAGTTTTACACACTCGATGTTTTTTTGGGGTAACTGCAATTGCGTAAGCGTGGGAAAAAATAAGCAGAGAGGATTGTGTGCATTTCTTGTTTGTTTTTAATTTTTGTAATGTTTCTTGACGGAAGGGGTAGGATATTTGATTGCAGGATACACGGGAAGAATGGGATGTAATATATTAATGGTATAGACTAGATGGGTGGGATCTGGGATATTTAGATGGTTAAAAATAGAAGCGTTACATTATTTAAAAATTTATTACTGACAAATCAAAGTAGTAATGTAACATTTGCAGATGCTTTCTTTTTTTAAAAATAACAAAAAAAAAAAGTTTTTACTAATTCCCAATATGATTTACTGCAATAAATGTCTCTCACCATTTTCAAATCAACAAATCAAATCAAAGTAAAAAGCATTTGTTTCATGTACCAGGCATTTTTTAGCTACGTAGAACGTTGGGCAGTATGATATTAAAGATTAACAAATCAGAAAAATAAACAATAAACTCATTTCATTCATTATTATGAATGGGTGGAAACCAGATCAGACAACTAGAATACATATACTAAAGAGCAAATAAGATAATATTAAGAGCAATTTAAGACTATGAGCTGCACTCAGGGTGTTCTATGAATTGTTGACAAGCTATGAATATGTCCCAGTTAGAAAAGCAAAAAATTATTTGCAAGGGGTAGTAAATCCTAAATATTTGGGATAGGAGGGGTTACCTTCAAATGTTATGAATCAATCACACTATAACTTCTAAATAATATATCCTATTAAGATGCCTTTCAGCTCAGACTAAACCGTCCAAGCCTTCCAATAAATATTCAACCATAGCCCCCGCAGCATCTATAGGTACATGTGATGACCCGTAATACTCTGAGGTTTCCAAATATTCCAAGAAAGTATTTTGGGGTGAAAATCGTTCAAAATTATTCTAACTGTGGTCGAAGCTGACTTAGATAGGTGGCTAGAAATTGGAAAGTCTGAACGGCTTACTATCATCTGAGATAAAAGTATTTTTATTAGGGTTTTTTGTTCAGTAGTTATATTAGGTCATAAGATTTGAAGTATACAACTTTCACCGGAATTGTTAGGACAACCCCCCCCCGCACCGCACCTTACCACACCTCCCCTTCTTAGCATTTCAATATTGCTTGTCTAACCGAGACCTGTCCATAGCTGGGCGGTTGACAACTATTTGTGTAACACCACTAACAACCACAAGTAAACTGTAAAACTAAATTTCTAAATACCCACATTTAATATCATTAATATATTACATCCCATTCTTCCCGTGTATCCTGCAATCCCATATCCTACCCCTTCCGTCAAGAATCATTACAAAAATTAAAAACAAACAAGAAATGCACACAATCCTCTCTGCTTATTTTTTCCCACGCTTACGCAATCGCAGTTATCTAAAACCCTAAAAAACATCGAGTGTGTAAAACTGCAGACATAGAACTAAAAAGTAAGAATTCTAAGGCAAAAGTCATCATATCTCGTCTCGCTTTGCACAATCAACCAAAATTTCTAAGAAAAAATCAAAAATGTTCCAAATACGTCACGACAGTAAAACATGAACGCAAATATTCTGCAACATAATTTAATCCGATAACATTCTTCACTCCACCCGTTTTTCTGCTCCTCCACCAAAACATTCACGCTTCTCTTGGTTGCTAGCTCCTGAACCAAAATGTTGCAGAATTGAAAAAAACCGGACACATGTTCGTGGATATAGCGATGTGTCCACCCTTAGCTTCTTTCGCTGTCCCTGTCGCACTCTTACGAGATAGGGGTTGGTCGCCATGGACTTTTTTATTTAGAATCATATTTTGAATAAAATGGCATTTTTAAATTTGTTAAAAATTTTACCACACGCATGGCAAATAGATAATCACGCGTTCGGGGGTGTTTTTATTATCTTTCACCCCTTTGTTTTGGCCCTGGGACGCCGCATTTTTGTGGCAATACTCCCAGGACCACCCTACACTACACCAACCTTCCAAATTGCAGCCTGAAAGGAATTAAATACGATCTTTTGCATTTTTTCGGCTTATTTGACTGGACTATAAAGAAATGAGTAAAATAATAATACTATGAGCTGTACTTCCGAAAGCGACTATATTTTTGACAATTTTCAGTAATATGTCAGGACAGAGATGTCTGTCTGTCGGTTCTTATTATCGCCTCATGATGTAGATTATTATATCTTCCTTTCCGTTTTCAAATAGATATCAACTAACTTACTTCATTGTCATGTGTTTTGTGTGTGTGTAAGATTGTCAACCATATAAATTGAAAGCTTTATGGTTAATTGAATTTCATGGGGACCGAGCTATAATTCATGACAGTCTGTACGAGATCTCCTTAATCTTAATTCTTTACTGCCTAATATACGGATTAATCTTTAATAGTCTACGTTCCTTCTACTTTTCACTCTTTGTATTAAAATCACTTAAAACATATAATATTTATAGCATATATATACACTTCTGTATGTGGCCTCAATTGTATATATGTGTACCCGCATAATACGAGTAGTTAAGTCATCCTAGACTTATAGTTAAGCACTACACTAAAATTATAGAGCTGCCATTGTGTACGATAGTCATTGTCTATCACATGCCCGTGACGAAACTGTGGGCTGAACCAAGGGCGTCCCCTTCATATTCTAAAAGTCTGAAAGGAAATCTCATTATTTAGATGACAAGATTATTTATATGTCAGATCTGGTTTTACTATTAGGAAGCCACCTCGAACTATGATTGGGTTCTTCTCCTTTCGCTAGATCTCAATCTCGAATTTCGTCTAATTACTACACCTATAATATATGTTCATTTTATTGTATAGCGGTGAAATTACTGACTTGGTTTGGTTTGTTTGTGCTACTACATTTGTCCATCCGAATCCCAGTGCTGATGCTACCTCCTTTACGACCTTATGATGGATAGCTCTGCAATGACGACTTTGTGGATTTCCGGATCCTCCGACTGGATCAATGATGGGTGTTGTCTCGGAGAGTAACGCAGCATCTCCTTTCTTTATATTGTTTTGGGGGCTTTTATCGCCGACGCCTTGCCCTACGTCTATGTCGTGTGTAGCTGCAGGCAGTCGGATTTATTTTATACTGACTTCTTGTGGCGCTGTGCCCTTACCGCGAGGATAATATGAGGGCTTCGAGTGGGCCTAATCAAGACTACTCGCCAGTTGATGCAGATGCTGTCGATTTAACAATTAGTTTCCGGATTTTCCTTTGACACTGAGGAAATAATTGTACCAAATGAAGATGGGCTATTAAAAGGAATGAAAAATCTTTTAAACTTACTTATAGGTTTATTTTCCTGCCCGATGCTTTTGGACGAAAATTTCTCGAGTTCATTACTTCCTGGCGTTCACTATGTGGCAGATTTTACAAGACAGACGATGTCTTCTTCTTCTCTTTTCTTCAGCGACATGTCAATATGGCACCTGAGCGTGAGGAAACATTACTCTCGGTCGGGGTACATTCAGTTTTCAAACTTGATCGTGGCCGGCTCACACGCGTCAGCATTTCGTGTAGCATATATTGCTATATGCAATACGCTACGATCATAACAATGTGCTTAACTTCGGTAGAAAGATGTGACGCAACTAGCTTGACCCGTATTACGCTGGTTGCAAAATATGTAAACAAAATGCGTGTAAGCAATTGTAGTCAATTGTTATGGTTGTGACGTACATTTGGTTTAACGCAAGTTTTGCTTAATTGCAATAATGTTATCGATGGCATTCCCCGAATCATAGACTCGAATAATTCTATTACTTTGTTGATTTCCATTATTCCACTGAGGGTTACGGTAATTATTTTGGTTCGGATTCCGGTAATTATTCTGATTTGAGTAGTTTCTTTGGTTTGAATAATTATTTAGGTTTGCTTTGGTAGTGCAACACGTTATTCTATTGCGGTTTAATCACCGCAACTGCTTTGCTGTAATCTCAGTTAGAGTTGAGAGATTGAGATCCGTATAGCCCCTGTTTATGCTTTTATTGAAGTTACTTAAAATGTTCTTTAACTCTTCCTTTATTTGATTTAACTGGTCCATTTGTGCATGTTTATTAATTTGTGTATTCTATTTATACATTTTGTTTTAAATCTCGTTTCTTTGAATCGTAATTTGTCCTGGACTGTTAAGATATTTTTTCCTAAGCCCCCTTCGGTGGTCTCGGTACAGAGTGCACACTAATTCTATTACCTTCACAATTGCTATGATTGCCAAAAGAATAATAATCTCGCCGTTATTATCCGCGTGTTTCGAATTAGTTTTTCCCATTCCGTTTATGTTTTTAGTAATGGAAAACGAAAAACAAACAAGAAATTACAAAAATATATTTTTTTGTTATCTATCGTACAATATTCTTTTACTGTCAATTTACTTTACTTTATGTATAAAAAAAATTTATCATTATATTACGTTAATTAATACTTATTGGTTATAAAAAGAAGATATTATGATTTAATTTAATTTTTTTTTCTGACTTAAGCTTTTCTGATGTTATTTATTCGAAGGGAGATACTTTTATATTGTTAAATTTTATTTTAGTGCGCCAAGAAAAATTGAAATGTACTTTAACTGTATTTCTATCATCGTGAAATGAACAAGGTCCAAAGATTGCTTTCTTCTTTATCAAGGTCCGAAGATTGAGCTTTTGTTTTTTTTTTAATCACGGTGCGAAGATTGCAGGTTGATTGTCACGGTCGCCATGTAGTAATTAAAATTCTCGTGCACAGATGAAGCGATGATGGGAGGCAGATCTCCTAAGAGAGACTCAGTGAGCAGATCTCTTTATAGGCGCAGCTATACTAGCAGATGTCCAAGAAAGGGGAGTGCAGCAAAGGCTAACAGACACTCGAAATAAAAGGTCTTTTCTTTGATAAGACTAACTAACGAATCTGCTTTATTGAACTATTCTAACTTATTTATAATAAATTAAATATGCTAACCTAATCTTAATTATGGTTAGTACATTACTTTTTGATAGGTACCTACATGCATACCCGTGATTTGGGGCACGTTAAACCAAATTGCTTTTTACACTTATGTGCTTAACTTCGGTAGAAAGATGAAACGCAACTAGCTTGACCCGTATTACGCTGGTTGCAAAATATGTAAACAAAATGCGTGTAAGCAATTGTAGTCACTTGTTATGGTTGTCACATACATTGGGTTTAGCGCAAGTTTTGCTTAATTGCAATAATGTTATCGATCGCATTTATTGTGTGCTTTGATATGCAGTTCTTGTGCCATCTATGGTTCAATGCAATCCTCTTGATTGATTCAACTAAGATACAGCTGAGCATCATCCGTAGATAAAAGAATATTAGCATCCTTAACTGCGTAACAGAGCTCATCGATATTTACCATGAAGAGAGGAGGACCCAATATGGACCCCTGGAAAATTCCACTATTGACTAGCGAGAGGCTGGAGTACTGATTTTTAATCTTCACCTGTTGGAGTCGATCGTAATGAAATGATGTCAATAGTCTAGGGGAACAGTTTCAGAAGCTTGTCATAATTTACATTATCGAAAGCCTTAGAAAATTCCAATAACGTCAATATACACAGTTCGTTATTATCCATAGCAATTCTTATATTCGTAATCACTTTTATCATTGCAGTTTCACAGCTGTGAGACGGCCGGGAATCGGGTGCTGCTTGGTAAAATTCCTCATTTGACTATGCATAATTTTTTACAATGCTTTAGACAAAAATGTGAGTATGCTGATTGGTCGAAAATCAGAAATATTTGTAGGGGTTGCATTTTTTGCTATAGGACATATTGTCGCTATCTTCAAAGCTCGATGAACGGTGGAGTATGTAAGACCTGAGTTAAAGATATGCTGAATATACTGACCGACATATGGAAGCAGTAGTTTGATAAAACGTGGAAATATATTGCCAGCACCACCAGCTTCGGACTTGACAGAGCAAACCGCCAACCAGACTTCATCCAGGGCTACTCCCCGAAAACTAAACATCTCGTTCGTGCAAGTTATATTCAAGATTATTGTAGCTACGAGCAACCTGATGTGATTTATTTGGGGGAGTTGCAAAGAACTTGATTAGAGTTTCTGGGCTATAATCACAATTAGACTTGTCTTTACCGCAGACACTTGCCTAATTTAAGATCTTCCAAGAGTTTTGGATGGTAATTCAGGGTTAAGTTTGGAACGATAATATCGCCTCTTCGAATTTCGAACTGTAGTGGTAACAAGATTACGCGCAGCAGAAAAGTTAGCCCCAGCATGGTCAATTCATCTATATTCACGGTACAAATGCTAATTTCATTTATAAGAGCGGATATTGATCCATTTGACACGAAGAGGTGCAAAATTCTCAAATAAGTAGGTTACGTACGAGGCCGTTGAAAATCATAACCTGTTCATTGACTGATTAACATTCAAGTATCCGATACCTGAGTAGGTAGGGTGCCGCACCCGAGAAGTAGCCCATCTAAATAAATATTTTTAAAGTCTCTGTAGGAAAAAATTTGGGGTTGTCAAAGCAGAAATTTTTAGTCAGAAAAGGAATGTCATGGTCCATAGTATTAATTGGACTAACCTGATTTTGAAACAAGACAATGTCCGGGACGAGAAACAAGAAAAACGTCAAGGAGAAATGAATACAACGAATTAAAGAAGGTGGGAGAAGAATTAATTATGTTGTTATGGTATTACTGTTTGTGTTGCAGCCGCAATGACATCGCAATCAAAACGAGTAAATATAGTAAGCCTAGAGAATGCAGTTCTAACTTCACTTCACTGTTGTAATTGTTCTAAAAGAGTAGCCGTAGAGAAAACAATACATATTACTGTCACGACGCTTATTGAATTAAAATAAAGTTTTGTTTAAATATATTGGAACATTGTAGTATTTTTATTCCCATTCTTACCCCCGCTAATACATCGCAACAAATTTTTGGTCCTTCGAACCTGGATTGAGAAGAAAAGATAAACCAGCCACGGAATTGCTTTTATTCATTTCTCGCTGAAATTTTAACCAAGACATCCAGCATTTTCAAGAGGTGAAGAAAACGCAAACGACGACAGTTATCATTTGCAAGCCCTGTTATTTCTTACACGTTACATACTAGCGTGAATATACAAGCAGGAGAAAGGGAAGTACGTCACTTAATCTGAAACTTATTGCGTAAAATTGTATTCCCACGATGTCTGCGGTAAGCAAACGTGACACTGCAAAAAATGCTATAAAACGTTCATTAGCTGCAAGTAAACAGGCAGCAGGCACCCACAATCAAAGCAGCATTGAAGCCTACATTAAGCTATTAGACAATCAATGGAACACCTTTCAACTAGCTCATGATCTAGTACTGGAATCCTGCGGACCAGCCACTATATCAACGCAAGAAGATGAGTTTATTCAAGCTGAAGAGTGGTATAGGGGAGCATTAAGTAATCTTTACCGACTACTATCAGTGTTTAAACTAAGTGAACAAGCAACACCAATAACAACACGTCCTTCGATGAACATTTCCGCAGCAGCAGCACCACGACCCGCATTTAAATTACCGCCTATTACGCTACCTACATTCGATGGTGTGCCTTACGAATGAAAATCGTTTCATGATAGATTTTTTTTTTTTTTTTATTATTAAGCCAAGCTCAGGGGAAACCCTATGATGCAAAGCACAGCCGGGCAGGCAGGAGATAGGGAAAGGATTAGGGGATATGAGGAGAGTGGCGGAGGTGCCGATGTATGTCGCCCTTAAACTTCCGCAGATTGTATGCCGGAGGAAAAACAGAAGATGGTAAGCTGTTCCACATTCGCACTGTTCGGAATAAAAAAGCATCACGGAATTTTACTGTACGGCTGTGTCACTAGTTCACAACAATGAGACACTAACAGGAAGTCAAAAGTTGCATTATTTACGCAATAGTTTGCAAGGTGAGCAACTTAATGTAATTCAGTCATTCCCTATTACAGATGATAACTTCAATGAAGCCTGGTCATCTTTGAAGAATCGATACGATGTCCTGAGGGTAATTGTTGACTCACATTTAGCAGCCTTATTCGCTATTCCTAAGGTAAAAGATGAGTCCGCTAATGCCATCAAGGCACTGCTAGACACTGTTCTGACACATTTTCGGGCACTCAAAGCTCTTAACCGCCCGCTGATCAATGGGATGATTGGCTAATACACTTGACTGTCAACAAACTTGATTCTGAAAGTCGAAAGCAGTGGGAAATGTCTCTAACAACATCAACGGTACCATTGTTCGATGACTTCACGCAGTTCCTAGAGAAAAGATGTCACTCCCTATCAGCCTTAGAGTCACATACCGCACGAACGCAAGCATCTAAGAACTCAAAAGCTAAGCACACTTGGGATTCCCTCCATATTAGCTCAAAACAAACTGATAGCAAGGAAAAGCAACATAATTATGCACAAACATCTGCAAGCCACTCGTTGACCCTTAAACGAACCGTGTGTACATACTGCGGAGGAAATCATTTTATATACGCGTGTCAACAGTTTAAATCCCTAGCTTCTACAGCTAGATCTAATGCAGTAAGGTCTAAGAACCTATGCCTCAACTGTTTGAGCAATGGTCATCAGTCTGGCTCTTGCCGCAGCCTACACTCGTGCCGCATTTGCGATCAACGTCATCACACGCTCTTACATACGGATGGAACCATATCTGTAAACTGCGCCAACATTCGTCAACAAGTATTGCTCGCTACTGCTATCGTGAATATTTTGGACTCCTCTGCTTGTCATCTTCCAGCTCGTGTTCTATTCGACACTGGCTCTCATGTATCCTTTGTTACGGAGGCTTGCGTGCAACGTCTTAAGGTAAACCGATATTCTCATGCTATCTCTATCACAGGCATAGGTGCCTCTCCTGCAGGGCAGTCCAAAGGATCAGTGTCATTGTTATTATCTTCACTGGTAAGCGGCTTCTGAATTACAATCGAAGCTTTAATCCTATCCAAGATTACTAATGAGATCCCTAGTACAGGATTCAATAGGATACTGTGGCCTCATTTGAGCCATCTACAGCTAGCAAATCCACAGTTTTTCAGGTCTGCGTCTATCGATATCTTGCTAGGAGCAGATGAATTAGGCGCTATTCTATTAGAAGGCCTTGTCAAGCGCCCCGCCGGAGCACCAGTTGCACAAAACTCCGCTTTTGGCTGGGTACTTTTGGGTCAAGTTCAGACAGTAGATACTTCGACATCTAATGTCGCTAGAGTGTCTCTGCACACAAACGCAAAGCTCACGGAAGCTGTTTGCAAATTTTGGGAACTGGAAGACATCCCAATGACCAAACATCGGACAGATGAAGAGCAAGCCTGTGAGAAGATATTCGCGGACACTCACTGTAGACTTCACAGTGGAAGGTATGTAGTTGAATTACCTTTCAGACCAGAACTACCGCTTGGAGAATTAACGGTGCTATCAAAGCTTTACATCGTGTGGAAGCCCAGTTCAAGAGAAACCAAAGTCTACATGATCAATACAAGGCATTTATGAAAGAATTCATAGACTTAGGTCACATGGAGGAAGCGCCTCCTAATCCACCTCCTGAGAAATCATATTACATACCTCATCGAGCTGTTATAAAAGAATCGAGCATAACAACCAAGCTCAGGGTAGTGTTCAATGCATCGAAAAAGAGTTCGAGTGGAATTTCCCTCAATGACACTCAGATGATTGGCCCTCAGTTGCAACCAGCTTTAGCAACGATATTGTTACGTTTTTGCACCCACCGCTTAGCAATGACAGCCGACGTGGCTAAAATGTACCGACAAATCAATGTTGCCAAGAAACATTGCGAGTACCAGATAATTGTTTGGCGTGAATCTTCTGATGATCCTATCAAGGATTACGTGTTACTGACTGTAACTTATGGCGGCGCTTCCGCTCCGCATCTCGCAGGCAAATGTCTGCAACAAGTGGCTATAGATGAGGGAAAGGATCTTCCAATCGCTGCAGCAGTCGTACTCATTGACTTTTACATGGACGATCTGCTTACTGTATCTCAACATACTTCGCTCTCAAATTTTTGTGCTACTTGACCGAGGCTGTTTCGAGCTACGTAAGTGGTTTTCTAATTCCGAAGCAGTTCTTAAAGCAATACCAATTGAGCTCCGTGAAACCAAGGCCTCTCATTCACTGGCTGATGAAGGTACAGTAAAGGCTCTAGGCCTCCAGTGGAATCCAGCATATGACTATCTTAGTTTCGCTGTCCATTTACCAGAAGTCAAGTTGCCAGTAACCAAGCGCTCGTTATTATCCGATTCTGCTAAACTTTTCGATCCCCTAGGATTTTTATCACCTTGCACAATCCTCGACAAAAGGATGTTTTCACAGCTATGGAGACCAAAGCTAGATTGGGATGATGAAGTTCCTGACCACAGTTTACGACAATGGCTTCACTACAGACGTAATTTGGATTGCCTATCTAATCTTCGAATTCCGAGATGGCTAGGAATGGGGCAAGCTGGTGCTGTTACCGACTTACAATGTTTTGCAGATGCCTCGCAGGCCGCTTACGCGGCTGTAATTTATGCTCGCACAATGTTCGCTGACGGATCAATCGTTGTGAAGCTAGTCACCGCTAAGACCAAGGCGGCTCCTCTAGATGTAACCAGTTTACCTCGCTTAGAATTGTGTGCCGCCGGCTTACTGGCTAAACTCTTGGAACATGTGCATTTATCAATCAGTAATCATTTTCGGTGCACTTATGGCTGGACAGACTCCACAGTTACTTGGCCTGGATTCATGGGCATCACAGCAAATGGGTGACTTTCGTCGCAAAGCGAGTTGCACAAATTCAAAAGGTTCTGCCCCCAGAAAATTGGAGACATGTGAGCTCAGCAGACAACCCCGCTGACTGCGCATCCCGTGGTATACTTCCTGAGAAACTTATATATCATCCTTTATGGTGGACGGGACCGCCATGGCTTAGCGAACCAGAACATTCCAGGAAATTTCATCAGCATACATCGTACGACACAGACTTGGATATATGTTCCAACACCTAGGCAGTACTACAATCCCAAATTACTGTGCAGCCATGGGATCTTCTCGACATGTACTCATCGCTTTCTAAGCTAAAACGCATAACCGCAGTTATATTACGCTTTATATATAACTGCAAATGCCGAATCGCAAGTAATGTCAACATACGCCCAGGACGCATCAAGCCTATAGAGCTCAACGATGCTTTCGATTTTGGGTAAGAAGCGTTCAAGTTCATCACTTCTCAGAAGATATAAACAATTTGCAGGACAAGAAACCACTCCTAGCTTATCAAACTCCGCCCTTTTATGGATAGCAGGGGAGTGCTCCGAGTGGGAGGACGCCTCCGGCAGGCTCCATTACGAACGGACGTCAAATACCCAAATCTATTACCAGCTAAATAAACACCCACTAATCTGGTCTGTACGGAAATTCACTCCATTACGCTTCACGCTGGACCTCAACTCATGCAAACTGTACTTCTAACACCCTTTTGGGTACAAAGCGCACGAGGGATTCTTCGAAAAATAGCTCACGACTGTGTTACATGCTACCGTTTCAGACATACTCAGCATCTAAAGTTGAGGGGAGATTTTCCTAAGGCTCGAGTAGAACCCGCTAGGCCCTTTTTCCGCAGCGGAGTTGATTTTGCAGGTCCTTTTGCTATTCGATATTCCAAGGGACGAGGAGCTAAGGCTACGAAAGGCTACATACCCATATTTATCTGCATGGCTTCAGGTGCAATGCATCTAGAACTATCTAGTGACTTGTCAACTGCTACTTTTATCGCCGTTTATAAAAGATTCATCGCAAGACGGGGACACTGCAAGGAACTTTACAGCGATAATGGAACCAACTTCGTTGGAGCGGAGAAAGAACTTAGGGCTCTACTTTCTCAAGCATCTGCTGATGAACAACTGCACAGCTACCTATCGAACGATCATGTTACTTGGCACTTTAACCCACCTGCTGCTCCTGACATGGGCGGCTATTTAGGAGGCAGCTGTAAAACGTGTTAAATTCCACTTGCGCCGTGCTTTGCTTGCTTCAACATCACGCTTACCTACGAAGAATTCATCACGCTTCTGACTGATATTGAAGCATCCTTAAACTCTCGCCAGTTATGTCAATTACCCAGCGAGACTGAGGATTTGCAGGTGCTCACGCCAGGACACTTTCTCATTGGGGATCCGCTCAAGGCACTTCCAGAACCTGACATGCTGTGTTTCAAGGGAACTTTGCTTAATCGATGGCAATTCCTGTCGCAGATACGACAATACTTTTGGCAAAGGTGGAGCGGGGAGTACTTAGTCAGCCTCCAAAGATGTACCAAGTGGATTCAACCGGCTCGAGATTTTCAAGCTAAGGATTTGGTCATCATTCGCGACGAAAGATTTCGTCCAACAAGATGGAAAATGGGGCGTATTACTAAGGTACATCCTGGACAAGATGGAAAAGTTCGAGTTGCGACCGTAAGAACAGCTGAAGGAGAGCTTTCCCGACCAATAGTGAAATTATGCTTGCTTCCACTCTCTGATGACGTCTCTTCACGATAAGCTTGCTGCTAGTAACGTAAATTTTGCTCATAAATTATAATTTAATTGTAATTTTGAACTAAATTCGCATTTACTCCAAGGCGGGCGGAATGTTGCAGCCACAATGACTCGCAAGTATACATCGCAATCAAAACGAGTAAATCTAGTAAGCCGAGAGAATGCAGTTCTAACTTCACTTCACTGTTCGTAATTGTTCTAAAAGAGTAGCCGTAGAGAAAACAATACATATTACTGTCAAAGTCAAAGTTTTGTTTAAATATCTTGGAACATTGTAGTATTTTTATTCTCTTTCTTACCCCCGCTAATACATCGCAACAGTTTGAGTGAATACCACTGGAAGTGAAGTCCATCCTGTCAGCACAAGCTGACAGCTCACTCCCGTGCCAAGCACTAGCACCTTGACTAGTGTGGAAGAGTTATAGGGGGGGGGGGGGGGGGGGGTGGTTAACAAACACCTACCGCTGTCTCGACTCATAATCAAAAAAAAAAAAGAAAAAAGGGGGGCCATTACACCACTTACCCTTCCTCCTTTGAAGGCGCAGCTGTTCTGCCTTCTTGCTGCCGCCCCATCCCCAGAAAATTTTTCCAGTGTCCTTATAGATGACCTGAAAGAAAAGTTTTGAAGGAGCGGACCTAGTCAACCATGGGTTCGAAGAGGGCTCCAGGAGAATGAGGAAAGAAAAACTTAGCCCGTCTTCATTACGTTATAACGAAACTGTATTATTTCAAAATTACAAGTGATTTGGTTTTTCGCTTAATTTCACCCCCGCCCGTAGTATTCTGGTATCTTACTTCTAATTGTCTTGTCATGTTCTACAATGCTAATATACGAAATAAATGACCACGTCCGAGATCCATTTGGGTTGCACTCTTACAGTATTGCTAGTATGTGCTTAAAAAAAACTAGGTATAATCACACCAACTATTCTCTTTCCATGCTTGGTAAAAACTAATAACGCATCTCTGCCTGACGACTTTAACAAAATTAATGTAGCCTATCTGTAGAAACTACATGTGGGTATATTTTACTAAAATTCCTAATGCTTATTGGTCCACTGACACAAGCCTACGGTCCGCTAACGCAGCATTTCCGGTACGTAAGTTACTGACTTTACAACCATAATTCAGCTCAAGAAGCGTTAGCGCTTGCATCTGGCGGGGTTTTAAGCTATCATCATATTGTTACGCGCTACAAAGCGACACAAGCGACATCTGTTGCAATTGGAAACAACTTTAGGTTAGTGACATCTTAGTAAGCTTTGGGTTCGGAGAACGGAATATTTAGGAAGGTTCTAGGATAATTTGTAGAGTATAAATACGGCGCTTCTCACTACTTGGATTGTGATTATTAGAAGTACAGTACTAGCGATAACTAAAGAGTTGATTTGGTAATTGTTTGTGAATTGTGATAGTTAACAGTAAAGTTAAATAAAAAACGAACTTTTGAATTATATCTGAAATATTGTGTTTAAAATAACGAACCAAGGCCACGCTCGTAACAACTAGTGTCAGAAGTAAAATAAAATCGCAAAATAAAGTGATTGCATTTGACTTTGAAATTCAGAGTGATTAATTTTGTAAAATCGTGTGTAAAAAATTCCGAAAGATAATTTTATATTAAACTGTGAGTGAATTACAAAAGACGCAAGAATGGGACGCAAACTAGAGGAGCTTCGCATACAGGAATTGAAAGTGGAGTTGGGGAAGCGGTCATTGCAAACGACTGGCCTAAAGAATGTTCTAGTCGAGCGACTTAGACAAGCTTTGATAGAGGAGGAAAAGAATCCTGAGACATTCGTTTTCGAAGAAAAATAAGAAATTGAAGAAGAGCCTTCAATGAACATAGAACAGCTTCTCAGTACTTTAATGAGCAAAATGGAAGCTCGTTTTGATGAACAAAAGAATTCTCTCCAGGAACAAAAGAATTCTATGGAAACCCGTTTGGACGAACAAAAGAATTCTCTCGAGGAACACAAGGAAATCTATGGAAACCCGACTAACAAAGGAATTCTCTCCAGGAACAAAAGAATTCTCTCGAAGAACACAAGAAATCTATGGACACCCGTTTGGACGAACAAAAGAATTCAAAGGAATCCCGTTTAGATGAGCAGAAGAATGCTTTGGATGAACAAAAGAATTCCATGGAATCCCGTTTAGATGAACAGAAGAAATCACTGGAAACCCGTTTGGAAGCACAAGAGAATTGTCGAGAAACTCTCTTAGAGGAACAGAAGAATTTCCTGGAAAACTCGTTAGACGCAAAAGGAAGGAATCGAGCAGGAAGTGGCAGAAGTTCAACAAAAAGTCACCGAACAGCTTGACAACTTTAAAGCAGATTTGGAAAAGATGAAACATCAACAACCACGGCACGAAGGAATTGAAAAATCCAACGCAGGCAGAATGAAACCTCCAATATTTGATGGACAAAATTCGTGGCATATTTTCAAGAGACAATTCGAGGCTGCTTCCGAAGTAAACGCATGGAATGATGCAGACAAAGCTACAGCTCTGGTATTAGCATTTCGAGGTTCTGCATCAGAGCTATTACAAACTATACCAATAGAAAGGCAACGTGATTATATTTCATTAGTACAGGCGATAGAGTTACGTTATGGAGATGAACACATGCAGCAAGTATATCGCATACAGCTACGCAACAGGATTCAAAAGCATGGCGAATCACTACAACAACTGCAGGCTGATGTGGAAAGATTAGCTTATCTCTCATACTCTAGCGTAAATGCGGATTTCCTTAATGAAGTGGCAACAGAAGCATTTGTGAACGCTATTGCAGACCAAAATTTACAACAAGCGCTAAGGCTAACAGGAAAGAAGTCAACAGCAGAAGCGCTAGCCTATGCATTAGCGTATGAATCTGCCAGACAAGCTTCTCAGAGTGCAGTACGAGTGAGAGAAATTTCGGTGGAGGAATGTACTTGCAACAGAATGCAGTCATCGCCGAGCACTCCATTACGTGGTATTCTTCGATGCTGGAATTGTAGTAGACCAGGGCACCTCCAAAAAGACTGGAGGAAACGCGAATGGAATCACTAGAGGAGGAGGACAGAAAAGAATGCCAAAGATGTCGAGCCAGGGAGCAAGCTATTCGGGAAGAGACTAGAAATCAAACAGCGACTAGTCGCGTCAGCTCCCCTGTTCAGCAGTCGGAAAACATGTAAACGCCAACTTCGGGGGGCAGAAGTTGGTTCGTGGAGTCGACAGCCCCGAGATCATCATTTAGGTAGCCCAGTTGCAGAGAAATGATAGCAGTCTTGTAATATATGGAAGTGTACAAAAAAATGACTGCGCAGTCACTATCGACACTGGAGCTTCAAGATCAATTATTAGAGCAGATCTTGTCAAGAACAAATGGCTTCACAACACTACCAAATATTTACTAAGGACAGCAAGTGGAGAAGCAGCACAGGTTTTTGGAGAAATAAGTTTGGATGTTCAACTAGGTGTACTACTATTTCCTCACACTTTCCTAGTTTCAGACATCATGGATGAATGCATTCTTGGAGTGACCACATATAAAATAAATCTGGATGTCGGAGAACGGATACTCAAATATGGCAACCTAGAAATTCCTATGAGACTAGGAGGAGGAACAGCTTATCCTGCAATAATAAGGACGATGGTCTGTGAGAATATTACTCTCTCTGCATGCTAGTATGGACCAAGCTTACTGGTGACATCGGGACCTGCCGATTCTATTTGGTGGAACCTAACCCTACAAAAGTTACACCGAACATCATTGTAGGTAAGACTTTAGTTAATGCAGAAGGTGCAACATTAATTCCCGTCAGAGCGCTCAATACATCCGAAAATGAGGTACAACTAAAAGAAGGAGCTTAATTGGAAATTGTGAACCCTTTTATCAGATTTTTAATTTGGATAATAGGAGACAAAACCTATACCAGCTACTACCCAACAGGTTCAAAAACTTCTTTTGTCCCGCGCCTTAAGTGAACAACAATACAACGATGCCAAAGAGGTGATCGATGAATTTTCGGAATTATTTGCAATTTTATTTCGGTAAAACAAATCTTGTTCAGCATCGGATCGATACAGGAGATTCTAGGCCCATTCGGCAGATACCACGAAGACTACCATTAGTCAAACAATCAGAAGTTGCAAATATGATAAACTCCATGAAGGAACAAGGCATAATAGAGCAATCTAATAGCCCTTGGACATCGTCAGTTGTTCTGGTCAGGAAAAAGGATGGCATCACCCGTTCTGTGTAGACTACCGACAACTAAATAACGCAACGAAAAAGGATAGCTATCCGTTACCAAGGATTGATGACACACTAGACACCCTTTCCGGACCGCAGTGGTTTTCCACACTGGACTTGAAGAGTGGTTACGGCAAGTGGAAATACATCCCGAGGACCGAGAGAAAACTGCTTTCTCAGTTGGAAGTGGTTTATGGCAATTCAAAGTTATGCCATTTGGGTTATGTAATGCTCCAGCCACATTCAAACGACTCATGGAATGTGTTTTACGTGGATTAACCTGCAAAACATGTCTCGTCTACTTAGATGACATAATAGTAATCGGAAGGACATTCAAGGAACACAAAAACAACTTACGGGACGTACTTCAAAGACTGAAAGATGCGAAACTGAAGCTCAGTACGTATAAATGCGCTCTATTTAATATTTGGGGCACATAGTTTCATCACAAGTAGTAAGAACTGATCCAGAGAAAATAGCAGCAGTCAAGAATTGGCCAGTCCCAAGAGACAAACATCAACTAAGGAGTTTTCTTGGTCTAGTTACCTACTATAGGCGATTCGTAAAAGGTTTTGCAGATATAGCAAGGAGCCTACATCAACTTACAGAAAAAGGAAAGCCGTTCATATGGTCGGATAAATGTAACGGGAGTTTCGAGAATCTGAAGCAACAACTCTGTGAAACTCCAGTACTTCACTATCCAAAGCTGGGAAAAACTTTTATATTGGACACGGATGCCAGCAATGTAGGTATCGGGGCAGTGTTTTCGCAGGATGAGGATGGTCAAGGGATGCCAGTAGCGTATTATAGCAAAGCACTTTCAAAATCAGAGAGCAATTATTGTGCTACAAGAAAAGAGCTACATGCTATTGTAAACTCAACCAAGTATTTCCATAAATATCTCTACGGGCAGAAATTTATCCTCCGCACTGACCATGCAGCGCTTAAATGGCTTTTGCAGTTTACGAATCCTGAGGGGCAAGTGGCCAGATGGATAGAGCGACTCCAAGCTTATGACTTTGAAATCCAACACCGTATCCATGGAAATGTAGACGCCCTTTCCCGACGTCCATGAAAGAAGACATGGAAAGACCACAATGGAAGGATATTTCGGAGAGGAGTGAGAAACTGAAGAGCTACTGGGCTCAATGGAATTCGCTTCACGTTGAATGTGGTATATTAAAACGCAAGTGGGAATCAACTAACGGCGAATCATTCCGAATGCAGATAGTCGTCCCAACATCCTAAGTTAGAGATGTTCTAGAGTAAATGCACAAAGTATCATCTGGAGGACATTTGCGGGTAAATAAAACAATTTCAAAAATACGTGAAAGGTTTTATTGGTTACATATGCGAGAGGATGTTGAGGAGTGGTGCCGCAGATGCACTATCTGTGCTTCCTGCAAAGGACCACCACACAAAAGCCGAGGAGAAATGCATAAGTATAATGTAGGAGCCCTATTTGAAAGGATAACCTTAGACATCGCTGGACCTTTTCCAGAAATAGATAACGGTAACCGTTATATATTAGTTGCTATTGACTATTTCAGTAAATGGCCTGAAGCTTATGCAATCCCTAATCAAGAGTCAACCCACAGTTGCGGAACAAGTAATAATGAATTGGGTCAGTAGATTTGGTGTACCTCAAGAACTTTATTCGGACCAAGGACGGAACTTCGAATCACGGACCTTCCAGGAGATGTGTAAAATTCTGGGAATAAGAAAAACCAGAACAACTCCTCTGCATCCACAATCTGATAGCATGGTAGAGCACTTCAACAGAACATTGGTTGAGCATCTAAAGAAAGTAGTCGACTATCATCAACGCGATTGGGATCGACATATTCCCGTGTTCCTTATGGCTTATCGATCAGCTGTTCACAACACGACCGGACAAACTCCAGCTAAGGTTGTATTCGGAAGGGAGATGCTTTTGCCAAGCGACCTCAAGTTTGGTACACCCAGAGGCGAACAAAAGTTACCAGACGACTATGTATCCGAGCTTAGACAACGATTAGCTGATGTGCATGAGGAAACGAGAGCAAAATTAGCAGTAAATACCGATCGGATGAAAACCAGCTATGACTTACGAGCTAATTCAGCAGGATTTAATGAAGGTGACCTTATTTGTCTGTACCACCCGAAACGACGTAAGGGACGTTCTCCAAAAATTACAACAACACTGGGAAGGACCGCATTCAGTAGTCACTAGAATTAATGACGTAGTATACTGGATTCAGCGTGGCACAAGAGGCAAACGGAAAATCGTTCACCTGGATCGTTTGTGTAAATACTACGAGCATCAAGACAGTGGATCACCTTGTTCGGGACGAACAATCTTAAGAAGGGGCAGTGTTACGCGTTACAAAGCGACACAAGCGACATCTGTTGGAAATGGAAACAACATTAGGTTAGTGACATCTTAGTAAACTTTGGGTTCGGTGAACGGAATATTCAGGAAGGTTCTATGTTAATTTGTAGAGTATAAATACGGCGCTTCTCACATCCAGGAGGCGAGTCTTATTTCAGACAGCAAAGTGAACGAGTGGATTGTGATTATTAGAAGTACAATACTAGCGATAGCTAAAAAGTTGATTTGATAATTGTTTGTGAATTGTGATAGTAAACAGTAAAGTTAAATAAAGAAAGAACTTTTGAATTATATCTGAAATATTGTCTTTAAAATAACGATCCAAGGCCGCGCTCGTAACAATATGATATAGCCTGTTTCAATAACAATTGCTACTATCTAAGTAGATAAATATAGTTTGTTTAGCGAATATAAGTTGGTTCCTACGTATACAGGGTGTTTCATAATTGGTGCACCTAGCCCAAGGGTTTGATAGCTGATGTAGATAAACACAAAAATGTAAGGTGAAGGAAGGATAAGACGCGGGTTTCGTCGGTGGGGGGGGGGGGGGGGGGGTTAAGATTTTTAGTACTTTTTCCACTTTACACCCTGTAACTATCTTGATATAGACCCTATCAAGGTGGGATTCATATCAGTTATAGCAAATCGTCTAATCTTTTAAATGAATGCCTAATAAGCCCTCCTGTCATCTTCCGTCGGAAGTAGTAGGACGTCAAAGTCAAAAAATTGGGAAAAAAATCCTAATTTTTTCAAATTTTAACGATTTTCCCCCAAAACGCATGATAACTATACAGTTTTATTACAAGATTTAGAAACCCCGGAATGTTACCTTTAATTTGACTGAGCACATGTACCTGCCTAAATGCAACCGTTTTTGAGTTATTCCCGTTTCTATGATGCATTATTTCATTAATTTTGCTACAGACAATAGAAATCGCGCCCACTTTTATGTAATTCTACGCAAAATTAGCCGGGACTTCCGGGATGTGTGCTTCTCCGTTTTTTTTTGTTTTTTATACGAAATCGATCAAGTAAAAATTGAATCACTTGTACTAGACTTTTTGGAAGTTTTCTTTAGTATTTGGAGGCGGCATATACTCATCTCCTTTTTCTCGCCGTGCTGGGTTGCCGGGCTTAATTTTGCTTCCTATTGGCGATATTTATTTCACAACTGATTTTCTTGACGTTATTTCACTTTAATTATTGATTGCACTCTTATTGGAGGATTTTGTCTCTCCCGATGGTTCTCTAGTAGCCGAGATTTTCTTGGCTTCCTTCTTGCTTTCTTTTTTGTACTACTAATCGTGTTTCTTCACCATTCAAACTTAACCCTCTCGACCACACTTGACAACCTCCTTTTTAATCTTCTTCTTCTTTCTCCATTTCCTTTCCGAATTCCCCCCGTTAGCCGCCAAGTGTGCACCATCGGAAAAATGGCAGTACGATCGCAACGTGAGTAGAGCATGAGGACCGTCACTACCTGTCGGGGATGCAGGTGCAGCATACTGATTCATGCACCACACTGCGACCATAACAATTGCAACGTCGGGTGCGTGAACGCAACGGGTAGTCAGGAGAAGTCCAAGGCAAAGTTCCACGACGTTGGGCAAAATATTTAGAACACATATTTTCACTTTAATAATGTTTTCTTCACTACTTATCTCTATGGTACAATACTTTGAAGGTTTCTCTGTATTAATTTAACTCTTGAAATTCATTACTTTATTTTGTCATTTAACATTACTAACACTACTATACTGGTATCCTTAACTATTGAAATTCATTTGCTTGTACTTGATTCTGTCATTAATAATACTAACACTACTACACTGGTATTTTCAACTATTGAAATCATTCCTTTCACTGGATTTGTCACTAATATTATTAACACTAGTATGCTTATCTACGGAGAGATGTATCTTGCGAACTGCTTATAGCCCGGTTCAGTACGAAGAACGTACGGATGCTGAGGGCAGAGCCAACAGGAAATATATAGCACAAATGCGGGCGAATGCTATTACTAAGCGCAGTACGAATATCGTATTATTATGGCTAATAGGAAGATCGTACGGATGCCGTAGGTATAGCCAACAAGGATCAGAAGCAGATCGGGAATACGTGCTGATGCTATTACGAGAGCCTGTACGAAAGACGTACGGATGCCGTAGATATAGCCAGCACAGACAAGGTGAAATACTGGGACTAGGAGACGAAGTAATCAGTCAAGATGATGGTAGGCAACTGACTGCGGCTCTAGTGCGACGCTTATTTTATAATTTTCCACTGGTGGACAGGGCTGGTCGGCTAACGCTGGAGCCGTCTCTTCTTGGTGGGTGGTATCGGTCTGGTAGCTTGAACTGGTCTGTTGGCTTACTTCCTGGCGGCAGCTGGACTGGTCCGTTACGATGTTGACTGGCTGAGTCTAGATCGAGAACTGATTTTGATTCCATGGCGGCTCCCTTTTTATAGGCGCGGCTCACTGGTGTTGGGTATTGTGCCCACCGAGAAGCGCAAACATCTGAGTGATATGCGTTCTCCCTACTGGTATTCTGTGGAGAAGCGTTTTATCGCGGTATGTTAACGTGGATATCTTGTATAAAGAGGACTGAGTGTGATTGGGATAGTGGACGCGTCATGTGACTTCGTTACACAATGTTTAAATGTAAGGACTGAACATGGAAAAAAATGCAATGAATGTAAACCAGCAGAAGATTAACGTTAAAGTCGCTAGTAACTATGACATCATACCGTTGAGTCAAATCAGAGAATACTCTTTCAAATTCAGATATATCTCGAGAGTTGAAATCAGTGGGCATCGGTGGAAATCATGGATGAGGGAATACGCTCCTGAAGCCAGGTTTCACAGACAAGCAGCACCGTACACGTCACTATTTCGGGAAACTTCACAAAATGTATCAATCTTATTCCATACGCTTCTGGCATTTACTGAACATATGTTCAGACCATTCCTCTGTTTACCCATTGTTCAGGCAGCAGATACATAATATATGTACATACATACAACAACGCATTTATAATGTTCATTCAAAAATTTCCATATAAATTTTTCTGACTTACTTAATGTTCAATTTCTTGCATTCTTGCATTTATTTAATTTAAAGTTCACAACAATTTTGTATAGTCAGCAATTAAAATTCCATAAATCTGCTGCCTCTTCCAGCAACTGAGAACAACTGCGATACAGCTTGGGATATTCTTCTGTCACGATACGAGAATAAACGGTTGTTATGTACAGCACTTCTCAATAGATTCTTAACGCAACCAAATGTTCAATATGATTCAGCAGCTGGATTGAAGTATTCATGATGTCACAAAGGAATGCATCCATGGTTTGAAGAACTTTGGGATTGCTACAGAATCTTGGAGTCCATTGCTTTGCATCTGATCATCAGAAGTTTGATAAAGATACTCGTTCACCTTATGAACAATCCTTAAAATCACCAATAGAACTACCCATCATTAATCGGCTATTGAAATTCTTGAAGATGGGATTTCAAACCTAACCTCGACAAAAGTCAGCATTTGCGTCATATGCAAGAAAAATCATCCTCTGTACTGGTGTAAAGAATTCTTATTGCAACATTTAACAAATTGTTGCAGCATTTAAAAAAAGACAATTTGTGTATTAACTGCATGAAGGAAGGCCATTCAGTTACACGCTGCACTTCGAAAAACAACTGTGCCAAAAGCGCCAAAAAACAGAATACACTGCTTCACGTGGATACAACAGCGATACAACAAGCGACAAGGAAGTAATACGACCTCCTGTGCAGAGTGATGCCACTGCACTTCACATAGCAACCAGCGACGTAGTAGCTGAGAAGACAATCCTAGCTGCCCGCACTAATCAATTTGACTCCACTTATGTACTGTTAGAAACAGCTTTAATAGAATTGTTCAACGGATAGCGTGTATCTTTATTCTGCTCAGAGCACTCCGAGTGCTCTAACCTCTGAGCATTTGGAGCAATCCGTCAGTAATACCAATAGAGGGCAAAAAAATCCTATTGAAAATGTGAATACTTTTTTAAATTTTTCTTCCTTTCCTTACCCCTTATTTATTTCTATAGCTTTATTATTATTATTTATTTATTTTTATAAAGAATTTTGTATTATCAATAGATATTTCACAAATCATAAGCGTTGCCAAAATAAAAAAAAAACTACCAGAACACTCAGAGCACTCCGGATTTGTATCTTTTGTCCAGAGTGCTCTGAACGTTCTAAAAAATCTGTTCGATCAACGGAGCGGAAAAAAGATACACGCCCCACGAAGGAGCGGTAATACAGTGTCTTGATTCCGGGTCGCAGCTAAACTTTATGATGGAATATCTAGTAAAGAAACTGGATGTCAGACAAATTAAAGAATCAATGTACATCAGTGGCAAAAGGCATAAAATCGTGCAAACGGGCTTTTACGTTCAAGAGTAAAAAATTTCTCAACTCGTTCGGAAGCATTTGTTCTACCCAATATTACTACATATCAACCCGAAGGCATCATCGATATCAACTATTGGCCAATTCCACAAAATATCCAACTAGTAGATACAGAGTTCAACAGGACTGATAGGATTGAGTTTTTAACAGGTGCTGATCTTTTTTATGAACTATTGTCCATTGGACAGATTGAGCTTGGTTCAAACCTACTGGCATTGCAAAACACTACGTTTGGATGGATTTTTTTAGGAGCGATCCGAGGAAAGAAACCTCCTTTAGCGACATGTGGCATTTACAGTGAAAGTGAAAACAGAATATCTCTTGTAGAGGTTTTGGAAGCTAGACGAAATTGATTCTTCGAATGAATGCTCAAACCTAAAAGTAACAGCAGAACAGAAATGCGGAAACCACTTCAATCAGAACGTCAGAAGAACAAGAGATGGAAGATTCATCGTGAAATTTCCATTTTTAAACGATTGTGAGAAACTAGTAGAATCAAGGGACATCACTTTAAAAAGATTTCTGTCGCTAGAACAAAAATTCAGGTGACAATAGGGGTCGCGGTACGGTAAGTGAACCCTGTTGAGATCGCCAAGCAGCATTATTTCTTACCACACCATTGTGTGCTAAAGCCCGACAGCAACACTATCAAGCTCAGAGGAGTGTTTGATGCATCGGCAAAAACTTCATCTAATTTGTAGTTAAATGATATCCTACACAAGGGTCCCACTACCCAAGATGAATTATTTTCAATTCTTATCCGATTTAGACTTCCAAGATTCGTTTTCACGGCTGACATCGAAAAGATGTATCGGAAAGCTCTACTTGATGATAACGATCACAACTACCAGCTGATTTTTTGGAGGGACAATCTAGATAAACCTTTGAGAATCTTCAGACTTTGCACAGCTACATACGGATTATCTTCAGCTCCATTTCTGACAAAAACTGCCTGCAGTCTTTAGCAGACACGGAGAGGGAACGGCTCCCATTGGGCGCAGAATTCTTGAAAAGCGACATTTACGTCGACGATGTAATGATCGGATCTAACAGCTTATCTAAAAGCAAGGACATGCAACGACAATTAAAGAATTTACTTCAGTCAGCGAGTTTCAATCTGCGAAAATGGTGTTCAAATCACCCACAATTACTTAAAACATTCCCAGAGATGACATTGCGCTAGAGCTTAACTTTATTGAAGAATCGGAAGAACACATTAAAACGCTTGGTCTGACCTGGCTAGCAAAAATGTATCCCTTTGCAATAAAAACAGCCTGGCAAGACTCTAAACGGATTATCAAGCGAACTATATTGTCTAACATAGCACACATATTCGATCTTCTAGGATTCGTAATCCCCGTTATTGTCACGGCGAAGATTTTCATACAGAAACTATGGTCGCTGAAGATGGACTGGGATGCAGCCCTACCCACTGAAATGCATACAAGCTGGCTTAAGTTTCGAGAAGATCTAAAGCAACTGAGCGATATCAACATTCCAAGAAATGTTGCCTCAACTCAAGAGCTAAGTTCAGTACATGTGTTCACCAACGCACCTGAACCAGTTTTTGGAGCTGCAATTTACGTCAGATCAGTATCACAAGACGGGATAGTTAAAGTACGATTATTATGTGCGAAGTCCAAAGTGGCACCCATAAAAACTACAATACTATCTCGACTTTAGTTATCGCAGCAAAATTAGCTGCTCAATTCATTCAACGTGCTGTAAGAGATATGAAGCTGAATAGTCAAAAGATCTACTATTGGAAAGATTCAGAAATCGTTCTCACATGGATTAATTCAAAGTCTTCTTCAATTCATACTTTCGTCACCAATAGAATAGCTTCCATTCACAGGCAAACGGATGCAGAGTAATGGTGACATATGAAATTCAGTGCAGACCTTGTATCTCGTGGAACACCTCAAGAGAAATTAAAGAACTCCAGCATTTGAATTTACGGCCCACCATTTTTACATGGCTCAGACCGGATTTGACTGATTGACATGACTCAGCTAATGGAAAATCTCTTCGCAGCCAGAGTTCAACCCGCTAGACTGTTTATAAATTCAGGAGTGGACTTTTGCAGCCCCATTTGGATACACTTCAAATGAAGAGGTAAACGTCCTCAAAAATCATATATCAGCCGACGCATCTAGAAGTGGTCAGCGATCTGACGACAGAAGGATTTCTCGGGGCACTTAAGCGGTTTATAGCGAGGCGAAGGCATTGTCTGAACTTATATTGCGACAACGCCACAAACTTCGTGGGAACCAGAAATAGAGGTAGATTTTAGGCTACGTCAAATAATCAATAACATCAACAACATCACAGAAGAGCTTCATCAACAAGGACTAGCGCAGCTATTTATGTTATCTGCCATGCAGCTAATATTAATGACATCAGCTTACCGACCCGTACAAGCTACTATGCTAGACGTGATATAGACACACTTCACGGCAAGATAAATCCTCAGCTGCTTTCTCCGAGACTGTTAAAACAAGAGATAATTACGATAAATTGCGACTCTAAGGCTACCAGGGATTCGGGAAACTTTGACTCACATCAAAAGTATGATGACTATAGAAGTTCGAATGTCTGACAAATACGTAATATTAAGAATCAAATTACCACTGTTTGCATATGAAGAATTCGAACTGTTTCGCATTATTCCTGTGCCAGTGGCTATCAAACCTTCGGCTGATTTCATAGTGATTAACCAGCATTGGAACCAATACTAACCGCGTAGCAAACAAGAATTAGCCACATGTGAAGCGTTGAAGGCTGCTTACGTGTGTAAAAAAAGCATCCTATATACATAAAGGGAGCTCATATCAGCGCCTGTGAAACGCAGGTAAAACCTTATCTGAACTGTCAAGTAATGGAGCTGAAAACAGTCCCTAACCAATGGATTTACTCATTAAAAGAAAAAAACATCAAAAAATGCGGTATGCCAAAAAACTGTATCAACGCGTATGCTTGAAGGATCTGAAAATCCAGGGCAATTGCGCAATAAAGCAAAAGCTCATTACTATGCAAGCCCACAATGTCTCCCGTGCGCGATGCAAACATCACCTCTGCCAACGGAGAATTCGGGGGATCTCATTTCATCAAAGCGCCTGAAGGAAATGCAGCACAGTCCTATACACTATCAAGCTCAGTCGGATAAGTTAAAAAAATTAAGCGTGGGTATTGCCGAATTACGAAGAAACCAACATTTACCAAACAAAATCAAACCAGTTGATGTTCATCAATTCACCATGGGCTACTCAGTACTTATCATTGGACAACTTATTGGCGCCTGCTTGATATACGAAGAACAAAAGAGTTCCTTCGCTATACAAACAGCCATGATGCGTATCAGAGCTCTCATACCCTTCACACCACCCATCGCTCTACGCGTAATAATAATTATCATTAAAACCCATGTCTGACAAAGAATAGCACAACAGCATCAACAGCACCCAGTAGAACATGTTTAACGCTACCAAAATATAACGTAAACAGAATCCATAATCTATTAAATTGAATGATAATCCGAAAATAAAGAAAAAGACTAATTGTTATGGAAGTTCAGTTAGTGATTTGCTTTGGGACGTAATTTCCCGACTGTCAGCCTGAGCTGACAGATCACTTGACGGGCAGCGTTGACTGCAGGGCGGCACGCTAGTTCGCCTCAGCTATTGGCGGAGAGTGTGGGGAGGTTCCACAAAAAAACCTGCCGCTGCCGTCAGCCATAATAAAAAAAAGTTCGTGCCTATCCAACAAAAGCCGGCACACATTCGGTCCTGAAGGGACCCTTACGTCACCTACCTGTATTGGTGTTTAAACAAAGGCCTTAGCATAAACCCCAACAAAACGGTAATCGTTCCGTTCACAAGAAGATCGAAGCTTTCACTAACGGCTCCTCTTCTTGATAATACGGAATTGATATTTTCAGACGAAGTCAAATATCTGGGGATAACCCTAGATAAGAAATTTACCTGGAATTGGCATCTGTCCAGAGTGACGGATAGAGCGATGCGATCTCTCTACACGTGTCGTCGCTTCATTGGCAGAACATGGGGTCTGAAGCCAAAAATGATGTACTGGACGTACACCACGGTTGTTAGACCCATGGTCACCTATGCGGCCCTCGCATGGTGGCCAAAAACTAATCAAAAGACGGCTGAGGCTCTGCTTCAAAAAACCCAGCGGCTTGCCTGTCTAGGAATAACTGGTGCATGAGAACCTGTCCTACAGCAGCCATGGAAGCCTTATTAAACCTTGCACCCCTGCATTTGCAGGTGAAAAAGGAAGCGACCTCCAGTGCTATAAGAGTACAAACGGAGAAACAGTTAAAGCCAGGCGATCTGGTTGGTCATTTAAGTATCTTAAAACAGATATGCTTCGAGCAAGTGACGACAATATCTGATATAATCACACCCAGAGTGGATTTTGTAAGACCATTCCAAGTGGTTCTTGGAGACCGACAACAATGGCTCTCCACTAAACCGTCCTTCCAACAAGGATCGATGGTGTGGTATACAGTGGGGTCGGATTGGGTGTATACGGCCCTAAATGCCATATATCGAAGGCTCTAGGCTCTACCCCTACCGTATTCCAAGCCGAGGTATTGGCCATAGAAGAATACGCCAATACCTGCATTAAAAGAGCCATAAATGGCTCAACAATTAATATCCTCTCGGACAGTCAAGCTGCCCTCAAGGCCTTAAAGTCCTACACTGTCAAGTCAGGGATAGTCTGGGAATGTCTACAAACCCTCAAAAATCTATCAAGGAGAAACAAAGTCATCCTCATGTGGGTACCTGGACATGAGGGCCACAAAGGCAATGAAATTGCGGATAGCCTAGCCAAAAGAGGAGCGGAAACTAAGTTTGTCGGACCAGAGCCATTTTGTGGCACTTCAAAGTGTTACCTCAAAGCTACCCTAAGTAACTGGGAGAATAAACAAAAATCCCTGTATTGGGAAAGGCTACAAGGACTTCGTCAGGCAAAAAAGTTTATCGACACCTCTGGCGGAAAAACAAAAGAACTCCTACTCCTTAGAAGAACAGAGCTCAAAATGATCACTGAGCTCTTCTCAGGCCATTGCCCCTTGAGGTAAATACCTAAACAAGCTGGGTTTGGCTGAGACTTCATCCTGCCGCTTCTGTCAGGATGCTCAAGAAACCTCGAAGCACTTGCTCTGCAACTGCGAAGCATTGGCCAAGCGGAGATTACTCCACCTTGACCATGCTTTTCCTCGACCAAGTTACGTATGGAACCTCAAGCCCAGAATGGTTCTAGACTTTATTAACAGTCTAAACCTATAAATGGAGCAAATTCAACGGGGACTCACAATAGATCTTTCAGGTCGCAGTGATTGCGAGGCTAACGCCTATACACCCCTTCACAAATCTAATCTAATCTACCTGTATACCATCGAAGGCGCAGATGTTCTGCCTTCTTTGCCTGCCCCATCCTCCCATCTGACTCTGAGGGGCATAATTCTTCAGAGTCCCTAGTTGACCTGTAAAGAGAGGGAGAGAGAGACTAGGCGAGCCTAGACTACCTTTATCTTATATGAGAGCGCTCCGGGATAGTAAAGGAAAAATATATAACTCTAGAATTTCATTACGTTATAAAAATATATTCAATGATTGTTACTCATACGTGAAATTTCACACTCTATCCTACTACATCGAGGCCTGTGCCAAGATTTACACTTTTTTTAAATTTCCTAATGCCTTTCGCTAGTAGAATAACATAATCAGTTTAAACATGAGATACTGAACTAGTTACACATGACTTGGAAGATATCCTTTGGTTGATCAGTATTGACGTTTACGTAGAGACTCTAACGTTTGATTATATGATTTAGAAAAAGGATCAGTCTACCCGGAATAATTATTTAGTCTTGTATCTGTGTCGCTCCCCTAACATGGATCCATGCTACCCATAGCGTGCAGAATTATTAAATTTTTTCCTTTTTTCTAACTTTTTAAAACAGGATTAAGATATCGACTACATTCACCTTTAACTAATCAGCTTTTCTGTTTCTTCTTTATTCAAAAAAAATTCAATACTTGTTCTCTATCCTTATTGTTCACTTCAAATCATAAGACCGATATCAATGTTAAACATTTCCACAATTATTCAAAAAGATCGTCTAATTTGTACTCTTTTCATCAAACTTTGATTTGTTTTGGCGAGTTCATTAGAATTTACGCGGAACTTTTGAAAATAAAACTGTGTTCCAATTGGTGTTTTGTTTTTTTTTTTTTTTTTTTGTTATACTAGCCTACAATACTATGAATACTTAGTTCGAATAGAGTTCTAAAATTAATTTATAATAAAAGATAAAATAAATGTTTTAAATATGTAGTTGGCTCTTATGATAACTTGCATAGTTATCTAATTATTCCTCGTGGCTTGCACAGTACTGCTCATACTACTATTGCTCTTTCCTTAATCATTTTGCCTGCGTCGTGACTGGAGTTTGGCAATATGGACATTCCTAAACTAAATAGGCACATGAATCACGCCGGGCATAGTGATTGCATGGTTCTAATGTTATTGCACGATACTTCTCTTCACATTTCATACATTTTGTACCTGTTTCTTAGTATACAACTTCTCAACTTCTTCTAATTCTCAACGTAATTTAACTTGTAATAATTTTAATTTGTATATTGATAAACCACGCAAATCTCTTGTCATAACTTCGAATATAGGTATGTTAAATATACATTTCTCAAACGTGTATAAAATAATATGAACAAACAATACCGACTTGAATATTTATGGGGGCCTGTTCTGCCGCACAAGTGTTGAACTTTGAGCACCTTCGTGCGCGCCGCTAGGGGCTTCCTGAATGCAGCTTCAGCCGGTAGAGCAACTGCTGTGAGCTCGACTGTAAGTCGCAGCGGCAAGCTGGATGTAATTGCTTCCAGTCACCGTCAGTGTGAAGAGACTTGTTTGCACTTTTACGCCTTTGCTGGTTTGACCTTCTTTTGACCCGATGCTTGAATGGGGGATTATTTGTAATATAACTCTTAAAGAATTTAGCCACCTCAGCTTTCAGCGTGAAATGTATGGGAGCCCTACATGCCGTAAATGCATTCCTGTCGCCCCGGTTAAAAAAGTTTTCCTTTAATTACCGGAATATTACCAAAATTAGTATGACAAAATATTTATGTGTTAGGGCGTTATTAAAATTTACCTGGATATCTCAATCTAAATGAACGATGCCAACCGAGAACTTCAGATATTTGTTCTTGCCCGTCATTACAGTAGCGTACCTTTCTATAAAAAAAAAACAAGGCAAATGTCAGTTTCTTCCTCTTTTTCCGTCACATCAACATGTCACCTCGCATTCGAGGAAATGCATTTCTCTCGGTCGGGGCGCGTTCATTTTTTTTTATGCTTGACGCAGCCGGCCTACACGCTTCAGTAATTCTTGTAGCATATTGCTATATGCAATACGCTACGACCATAACATAATTGAAAATATTAAGAGAAAAAAAAGAAGAAGAGAAAAATATTAACAACATTGTACCTTCGCTCCGGGGCTCGCTGCCTTGAATCTTTGCAGTTGCTCCATGTCGGTTACTTTGATAGCTAAATCGTTCTTTTCATTCTTGCATAATCAAAGCCGCTTCTCG